>CM040240.1:13293660-13631160 GCA_022545495.1 Chrysanthemum lavandulifolium | reverse complement strand
TTATTTTCGTAAAAATATAGTGAAGTTCATTTTGGTAAAGTAGTCATATAAGCGGCAATTAAAACTTTTTTTTCTATTTCATAAAACTAGTTTTGTACCTCGTGATTTTAATAAGATTTTTTTATAAAAATATGTTAAAATTTATTATATTTATATAGTTAGAATAGCCGTGCACGCACAGTAATAAATTAATTTTCTATTATGTATTAATATCAATTGATATTTTGCTTAAATTTTTGTTTACCTCGCATGTTAATGAGTTTGATGTTATTTAAATTTACTATTCACATCATGTTTAAATCATTTACATGTTTAATAGCACGTAATAACCTCAAAAAACTTTCGTTTAACACACTTTCCCACCATATTTTCTATATTACAACTCAATAAAGGCTTCATTTCTTCCCCAACTTTTACCTAAATTTCATTTTAAACCTTAAAATCGATTCTATTTTCCATTTTACATGCTTCTATCATATTTTTTGAATTTTTGAAAATTAATTTTTTCACGCATATTGTAAAACATAGTATGTAACATCAATACATATTTCAAAGATCTCACCAGTTATCAAACCGGATCAAATGACAAATTCACACATAATAAATAATTTACAACAGCCAGGACTGATCGAGAAAATATCAAAAGTCAACCAAAGATAGGTATATAGAGCATCTATTTTGGTGACCGTTTATTTGAAAATTATTTTGAGACGCGTTATGAGTTACTAATATAATCATGCAAACATGTTAGTGGGGTCAACTTGTATAGTTATAAAATGAGGTTGGTTATTGGTAATCCAAAGTATTTGTAGTACCTTCTTTTAAAAGCATTATTATTATTATTATTATTATTATTATTATTATTATTATTATTATTATTATTATCTTACACTTTCGTCTTTATTATAAAAATATCTATTGTTAAACTATCGGATTTTGTTGTTTTACGGCCGGATCTAGCCGTTTTACGGCATGATTTGGTTGGTGTTTTAGCCGGTTATATGTTTAGTTTCGGTTTGTTAGCCGGATTTAGCCGGTTATGTGTTTGGTTTCGGTGTGTTGTTTATGTGGTTTTTGGTTTCTTGTCAGATTTTGCCTACATGGGCGTTTTGTCGGATCTTGCATTAACCAAACGTATTTACACGTCTTTTTCCTATGTTTGGGAATTTGAAGATATTTAAAATAGGTCGTGCCATTTTTTAGATAAAAAGACTTTGTTGATTGGCTTGACAAAACTAAATGATGTTAGAGTGAGCTTTTATCCTCTTTGCAATTTTCAAAAGTCAACAGTAGGTATAAAGAGCATATATTCTATAAATTAAGGTTTTTAAGATCGGTCCTATTCGGGATCGTTTTCGCTTTTGCAAGATCGTGATTGTAAGATCGGATCGGGATTTTAGAATCCTATTCTAATGTTTAATATCATTCAAATCTACAAATTATTATACATTATAAACACAAATATTATGAATGTTTCATAGACATGTTGTCCTAAATTATGATTATAAAATATTTAAAAGATTAACATCTTTGTTTGTTGAATTCTACAAAATACAACTCATAAATTTGTAGTTTTTAGTTTGTAACCAGAAAAGTAAAATCGAGATCGGATCATATCTTAAGATCGTATGGTCTAGATCGGGATCCTATAAGACCTAAGCTTGCAAAGATCTTATGTAGGATCTATATCGTTTGCTTTGCTTGATGATCGTAAAATCGTAAAATCCTAAGATCTGGATCGGGGTCCTGACAACTATGCTACAAATACCATTTTGGTGTACCAACAAAAGATAAAAACTAGTTTATTTCAAAATTATTTTGAGACGCGTTATGTGTTATTAATATAACGATGGAAAAATGTTAATGGGCCAGCTTGTATAATTATAAGACGGCACACAATGCAGGGTGAGGGTATCCGTCACACGCCACCACTCATGTGGAGGCCCTAGCTACTCGCTATCAAGCAAAAAAAGAGAGGAATTGGTGCGGGTGATCACCTATTGGGTACCGACCATTTTGGTGTACCAACGAAAGATAAACATTAGTTTATTTCAAAATTATTTTGAGACGCATTATGTGTTATTAATATAACGATGGAAAATGTTAATGGGCCAGCTTGTGACAATGCAGGGTGAGGGTACCCGTCACGCACCACCACTTATGTGGAGGCCCCTAGCTACGTGCTATCAAGCAAAAAAAGAGAGGAAGTGGTGCGGGTGCTCACCTCTTGGGTACCGAGCATTATGTGCCACCTGCCACACCCCCCCTCCCCCCCAAAACTACAAACGGTCATATTAGAAAGAAAAAATGTACTACTTCCGTCTCAATTTAAGTGTCCACAATGGAATCCTTAGATGTCTCAAATTAAGTGTCCATAGAATATTTCCAACCAATGAGATGAGACTTTAGTGGGTGAAAATGGTATTTGATTGGTGGAGAATGTAGTTAGTGGAATTTTCTAAAACTTTGTGTATATGAATAGTGGACACTTAATATGGGACGGAGGAGTAGTTAATACTTACAACAAGCTTTACTGACTGAAAGGAATTGACTGTCCCAAAATGACTTTAACTTCTTCTAAACAGAAAGCAAAAGGTTGGCTGCTATTCAGGTACATACTTTTTTTTTTTTTTTTTTTTTTTTGGAACCGTTGGACCCGGCTATATCCGGTCAAAACCCGGTTATATCCGGACCTGACCCGTTAGACTTCGGTCATATCCGGCTACACCCGGCTATACCCTGTCAAGACCGGATAAATCTGGTCATTACCCGATTAGACCTGGCTATATCCGGTCAAGACCGGTTTATATCCGGTCTTGACCCGTTAGATCCGTCATATCCGGATAAGACCGGTTAGACCAGGCTATATCTGGCCAAGACCCATTGTCGGCTTCACATGATTGCACATCAGGTTCTTTTCTTGTTTCTTTGTAATGCATGGTTTGAATGTATGTATCAATTAAGGATCTGATAGTAGTTTCATAATATGGATGCAATACTCACTGCACTTGGTAAATCAATTATCTCTTGAGCGTTTTTGTAGTGAATCGAAACATTATTTGCGTTATCGATTTCACAAACACATATTACGTACCAAGGCATATGTTAATAAACAAATCTTGATACAAAAGCAAAAAGTAGTTTGTTTTAAAGTACATTCTCCGTATTTTGTTTTGTTTGCAGGGCTTTACATGTAAGTCTCCCCAGCCGCACTTTCTTTTTTCTCTTGAAGGTGATGTTTATTGGCTTCTTATCAATTTGTCTCGTATAAAAGTATTACGTTGCAAGTTAAATCTATCGTAGTTTCATTCAGATCTGGGTTATATTATTAATGTTCTTAGATTTCTAATGATTAGTTGAAATTGTGCTCTTAAAGTTATGTAATAAAAAGTTTACCTTAATACACCAGTTCTGTTACATTAACTACTTATAAGCTTGTAAAAATCTGTTTACTAATCACCCCTGAAGCTTCCGTTAAAATAGCTGAATTCTGAAAAGGCTGATTATTGGGACTTCAGGTTTGCACCACGTTCATACATACATCCCGTCGTATGCTTGTGCAATCTGTTTACATAGTTAGAAATTTACATTATCATGATTTAAGACATCTGTTTTTTGAGATTAATTTGGAATTTGGACACAACACTTTAGATGCTTCTTAGCTATTCAGTGGAAGCATTATTTGTTTTATCTTTCGTCAATGAAAGGGTCAGTGTTGTAGACACATTTACGCTCATGGCTTGCTATTGGCTACATCTTTTCTTTGATTAGCTAAAGCTCTAATTACCATTTGTCAGTGAAAGGCAACCAATGCCAAGTCTTAGACAAATAGAGGGATTCATGGGCAGTGAATGTAACCAAGGAGAGGAACCATTCCATTCAATTCCGCACTCCACAAGTCAAGCAAACGTTATTTTATTTAGAAGTTGCTTCAGATTGACATATGCCTGATTAATGGAGGTAGGAAATTGTAGTTGAGCAACTATTTACAATGAACTTAGATGCTGTCTGGTTAAGTCTATCTTTTAAGAGTACAAACTTCTAGATTGTTTTTATTTGAGAATTTAGATAGTTGTCATCTATAAAAATGTGGGGACCCATAACCCATGGAAGACGGTATTATAAAAAATGTGGGGAAAGAAGTTTTTGGATGTCCCAATTCTAATTAGCCACCAGTTTGAACCTGAACCATTTTGACCCGTTTGATCCTGAATCCGATTTGACACTCTTATGAACCAAACCCAGTTTGATCCGTTTCAACCCGAACCTATTTTGACTCGCCATCTCTAATCTTCCTGATCCTTTCAGGCCATCGTCTGCTTGCAATAAAACCAAACTAATTTTATAATGTCTGTAGTTATAGTTATTCTGAAATGCCTAAGGAAGAAAAGAACAAAATATCTCATCGTGGAAGAGCTCACTGGTAAAATCCCACTTTGTTGAGGTTGGTTATGTATTCGAAACCTTAAATAGAAAATTATCTCAATTGGTTTATAACAGTTTAGATTTATATCGTAATTCTATACAAGATATTATAGCTAGGAGTTTGTGGTTGTGATTTTCTCACTTCACATTGTTTTTTTCCCAAGGAGGTATCGACTTTGTATTTTGGGTTCAAAAATGATTGTTGCAAATACAGGATGGTGCAAAAGCCACCTTTATGTGACTGAATGTTTGACCACATTAACAATGTGTCAATTAGTGATTTTTTGTAAGACTCGCAATGGTGACACCTCTATCCACACGTTGGATAATTCTGGTGGCTCGCTTCGTTAGTACTGTGATTGATTTAGATGTACATTAGTTGTGGTTTAGTGTAGGCAACAAAGAGGCTTAAATCACCAATGTTTTACCATAGTTGCCTCATATCTTAGTAATGTGGATCAGTTGAATGGTACTTTATGCATTATTGAAATGTACGATGGTAAGAGCTTAAAGGGCTAAACTCAGATGTTCTCAACAAAGACGTTACATGGAGGACTTTAGATATTGAAATGAACACCAAACAACTATTGGATATACATACAAGATTACCATATATTTAGTTTCATAAACATACAGACAATCTTTGTAAATAAAAGTTAGGAGTACCACTTTTAAGTGACAACAAATAATAGAAAATATCTGTTAAGTTAATACAGATATTAAAAAGGTACTGTATAAGATTGTATATCAATTTTCTAGTTACATAATCATCCGCAGTTTATTTTTAAACAAATATAATAAACTACAATACATCAAGTAACCGAAAACATGACAGCATTCTAAACAAGTGTTGCCTCCTTACAATGTACTATATAACTGAGGAAGAATTCACCTTTTTAACCTATGTGGGATATAAGGTTGAATTGCTTTTTATCAAATAATAGTAATCTACACTAGTCCTTATGTTCATTATATATTTATATAATTATGAAGTGTTCGTAGTTTGGAGCTACTATGAAAGTCAATGCCAAAGTTTTAATACAGTTGTCAAGTGACAACGCAATTTGATTAGGAGATCTTCTATGGGGCGTACAAATTTTATCACGGATTTCAAATGGGTTTACTCTTATATTTTCGTTCTTTTTGTTTGAAAAAGTTGCGAGACTTGTTTTTGTTTCATGAATTTCATTCCATGAAGTGAAGTAAGTATACAAAAGCTGCAAGTAGTTTAGCTTAAGTGTTTTATATGTTAAATATACTTTCCATATCATATAAGTATAAAATCTTTGTGTAAGTGATTAATTAGTTCCGTTTGCGAAATATCAATATTTGGATAAGTAAACCAGACTCAACCTATGTGAGGTTCGATGAGTTTTTAGCACGACTAATGAGGGTGACACACCGACACATCTATCCATTTTAGTTAATTCGGTGAGACACATTCATTGAAATTGGATCGGAGATCCTAAAATTTTATCAGGGATTTCAAATGGGTTTACTCTCACATTTTTCGATCTTTTTTGTTTGAAAAGTTGTGATAATGCACCTTGTTTTGAAAAAGTTTATTAATTATTCAACGTTGCAACTAGTTTAGTTTAAGCATTTAAAATGTTAAATATACTTTCCATATCATACAAGTAAAAGATCTTTGTGTGAGTGATTAAGTTCCCTTTGTGAAACATCAATATCTGGATAAATGACCGGACTCAACCTGTGTGAGTAATTTAGCAGGACTCGTGAGGGTGGCCGGCACATTTATCCATTAAGAGCGTTTGTATTTTGAAGCTACTTTGATATTACTGTCGTTGTTTGAATATAAATATTAAGTGACAACGCAATTGCATTTGTACATCCTCATGTGGGTTTACTTTCATACTTTGTTCTTTGTTTCGTTTGGTTGTGGTCATGGAAAAATAATAATATGATAGAACATAGAAAAATGCAATGTTTTCAAACTCGGGTCGACCCGGCTAGTTTAACCTGTCGGACGGTGCCCGGCCACAAAAACGGATAAAAAACCCGGGTTTTTAAAACCGGGTTAAGCGGTTAGCCCCGCCGGGTTTGGTTTTTTTCAAATTTTTTTTATAAAAACCGGGTTGACCCGGTTGGAAAAAATAATAATAATAATGATAAATGGAAACCGGGTTGACTGGCGGTCGAACGGTGCCCGTGACTTCGACCGGATCGATTAAAACTCGGTTTTAAAACATTGCAAAATGTGAGTTACATTGTTATCTTCGTTAAATAAATTGGTTAGTTGTATTGTGAGTAAGTGAATATACCGCTCATTCCTACATAATCTTCTAAGAACTGTAAATCTTCATCCTTATAATGATATATAATTGTACATTCGTTGCTAATATGGCAATTGTAGTGTTCTACTCTACCAGAATACAAGCCTTTTAAGAGAACATTTGTGAATAAATTCAACAAGTTCTTTTTATGTGACCGATCAAGTTATAGGAAACTACAATAGTTTGGTTTGAGTGAACATGACTCAAAACTTCGTGGGGTTTAGTGCTGTCTCGTGAGTGCGATACATCTATCCGTTTTGGATGATTTTGGTGGATCGTGTTTGTTGGTAGCCAGTGACTGATTGAGTTATAAACTCTTAGGCAAAGGCGGACCTATACTTTGTATTTGAAAGGTTTTATGGATATTTAAATATACGTATTTCTGGATTCGAACTCGAGACTTCGGGATTGCACACATTACGTATGAGAGTTGATGTTAATAATTAATATATAAAATGTTATTATTAATTATTAGTCACGAAATAAAACATAACGATAGTTAATATTTAACGGGGTTTTGACTAACGGTCGTTAAATGTAAACTACGAGGACTAAGAATGAAATTAGTGGACAAGAAGGATCTAGAATCCCCTTGGGGGTGCTTGGTCGGTCGTGGGCTACCCAACCCAATGAGGTGGGATTTCTTGGTCATCAAGTTTTGAGAAACTATAAATACGAACCCTTGTATTCATTATTCTCCTAACCTTGGATCACCAATAGACCTAATTTCTCTTCTCCTCTTCTCTTTCTTGAGTGGTCGATCGAACACCCCTCACCATAAGGGTTTTCGATTTGTTTAACTCAAGAATAAGTGTTTGGTTTTATTTGTGATTCAAGAAACTAGTTTTTCACATCAAATCGTTAATAGTACGTGTGTACAAGAACGAAGAACAAATACGCTTGTGCTTGTGAATCTTGGTGGTCGACTTCTTGGTTGGGTCGAATTGTATAAACCCTAAAGTTAGGGTTTTGGGTTTTGGTTCTTGTTCTAATTACCGTTTGATTCTTGAATTGCTAAAAGGTACGCGTTTTCTTATTCGGTTAATTAATCTACATATATTATTCCTATTTACTTCCACTGCATATTTTGATGATGTTATTTGATTTTATATAATTGTTATGAGTATTAAATCCAACGGTGGCATCACGAGCCGTTAATATGATGTAATTAATTACGAAACACATAAAATTGGATCTTTATGATTATATGCATGCTTTTTATGGTTTCTAGGGTTTGAATTGAAACCCTTATTTTTAATTATAGAATTGATTACCTTTTATTATTTAATTAGGTTTTAATTTTGTAAAACTTGTAGAAACCCTAGGTTGCATGTTAATTTTATGTGGTTAATTAATGAATAATTGTTATGTGTCATGTAATATGCGTATCTTGGGTGATAATTGTTATCACGGAATCCATGGTGGAACATGCATGTTTGCCATGGAGTATTGTTTGTAATAAATTGTTTAGTTGATACACATGTTCTATTTATTTAATAATTATTGAATTTGGGAAGACCTCAATTATAACTAATAAAAATTCATTACGTGCTAATTGGTATATTATTAACTTTGGCTTACATAATCGACTTGTCGATGCATGTAGCTCATCTACCTTGTAGGTGAAAGCCCTAGTTAATGTATGCATTTATTCGCCTAAATTGTTTATTAGAGTTTATTGAAATAATTATGCGTGTGGCTAATTGTTTTTTACATATGTTAAATTGTTTAGTTATATGTTTATATTATTTGAGTGTGTTTAATTTTTATTGAAGTGCTTTTTGTTTATATATTGTTTGACATGTTAGTAAGCAAAAGGGTTTTTGAATAGAAAAATTAAATGGACTAAATAATGGCTAAACCGATTTGTTATCTAAGTATTATTCTTGAAATTTTAATCGATTGATCATTGTACTAAATGGTTAGAACGGCTCACCCACTAGAACAAACTATAAAGGGTTAATTAAGAAGTGCGCCTGATCGCCTTGAATGGATGTCTAAGGTTATGCTTTTGCGCTTACGGTCCTCTCGCCAATGAGTTCGATTGGAGCTACCTAGTATAACCATTCAATGTACGAAGCATCTTAGTGCAAAGTTGTAAGTTCTCAACGCATCGATTAAAACTTTGTAGAATTCAATCTTAGCAATTAAAATCTCATGTGAGTTTTTCGAAAATATTATGCTATAAAGTTGGATACATGCTTCTTTATACATAAGTTTTGATTACACGTCAAAAATTGTACCCTTTAAATTTAAATTTATGCCATTTAATGATATGAAACACTTGAAGTTGTAATTTAGTTATGTAAGACCTTGATCTAGATTACAATAACAAGGTGAATTATTTTGTTGTGTGAAACCTCGACAATTATTTGCGGTTTCTAAATTAGACAACTTAATTAAGTTAGTTAGTGAGACCTATGACTTAAGGCATAAGATGGGATAAAACATGCTTACGTTTTGCATTAATTGTTTTGGCAAAATTGTAAATCCCATAACTTTGGAATTGAAAACTTGTTTGTCAATTATTGTTTTCAACAATTACCTATTCTATACTTTCACCACTAGCGAGATCAAGCGATGTGGTGAAACTATGATAATGAGGATCCAAAATTCAAGGAAAATACTATGGTTAATATGAATATTGACCAAAGAGTATTTATTTTCTTGAACGTTTACTTATCGAAAGTACTAACTTTTGAACTTTTATTTCATAGAAATGGCTCAAAATTTGAATCTACTACACTAGCCTCGTCGTTCAAATCTATGTTTGATCGAGAGAAATTATTTGTAGCGCAATTTCAATGATTGGTATCGCAAATCGAATTGTCTTGAGGTTGCCAAAGACTAGATTATTTGACTCGCCTTGTCCTCCCGAACTGCGGTGATGCTTATCTTTGAAGCACGGGTTGATAACAATCAGAGTATGACAAGTATAATGAGGTCGCTGCATTATGCTCGGGAGTATGAACTCAAACTTGCAAAAGCGGTTTGAGAATTACTTCCTAATCTCATGCTGAAGAATTGCAAGGTTGTTTGAAAAGCACTGTTGTAGAGTGTATGATCGATAGATGCTCTTCATAGTTGCAAGCAAGGAGAAGGAAACCTATGAGCGCCACCTTGGTTTAAAATTGCGTTTTGCGATCCGATCGTTAAAGGTCCCGAGGCCGTCGTGATGCGTGTTGCGAATCGGCGCATTTTAGACGCGATCGTTTGTATTAAAAATAAAAGATTATTTATCGTAGTAAACTAAATAAATTACTAAGTAAATGCAATAAATTTAGAAATAAGTCACAAATATTAAAGATTAAAAAATAAAAATAAAAATAATAATAATAAATATTCTATTTGTAAAATAAATAAGTCACTAAGTCGGGACATAAAATACTTAGAAACAACATTAGAAACTCCAACTAAATTTTGTTTTAAGCGAGATACTCCTTCTTTGATTGCTTTCAAACATAATGATCATGTAAATTTATTCTTAATTTTAGCATCTTGAATTCCATAATTTCTAGATCCTTGTGATTGTTACCGATGTCGATTGAACATGGGCGTTAAAGTCTATTCTATACATATACATGATTCTATACATATACATGATGACATGATATTATAATGTGTTAAAGGTATACTGATAAGTTATACCAGCGACTAACAATCATAATTCATTCATTACCAAATCAACAACAAAAGGCAAAACTAAAATTTTAGTCAAATTTTAATCACACATATGATTTCCAGCTCAACTATTTAACATGTATGTTATTTATGATCAAAGAGCAATATGAACTATTGCATAACATGAAGCTGTAATAAGATGATTGTTTGCTAGATTTCAAATCATGTTAATGGTGCATGATGTTGAACAAAAGGGTAATTTAAATGTAGGGTAATTTGGATGTTGTTATTGTATTTGTTTTAGACATCTTTCACAAACTTCTATTTTCAACGTCCATTAAAATATTTTTATCTTCTTCTAAATGGTTTATTTTTTTCAAAATGATCTAAATTCTATATTGCGACAATTGCGACCATTGCTAGCATTACTCAAATGCGGCAAATTGCGGTCTAATGCGAGTGCATTTTGGGATGACCTCGCATTAGGTATCACGATGCGAAATCCTAAAAGCAATGCAATGATGCACGCAATTTACGCAATGATGCATGCATTTTTAAACCAAGGCGCCCACTGCCTGGAAATGATGAGTTACATGGACCAGCTGGGGCGACTCAACTATATCTACCCCAATGACATACAAATTGGCCTTATCAACAGATCCCTTAACAAGGAGTTTGATGGTTTCGTGCGCAATTATAATATGCATTGCACAGGGAAGACAGTCAGTGAGGTACATGCAATGCTCATTGATTACGAAAAAGGTTGCCCAATAAGGCCCTACACTGCGGTTCGACCATCCGAAGGGTAGGATTTCTAAGCCTAATAAGCCGCTAGCGAATAAGAAAGGGAAGGTAAGGGTAAAGTTGATAAGGAAAACAAGTTATGACTTATCGACAAGAACCCAAGTACCCTCCCAGCGTGAGAATCCGAAGAAGGATATGGCTTGTCATCCTGCACCAAGGTAGGACAGGAAGAGGGCCGTCACTCTACCTTGATGAGTTGCGCAATAAGAGGTATAAAATCATCGCATGGCGGGCGATGCGATACTCTTTTGATGAAAGAATTATTTGCTTTTCCTCATAAAATAAATTCTGGGTATATGATCTTGGATGTGGTATTCACATTTGTAATATCTGCGAGGGGACTTAGAGAACAAGGAAGCTTGCCTATGGACAACAATACACGCACGTGGGTAATGGAGCACATCTGATCGTTGAAGCTATAGGCACGTTTGATTTAGTTTTACCTTCGGTTTAATCTTGTCATTAAGCGATTGTCATTCGCACCTTCCATTGTTGGGGTGTCGTTTACATTTCCTTGTTAAAGATATTGGTTTATTCATACATTTACGATTATGAAATTTCGGTTTCTTTAAATGGTGTTTTTACTTTAATGTTATTCCGATTAAATGGTATGTTTGAAATTGATTTGCATGATAATATGATTGATAAAAATATGAATACATTATAGATCAAGCTATAAAATCACTTAAAATAAATTTGGTCAATTTTGATTTAAAATTAATCAAAGATTTCTTATTACAAGAAAATTAAATTTGATATAAACGACCTTTTGGCAAACAAGTGATTCCCAATTACCATTCTAGTCCTTTGTAAGTTGATTCAAAACTTTGTCTTTATGATAGTGAGTGGTCAGGAAGGGCCTAGCGATTAATCATAGGCGGATTAATCGATTGAAATTTTATGCACAAAATGTAATTTTAGATATATTATTTTATATGTATAGGATAAGCGATTGCATCAAAGTTCAAATATTTAAGTGTTCAAATATATACATAATACATAATTCCCAAAGTTTAAAGTCAAACATAAATATTACTCGGTTTGTTGACCATTTTAGCGACCTTGACCGATTTTGTCCAATTAATCGGTTTGTTGACCCATTTTAAGTGATTTGTCCGATTTTAAGCGATTTTATTGACCAATTTTAAGCGCTTTTGTCCGATTACCGATTTTTTCCGATTAATCGGTTTGTTGACCGATTTTAAGCGATCTTTGATCAAACCGATTAAATAGGACGATTATGATAAATCAAGGCGCTTAGTGAGCGATCGGCGATTATAAGAGGATTAATCACGAAGGGCGATTTTACAACGAGCTTAAAAGACATGCTTATAAAAATGGCAAAAAACTTGAATCAAGGCTTCAAACTATGATTTTTATGATTTCTCAAATTCCTTAATTTCTCACCGAACTAGAGTCTCTCTCACTCTTCTCAATCGATCCGAAATATGTATAATATAGCCTTAAAACTTAAATTAAATGTTCCTTTTTAAAAGGTGTAACAAAAGTGCAATCATGACATTATAAACTGAAAAAATTGTGGAGTATCATTTTTCTTTAATAACATTTTGTTGGGTCAAAATAGTAAGTAAACACTTGCTGGATCAGTCCAAAAAGCAAAGCGAATATTTAGTTTGAGACCTAATTAGCACATAGCTAGCATGCAAAATAGAAAAGTAATGGAGTGTGCAATTTATATATCAACAAAGATCTTAATGCTTACCAATACAGCGTATGAAGATGTCACCGGTTGTGAAGGAGGATAGAGAACAAAACCACGCTGATTATTGAAGGAACTGCTATATCAAAAAATAATAAGTTGGTATATTAGTTAATAGCAAAACGTCTTTGAAGACTTGAGAGAATGCTCTATAAAATAGGAATATAAAGGGTCTGCAGTTAATATATTACCAATACAGATTGCAAAGATGTCACCAGTTGTGAAGGACGATAGAGAACAAAACCACACTGATTATGGAAGGAACTGCTATATCAAAAAACAATAAGTTGGTTAAACTCCAGATGATTATTAATAAGCAGAAATGAGGAGGGAATCTTGATCTACCTGGCCCTTCATTATCCGGAGGAGGTGGCACATGTAATTTAGTCAACGCATGGGAGAAGTAGGAGAGGAGTTGCCTAAACAAAATATTATTCAACTGATTATAATATGATCATATGGAACATGTGTCCTGATATCACGGAGTGAGTGTTTGTTTAAGGTTTTTTTTATAGCCAAATTGCAAGACTAAGGTGTCTTTTGGTTCATGTAATTGTTGTAATTGTAATCAATTACATTTCAATCATGTTTTATTGCAAGTGAAAGGAATCAATTGATTACATTACGGTGAGTGTTGAGTTTGCATTGTAATTGTAATTCATTCATTAAAATACACAGTGAGGAATCTAGATTACATAGGAAGTTGGATAAAGTTTTGAATTATCAGTAATCAATTTGTTTACTTTAATAATAATAATAAAACTAATAAATAATAATAATAATAAAATAATAATAATAATAATAATAATAATAATAATAATAATAATAATATAATAAAATAATAATAATAATAATAATTATAATTATAAAATAATTATAATAATAAAATAATAATAATAATAATAATAATAAAATAATAATAATAATATTAATAATAATAATAAATATAATAATAATAATAATAATAATAAAATAATAATAATACTATAATTAATAATTAATAATAATATTGAAAATAAATACTAAAATAAAAATAAAAAAATAGTATTATTATTATTATTATTATTATTTATTATTTATTTACTATTTATCATAATAATAATAATAATAATAATATAATAATAATAATAATAATAATAATAATAATAAATAGTTATAGTAATAATATCAAATGATAATTAATAATTAATAATAATAATATTAAAATAAAAATAATAAATAATAACAAATAATAATAAGAAATTACATTATTATTATTAATAATAACAATAATAACAATAATAATAATAATAATAATAATAATAATATTAATATATAATAATATCAATAATAATAATAAATAATAATAATAAATTGTATAATTATTATTAATATTATTTTATTATTTATTTTAATATATTATATTAATTATTAATGTTTATTATTATTTATTATTTTATATTATTATTAATTATTAGTAATTATTTTATTATTAGTATTAATTATTATTAATATTATTATTATTTTATTATTATTATTATTATTATTATTATTATTAATTGCTTATTATTATTATTATCTTTTATTATTAATATTTTATTAATTTATATTATTATTATTATTATTATTTATTCTATTTTATTATTATTATTTTATTATTATTATTATTATTATTATTATTATTATTATTATTATTATTATTATTATTATTTTAGTATTATTATTTATTATTAAATTTTTATTATTAATATTTTATTATTATTATTATTATTATTATTATTATTATTATTATTATTATTATTATTATTATTATCGTTATTATATTAACTTTTAAGTTTTATAAAAAATTGAATTACATTATTGCGAGTCAACCAAACACATATGATGATTTCATCAATTACACTATAAACACATTACAATCCAACAGATTCCAATTCTTTAAATTACAATTACATCAAATTACAATTCCTTCCAAAGATTAACCTTCAAAAATATTATGTGAACCAAACGCCCCAAGAGAAAATTAGTGGGTCCTAGTTAAAAAATACTATTAAATGCTATGTAGACATACTCCCTTAGCTGAAAAAAAGAACACAACCTCGAACTAATACGCACTTATTTTAGGAGAATGGACTTTTCTTATCTTACCAAATATATAATTTTAGCCGGCGTGTTGAGTAGTTTTTACTATATTTATATAGTTAACTTTCATACCATAGTGACTACACTAAAAAAAAAAAAAAAAAAAAATCTCAACTTATGATCTTAGTAAACCTAACTCTACCACGCTTAAAAACTACCAAACTCAAGATTCAAATCACAAACCACATTACATAAAATCAACATACAACTCTTCAAAGCAACCAACCTAAACAAAACAATTATAGTCATGTAAAGTCAATCACCTCCTATAAGAGTTTAAGGACCTTTCGTTTGGTTGGTGGTTTTCGATTTGAATTTATGATTAATGGTGAAAGTTGTTCTTTGTATATGGGTTTTCTCTCACACACTTATATTATAATACCTCACTTTTCTCTCTCACTTTATATATACATTTTTTATTTTTAAATAATATCTCTTAAAAAATTTTATTATTAAAGTGATAAACTAAACTACAACCAAAATTCAAATGTTATTCTAAACCTACTTATAAACAGCCGACCTTAAGTTTTACCAATTCATCCATTCTAAATACCGAAAAGGTGAACCAAAAGCCAAGATTCACTGGGTGATATGTCAACTATTTTGTCGCCTAGGATGTTGCGTAATTTGATTTAGTCGCGTAAGATCGATTTTACTTTTTTAGTCGCTGAAGGTCTCCTTGAACAACAGACACTTGTACGGTTAAAAGGGTTTTGAATCAATCTAATGGATAATATGTAAAGTTTATTTTCGTAAAAATATATAGAAGTTCATTTGGTAAAGTAGTCATATAAACGCAATTAAAACTTTTTTTTCTATTTCATAAAACTAGTTTTGTACCGTGATTTTAATAAGATTTTTTTATAAAAATATGTTAAAATTTATTATATTTATATAGTTAGAATAGCCGTGTACACGAGTAATAAATTAATTTTCTATTATGTATTAATATCAATTGATATTTTGCTTAAATTTTTGTTTACCTCGATGTTAATGAGTTTGATGTTATTTAAATTTACTATCACATCATGTTTAAATCATTTACATGTTTAATAGCACGAATAACCCTAAAAAACTTTCGTTAACACACTTTCCCACCATATTTTCTATATTACAACTCAATAAAGGCTTCATTTCTTCCCAACTTTTACCTAAATTTCATTTTTAAACCTTAAAATCGATTCTATTTTCCATTTTACATGCTTCTATCATATTTTTTGAATTTTTGAAAATTAATTTTTTCACGCATATTGTAAAACATAGTATGTAACATCAATACATATTTCAAAGATCTCACCAGTTATCAAACCGGATCAAATGACAAATTCACACATAATAAATAATTTACAACAGCCAGGACTGATCGAGAAATATCAAAAGTCAACCAAAGATAGGTATATAGAGCATCTATTTTGGTGACCGTTTATTTGAAAATTATTTTGAGACGCGTTATGAGTTACTAATATAATCATGCAAACATGTTAGTGGGGTCAACTTGTATAGTTATAAAATGAGGTTGGTTATTGGTAATCCAAAGTATTTGTAGTACCTTCTTTTAAAAGCATTATTATTATTATTATTATTATTATTATTATTATTATTATTATTATTATTATTATTCATAACTTTCGTCTTTATTATAAAAATATCTATTGTTAAACTATCGGATTTTGTTGTTTTACGCCGGATCTAGCCGTTACGGCATGATTTGGTTGGTGTTTAATGGTTATATGTTTAGTTTCGGTTTGTTAGCCGGATTTAGCGGTTATGTGTTTGGTTTCGTGTGTTGTTTATGTGGTTTTGGTTTCTTGTCAGATTTTGCCTACATGGGCGTTTTGTCGGATCTTGCATTAACCAAACGTATTTACACGTCTTTTCCTATGTTTGGGAATTTGAAGATATTTAAAATAGGTCGTGCCATTTTTAGATAAAAGACTTTGTTGATTGGCTTGACAAAACTAAATGATGTTAGAGTGAGCTTTTATCCTCTTTGCAATTTTCAAAAGTCAACAGTAGGTATAAAGAGCATATATTCTATAAATTAAGGTTTTTAAGATCGGAGTCCTATTCAGGATCGTTTTCGTTTTTGCAAGATCGTGATTGTAAGATCGGATCGGGATTTTAGAATCCTATTCTAATGTTTAATATCATTCAAATCTACAAATTATTATACATTATAAACACAAATATTATGAATGTTTCATAGACATGTTGTCCTAAATTATGATTATAAAATAAAAAAGACATACGTCTTTGTTGAATTCTACAAAATACAACTCATAAATTTGTAGTTTTTAGTTTGTAAACAGAGAAAAGTAAATCAGATCGGATCATATCTTAAGATCGATGGTCTAGATCGGGATCCTATAAGACCTTGCTTGCAAAGATCTTATGTAGGATCTATATCGCTTTTGCTTTGGCAAGATCGTAAAATCGTAAAATCCTAAGATCCGGATCGGGTCGACAACTATGCTAAATACCATTTTGTGTACCAACAAAGATAAAACTAGTTTATTTCAAAATTATTTTGAGACGTTATGTGTTATTAATATAACGATGGAAAAATGTTAATGGGCCAAATTGTATAATTATAAGACACACAATGCAGGGTGAGGGTATCCACACGCCACCACTCATGTGGAGGCCCTAGCTACTCGCTATCAAGCAAAAAGAGAGGAATTGGTGCGGGTGATCACCTATTGGGTACCGACCATTTTGGTGTACCAACGAAAGATAAACATTAGTTTATTTCAAAATTATTTTGAGACGCATTATGTGTTATTAATATAACGATGGAAAATGTTAATGGGCCAGCTTGTGACAATGCAGGTGAGGGTACCCGCCACGCACCACCACTTATGGAGGCCCTAGCTACGCATCAAGCAAAAAAGAGAGGAAGTGGTGCGGTGCTCACCTCTTGGGTACCGAGCATTATGTACACTACCACACCCCCTCCCCCAAAACTACAAACGGTCATATTAGAAAGAAAAAATGTACTACTTCCGTCTCAATTTAAGTGTCCACAATGGAATCCTTAGATGTCTCAAATTAGTGTCCATAGAATATTTCCAACCAATGAGATGAGACTTTAGTGGGTGAAATGGTATTTGATTGGTGGAGAATGTAGTTAGTGGAATTTTCTAAAACTTTGTGTATATGAATAGTGGACACTTAATATGGGACGGAGGAGTAGTTAATACTTACAACAAGCTTTACTGACTGAAAGGAATTGACTGTCCCAAAATGACTTTAACTTCTTCAAACAGAAAGCAAAAGGTTGGCTGCTATTCAGGTACATACTTTTTTTTTTTTTTTTGGAACCGTTGGACCCGGCTATATCCGGTCAAAACCCGGTTATATCCGGACCTGACCCGTTAGACTCGGTCATATCCGGCTACACCCGGCTACCCTGTCAAGACCGGATAAATCTGGTCATTACCCGATTAGACCTGGCTATATCCGGTCAAGACCGGTTTATATCCGGTCTTGACCCGTTAGATCCGGTCATATCCGGATAAGACCGGTTAGACCAGGCTATATCTGGCCAAGACCCATTGTCGGCTTCACATGATTGCACATCAGGTTCTTTTCTTGTTTCTTTGTAATGCATGGTTTGAATGTATGTATCAATTAAGGATCTGATAGTAGTTTCATAATATGGATGCAATACTCACTGCACTTGGTAAATCAATTATCTCTTGAGCGTTTTTGTAGTGAATCAAAACATTATTTGCCGTTATCGATTTCACAAACACATTACGTACCAAGGCATATGTTAATAAACAAATCTTGATACAAAAGCAAAAAGTAGTTTGTTTTAAAGTACATTCTCCAGATTTTGTTTTGTTTGCAGGGCTTTATATAAGTCTCCCCAGCCGACTTTCTTTTTCTCTTGAAGGTGATGTTTATTGGCTTCTTATCAATTTGTCTCGTATAAAAGTATTACGTTGCAAGTTAAATCTATCGTAGTTTCATTCAGATCTGGGTTATATTATTAATGTTCTTAGATTTCTAATGATTAGTTGAAATTGTGCTCTTAAAGTTATGTAATAAAAGTTTACCTTAATACACCAGTTCTGTTACATTAACTACTTATAAGCTTGTAAAAATCTGTTTACTAATCACCCCGAAGCTTCCGTTAAAATAGCTGAATTCTGAAAAGGCTGATTATTGGGACTTCAGGTTTGCACCACGTTCATACATACATCCCGTCGTATGCTTGTGCAATCTGTTTACATAGTTAGAAATTTACATTATCATGATTTAAGACATCTGTTTTTTGAGATTAATTTGGAATTTGGACACAACACTTTAGATGCTTCTTAGCTATTCAGTGGAAGCATTATTTGTTTTTATCTTTCGTCAATGAAAGGGTCAGTGTTGTAGACACATTTACGCTCATGGCTTGCTATTGGCTACATCTTTTCTTTGATTAGCTAAAGCTCTAATTACCATTTGTCAGTGAAAGGCAACCAATGCCAAGTCTTAGACAAATAGAGGGATTCATGGGCAGTGAATGTAACCAAGGGAGAGGAACCATTCCATTCAATTCCGCACTCCACAAGTCAAGCAAACGTTATTTTATTTAGAAGTTGCTTCAGATTGACATATGCCTGATTAATGGAGGTAGGAAATTGTAGTTGAGCAACTATTTACAATGAACTTAGATGCTGTCTGGTTAAGTCTATCTTTAAGAGTACAAACTTCTAGATTGTTTTATTTGAGAATTTAGATAGTTGTCATCTATAAAAATGGGACCATAACCCATGGAAGGCAGTATTATAAAATGTGGGGAAAGAAGTTTTGGATGTCCCAATTCTAATTAGCCACCAGTTTGAACCTGAACCATTTTGACCCGTTTGATCCTGAATCCGATTTGACACTCTTATGAACCAAACCCAGTTTGATCCGTTTCAACCCGAACCTATTTTGACTCGCCATCTCTAATCTTCCTGATCCTTTCAGGCCATCGTCTGCTTGCAATAAAACCAAACTAATTTTATAATGTCTGTAGTTATAGTTATTCTGAAATGCCAGGAAGAAAAGAACAAAATATCTCATCGTGGAAGAGCTCACTGGTAAAATCCCACTTTGTTGAGGTTGGTTATGTATTGAAACCTTAAATAGAAAATTATCTCAATTGGTTTATAACAGTTTAGATTTATATCGTAATTTATACAAGATATTATAGCTAGGAGTTTGTGGTTGTGATTTTCTCACCACATTGTTTTTTCCCAAGGAGGTATCGACTTTGTATTTTGGGTTCAAAAATGATTGTTGCAAATACAGGATGGTGCAAAAGCCACCTTTATGTGACTGAATGTTTGACCACATTAACAATGTGTCAATTAGTGATTTTTTTTGTAAGACTCGCAATGGTGACACCTCTATCCACACGTTGGATAATTCTGGTGGCTCGCCTTCGTTAGTACTTTGTGATTGATTTAGATGTACATTAGTTGTGGTTTAGTGTAGGCAACAAAGAGGGCTTAAATCACCAATGTTTTACCATAGTTGCCTCATATCTTAGTAATGTGGATCAGTTGAATGGTACTTTTGCGCATTATTGAAATGTACGATGGTAAGAGCTTAAAGGGCTAAACTCAGATGTTCTCAACAAAGACGTTACATGGAGGACTTTAGATATTGAAATGAACACCAAACAACTATTGGATATACATACAAGATTACCATATATTTAGTTTCATAAACATACAGACAATCTTTGTAAATAAAAAGTTAGGAGTACCACTTTTTAAGTGACAACAAATAATAGAAAAATATCTGTTAAGTTAATACAGATATTAAAAAGGTACTGTATAAGATTGTATATCAATTTTCTAGTTACATAATCATCCGCAGTTTATTTTTTAAACAAATATAATAAACTACAATACATCAAGTAACCGAAAACATGACAGCATTCTAAACAAGTGTTGCCTCCTTACAATGTACTATATAACTGAGGAAGAATTCACCTTTTTAACCTATGTGGGATATAAGGTTGAATTGCTTTTTATCAAATAATAGTAATCTACACTAGTCCTTATGTTCATTATATATTTATATAATTATGAAGTGTTCGTAGTTTGGAGCTACTATGAAAGTCAATGCCAAAGTTTTAATACAGTTGTCAAGTGACAACGCAATTTGATTAGGAGATCTTCTATGGGGCGACAAATTTTATCACGGATTTCAAATGGGTTTACTCTTATATTTTTCGCTTTTTTGTTTGAAAAAGTTGCGAGACTTGTTTTTGTTTCATGAATTTCATTCCATGAAGAAGTAAGTATACAAAAGCTGCAAGTAGTTTAGCTTAAGTGTTTTATATGTTAAATATACTTTCCATATCATATAAGTATAAAATCTTTGTGTAAGTGATTAATTAGTTCCGCTTTGCGAAATATCAATATTTGGATAAGTAAACCAGACTCAACCTATGTGAGGTCGATGAGTTTTTAGCACGACTAATGAGGGTGACACACCGACACATCTATCCATTTTAGTTAATTGGGTGAGACACATTCATTGAAATTGGATCGGAGATCCTAAAATTTTATCAGGGATTTCAAATGGGTTTACTCTCACATTTTTTGATCTTTTTGTTTGAAAAGTTGTGATAATGCACCTTGTTTTGAAAAAGTTTATTAATTATTCAACGTTGCAACTAGTTTAGTTTAAGCATTTAAAATGTTAAATATACTTTCCATATCATACAAGTAAAAGATCTTTGTGTGAGTGATTAAGTTCCTTTGTGAAACATCAATATCTGGATAAATGACCGGACTCAACCTGTGTGAGTAATTTAGCAGGACTCGTGAGGGTGG
The DNA here is from genome assembly GCA_022545495.1 of Chrysanthemum lavandulifolium. Taxonomy (NCBI): domain Eukaryota; kingdom Viridiplantae; phylum Streptophyta; class Magnoliopsida; order Asterales; family Asteraceae; genus Chrysanthemum; species Chrysanthemum lavandulifolium. The sequence goes on along the minus strand of CM040240.1, from coordinate 13,609,348 downwards.
GCTGCACATTTATCCATTAAGAGCGTTTATTTTGAAGCTACTTTGATATTACTGTCGTTGTTTGAATATAAATATTAAGTGACAACGCAATTGCATTTGTACATCCTCATGGGTTTACTTTCATACTTTGTTCTTTGTTTCGTTTGGTTGTGGTCATGGAAAAATAATAATATGATAGAACATAGAAAATGCAATGTTTTCAAACTCGGTCGACCCGGCTAGTTTAACTCCGCGGACGGTGCCACCACAAAACGGATAAAAACCGGGTTTTAAAACCGGGTTAAGCGTTAGCCCGCTGGTTTGGTTTTTTCAAATTTTTTATATAAAAACCGGGTTGACCCGGTTGGAAAAAATAATAATAATAATGATAAATGGAAACCGGGTTGACCTGGCGGTCGAACCGGTGCCCGGTGACTCGACCGGATCGATTAAAAACTCGGTTTTTAAAACATTGCAAAAATGTGAGTTACATTGTTATCTTCGTTAAATAAATTGGTTAGTTGTATTGTGTGAGTAAGTGAATATACCGCTCATTCCTACATAATCTTCTAAGAACTGTAAATCTTCATCCTTATAATGATATATAATTGTACATTCGTTGCTAATATGGCAATTGTAGTGTTCTACTCTACCGAATAAGCCTTTTTTAAGAGAACATTTGTGAATAAATTCAACAAGTTCTTTTTATGTGACCGATCAAGTTATAGGAAACTACAATAGTTTGGTTTGAGTGAACATGACTCAAAACTGTGGGGTTTAGTGCTCTCGTGAGTATACATCTATCCGTTTGGATGATTTTGGTGGATCGTGTTTGTTGGTAGCCAGTGATGATTGAGTTATAAACTCTTAGGCAAAGGCGGACCTATACTTGTATTTGAAAGGTTTTATGGATATTTAAATATACGATTTGGATTCGAACTCGAGACTTGGATTGCACACATTACGATGAGTTGATGTTAATAATTAATATATAAAATGTTATTATTAATTATTAGTCACGAATAAAACATAACGATAGTTAATATTTAACGGGTTTTGACTAACGGTCGTTAAATGTAAACTACGAGGACTAAGAATGAAATTAGTGGACAAGAAGGATCTAGAATTGGGGGTCGGCTTGGGCTACCCAACCCAATGAGGTGGGATTTCTTCATCAAGTTTTGAGAAACTAAACGAACCTTGTATTCATTATTCTCCTAACCTTGGATCACCAGACCTAATTTCTCTTCTCCTCTCTTTCTTGAGTGGTCGATCGAACACCCCACCATAAGGGTTTTCGATTTGTTTAACTCAAGAATAAGTGTTTGGTTTTATTTGTGATTCAAGAAACTAGTTTTCACATCAAATCGTTAAGAATGCGTGTGTACAAGAACGAAGAACAAATACGCTTGTGCTTGTGAATCTTGGTGGTACTTCTTGGTTGGTCGAATTGTATAAACCCTAAAGTTAGGGTTTGGGTTTTGGTTCTTGTTCTAATTACCGCTTGATTCTTGAATTGCTAAAGGTACGCGTTTTCTTATTCGGTTAATTAATCTATATATTATTCCTATTTACTTCCACGCATATTTTGATGATGTTATTTGATTTTATATAATTGTTATGAGTATTAAATCCAACGGTGGCATCACGAGTCGTTAATATGATGTAATTAATTACCAAACACATAAAATTGGATCTTTATGATATGCATGTTTTATGGTTTCTAGGGTTTGAATTGAAACCCTTATTTTTAATTATAGGTCGATTACCTTTTATTATTTAATTAGGTTTTAATTTTGTAAAACTTGTAGAAACCCTAGGTTGCATGTTAATTTTATGTGGTTAATTAATGAATAATTGTTATGTGTCATGTAATATCGTATCTTGGGTGATAATTGTTATGCGGAATCCATGGTGGACACATGTTTGCATGGAGTATTGTTTGTAATAAATTGTTTAGTTGATACACACATGTTCTATTTATTTAATAATTATTGAATTTGGGAAGACTCATTATAACTAATAAAAATTCATTACGCTAATTGGTATATTATTAACTTTGGCTTACGAATCGACTTGTCGATGCATGTGGCTCATCTACCTTGTAGGTGAAAGCCCTAGTTAATGTATGCATTTATTTACCTAAATTGTTTATTAGAGTTTATTGAAATAATTATGTGGCTAATTGTTTTTTACATATGTTAAATTGTTTAGTTATATGTTTATATTATTTGAGTGTGTTTAATTTTTATTGAAGTGCTTTTTGTTTATATATTGTTTGACATGTTAGTAAGCAAAAGGGTTTTTGAATAGAAAAATTAAATGGACTAAATAATGGCAAACCGATTTGTTATCTAAGTATTATTCTTGAAATTTTAATCGATTGATAATTGTACTAAATGGTTAGAACGGCTCACCCACTAGAACAAACTATAAAGGGTTAATTAGAAGTGCGCAAATGCACCGAATGGATGTCTAAGGTTATGCTTTTGCGCTTACGGTCCTCTCGCCTTGAGTTCGATTGGAGCTACCTAGTATAACCATTCAATGTACGAAGCATCTTAGTGCAAAGTTGTAAGTTTCTCAACGATCGATTAAAACTTTGTAGAATTCAATCTTAGCATTAAAATCTCATGTGAGTTTTTCGAAAATATTATGCTATAAAGTTGGATACATGCTTCTTTATACATAAGTTTTGATTACACGTCCAAAATTGTACCCTTTAAATTTAAATTTATGCCATTTAATGATATGAAACACTTGAAGTTGTAATTTAGTTATGTAAGACCTTGATCTAGATTACAATAACAAGGTGAATTATTTTGTTGTGTGAAACCTCACAATTATTTGCGCTTCTAAATTAGACAACTTAATTGTTAGTTAGGAGACCTATGACTTAAGGCATAAGATGGGATAAAACATGCTTACGTTTGCATTAATTGTTTTGGCAAAATTGTAAATCCCATAACTTTGGAATTGAAAACTTGTTTGTCAATTATTGTTTTCAACAATTACCTATTCTATACTTTCACCACTAGCGCGATCAACCGATGTGGTGAAACTATGATAATGAGGATCCAAAATTCAAGGAAAATACTATGGTTAATATGAATATTGACCAAAGAGTATTTATTTTCTTGAACGTTTACTTATCGAAAGTACTAACTTTTGAACTTTTATTTCGTAGAAATGGCTCAGTTGAATCTACTACACTAGCCTCGCTGCAAATCTATGTTTGATCGAGAGAAATTACCGTAGCGCAATTTCAATGATTGGTATCGCAAATCGAATTGTCTTGAGGGTTGCAAAAGACTATTATTTGACTACGCCTTGTCCTCCCGAACTCGCAGATGATGCTGCGCCAAGCACGGTTGATGGCAATCGAGTATGACAAGTATAATGAGGTCGCGCATTATGCTCTGGAGTATGAACTCAAACTTGCAAAAGCGTTTGAGAATTACTTCCTAATCTCATGCCTGAAGAATTGCAAAGTTGTTTGAAAAGCCCGATTGTAGAGTCGTATGATCCGATAGATGCTCTTCAGTTGCAAGCAAGGGAGGAAACCTATGAGCGCCCACCTTTTTAAATTGCGCTTTGCGATCCGATCGTTAAAGGTCCCGAGGCCGACGCGTGATGCGTGTTGCACGCGGAAGCATTTTGACGCGGCGCGTTTGTATTAAAAATAAAAAGATTATTTATACGTAAACTAAATAAATTACTAAGTAAATGCAATAAATTTAGAAATAAGTCACAAATATTAAAGATTAAAAAATAAAAATAAAAATAATAATAATAAATATTCTATTTGTAAAATAAATAAGTCACTAAGTCGGGACATAAAATACTTAGAAACAACATTAGAAACTCCAACTAAATTTTGTTTTAAAGCGAGATACCTTCTTTGATTGCTTTCAAACATAATGATCATGTAAATTTATTCTTAATTTTAGCATCTTGAATTCCATAATTTCTAGATCCTTGTGATTGTTACCAGAATGCGATTGAACATGGACGTTAAAGTCTATTCTAACATATACATGATTCTATACATATACATGATGACATGATATTATAATGTGTTAAAGGTATACCGATAAGTTATACCAATGACTAACAATCATAATTCATTCATTACCAAATCAACAACAAAGGCAAAACTAAAATTTTAGTCAAATTTTAATCACACATATGATTTCAGCTCAACTATTTAACATGTATGTTATTTATGATCAAAGAGCAATATGAACTATTGATAACATGAAGTCGTAATAAGATGATTGTTTGCTAGATTTCAAATCATGTTAATGGTGCATGATGTTGAAAAAAAGGGTAATTTAAATGTAGGGTAATTTGGATGTTGTTATTGTATTTGTTTTAGACATCTTTCACAAACTTCTATTTTCAACGTCCATTAAAATATTTTATCTTCTTCTAAATGGTTTATTTTTTTCAAAATGATCTAAATTCTATATGGCAATTGCGACCATTGCTAGCATTACTCAAATGCAAATTGCGGTCTAATGCAGTGCATTTTGGGATGACCTCGCATTAGGTATCACGATGCGAAATCTAAAAGAATGCAATGATGCACGAATTTACGCAATGATGCATGCATTTTAAACAAAGCGCCCAACGCTGAAATGATGAGTTACATGGACCAGGTGGGCGACTCAACTATATCTACCCCAATGACATACAAATTGGCCTTATCGCAGATCCTTAACAAGGAGTTTGATGGTTTCGTGCGCAATTATAATATGCACGTACAGGGAAGACAAATCGGTGAGGTACATGCAATGCTCATTGATTACGAAAAAGTTGCCCAATAAGGCCCCTACACTGCGGTTCGACCATCCGTAAGGTAGGATTTTCTAAGCTAATGCTTAGCGAATAAGAAAGGGAAAGGGTAAAGTTGATAAGGAAAACAAGTTATGACTTATCGCAAGAACCCAAGTACCTCCAAAAGCGTGAGAATGGAAGGATATGGCTTGTCATCACCGCACCAAGGTAGGACACGGAAGAGGAACCGTCACTCTTGTTTGATGAGTTGCGAAAATCAAGCTAAGAGACAAGTTTACTCAGTCGGTTTAGTTTAATCTCATGACGGTTCTGTTTGATGAGTTGTGAGATTAAATTAGAATCGACTACCTAAAGGTCTTTTGAGAGCTACGTTCGATATTGGGCAAGTTTACCTATCCAATCTAATCACGAACACGTACTTAGTTGAATGGGAACACTGCGCATGGGCATTGATATGATCATTTAGACTATTAAATCGAGCATGAACTTTAGAACTCTTGTCGAGTTCGGACCATAGTATCGTTAATTGAATCACGGGACGTGATTCCGGCGACATGGGAAGAATGTCACAATTCTCAAATTCGGTCATTTCTTAAATTATATATGCATCATATTAGTTCATTCATGGCATTTTATTTCACATTAACCGCGTAATTTTTTTATATTAAATAAACGTTATCGCGTGAGTTATTATTTTGAGTATTTAATCCGTTATTTCTAAAATGATCCGACATATTTTTAAACTTACGTTTAGTTTATAAAACTATATTTTGAATTTACCTAGTGTTTTAAATTTATTTCGTATATAAATCGTTAAATTTATATTATTACGACGTTTTTCTTAAAAGCTGCACGATAATTATTTTATCACTCAAATTTTACAAGGAATGTATTTTACAACTTTTATTATCTCATTACACTCTACTTTGATCTATTAAAAAAATTACTTTCACCTAAAATTTCCTTAAATGCACTAAAGTATATTAAATCTTACAAGTTATCTTCACTTATACATTATACTTACATTTTTATTTATACACATGATTTAAAAAAAAAATATATATATATATATATCTTGAAATCCCTCCCCCTTGGACGACAAGGGGAGGGTGACATTAATGTTGAGTATGGTTTTCTTGATTGTATTAAATGATACATTACATAAAAGTCTTTCTTCCATTATTCTTACTCATTCATTCACTCATTCCATCTCATATTCAAGTGTTAGCTAAAAGGTTTTTTTTTCTTCTCTCTTTGTGTTCTTCCAAACCGGCCATAGTAGAGGTTTTCAAGGGATCATCATTTTTTTTTTCAAGATTCAAGTTATTACAATCTAGATCATACTCTTTATTAGGTTTTGAAATAAAAACCAAGAGTGTTTAGGTTTAACCTTGTTCTTTGCACCTCATCATATTAACTAGTAAGCATGTTTCTTTCATTTCTCATGTTTCCTTTTCATTTCATATGAATCTCTTCATTTTTGGAGCAAGCATGCATGATTTGTGTTGTTTATACCATTTTTACTTGATTTTAGAGTTATATATATATTAAGGTCATCCTATAATTATCCCCTTGGTATATGTTGGTATTGATGGTGATTAGGAACCCATGACACCCTAAGAAGGTGTATGGTAGGATTAGATTAGCTTTGGAGTTGATTTGAAGGGATTAGAATAGGTTTTGTCCGAGAAAAACTATTTTCGATAAGTATATAAATGTGTTCTTTCCTTGTTTTGATTTTCTGGAAAAACCGACAGTAGGCACGACTTTTTGGCCTTGATATTTAGAAAATATACTTTAAAACGAATCCGTGGCCGCTTGAACGGAATAAAACGGAGTTATAACGAAGAAGTTATGGATTTTACAAGTTTGTCGACGAAATATATAATTTTCAGAAATTTCAGCATACTATTTTTCTTTTGTACGAGTCAAAAACGAGCCTTAAGCTTCACAAATTATTTCGACTTGTCAAAATATATTAGTATACTTTGATACGAAGCTAAGGACGTATTATACGTAGAAAGCAGTTTGAAGCGACAAAGATATGCGTTTCATAAAATTTCCGTAACTATTATTTTCGAAAACTATATTATTTTACGATACAAGTGTTACGGTGGTGAAACGACCATGTTGGAGGCTGTTTTTAACTATGATGTGGAACTTTTGGAGCGAAATGTCTTCTAGTAAAATCAAGATCACCGAGCATATTTTTCAAAGCGACAAAGCCGTTTGTATAGCGGAGTTGTAATAAATTAATTACGGATGTTTAAACTTGGCGAAACTCACTTTTACATAACAATTAGCCAAAATCACCATCTTTAACCCTTATTATCTTTATGTTCGAGACCCGGTGGCGAAAACTCCGAACGAAACTTCTAGATTTTGATACAAACTTTCCAAAACCGTCGAGTTCGTTTCCTAACACTCGACGTACACCATTCGACTAGTTTTGAAGCCATTTTGTTACTTTCAAGAAATTTCCGACGACATTGTTTTCCGACGAAAAGTGATAATTTCACCATAAATCATTATAAAACCATTGTAGGATGACATTTTGACGTAAATACTTGTAAAGTGATTTTTGAATGGTTAAGACGTCAAAAGAGTATTTTTCGACGAAGAGTAATATTTTTCAAAACTCGCAAATGGTATAAATAACATACGAAATGCATGCATAACATTACATTGCAACTCATTGCATATCATATCATTCGTAATAGGTCCCGGTTAAAGCATCACTTTATACCTCAGTGTAACCACTTTTGTCATCGCATCTATTCATCAAGTGAGTAATCACATCCCCTTTTTACCGTTTTACTATATTTTGGGGCTGAATGCATGAGCCATACTTGAATTAAATTGATTCTTGCTTTTGTGAACACTTTTGACTAGAACTTATGAACTCGAATCAAATCCTTGAACTTAATTACGAATTTATGACTTGTTGGAATTTATTGAACCGTACATGTTATGACCTTGACCTAAAGTCTCCCATGTTCGGAGCATCACTATAAAGTCTCCCATGTTCGGAGCATCAATATAAAGTCTCCCATGATCGGAGCATCACTATAAAGTCTCGCCTTATTGGTGGGCGTTCTCAATAAATCTCGCCTTATCGGTGGAGTGTGCAAGTCTCGCCTTATTGGTGGAGCGTTCTCAATAATTCTCGCCTAGGTGGTCGGTGACAAAGGAGTCTCCACTTGTTGGAGCGGTGCAAAGTCTCCTATGTTGGAGCATCCCTACATTATTATATTCGTGGTACTATATTGTGAACTATTATGACCGCTTATACTTGACTATTAGACATACTACTTTTGGCGTTGGGTTGTGAACACACAGGTTGCAAGTTTTGTATGGCGGAACTTGAACCGAGTGGATTTACAATGCCTTTCTTGCATCGGACCATTTCGTTGACCGAATGCTTTGAATATTTTCTTCTGAGTTTTCTTATTTTGCTAAGCGTGTTTACTCACCAACTATTTTCATAGTTGACCCGTTTTCTCTCATGCATTTCGGTGATCGTTAGTAAGCTTTTTTCTACCAAGTCTTGCATAATGAAGTTTTCACTTGTCACTACAAATCATTATGTAATAGAACTCAATATTTTGGGAACTAAACTTTGTAATATATTTGCCGATGTGGCTAAACTAGTATTGTAATGGTGTATTCTCTCTTTTAAATATTAACGTTGGTATGTTCTATTATCTTGTGCTTATGTTCCCTTCCGTTACACCTCGTGTTTCCGCCTCCGGCGAGGGTGTGACATATAGCTTTAGAAACACAACGCAACTAGGAATAAGGACGTGACAAATCAACCATCAATAGGAGATAATTAAGGAGTAGTAAAACCTAAGTAAACACATCTTTAAACTATCATACGAGTACACATCAATTAGACATAGACTATCACAACCTTAGCTTAGATAATTAGATAATAGTAGAGTAATCGGTAGCAATACCAACCCCCAAATCCAATACCGAGATTCGTACCTTTTCAATTTCTAAAAACATAAAAGATAAAATAATCTTCCTCAACCTCAACCTTAGCGTAGTAACTTCTCACTAGCATTCCTATTCCCAGAGAGGCGATATCAATACCGTGGCTTACCCTAATTACTACACTACAACGATTAGGTTCACTTTTAGGGTGTTATAAAACTTGCTCAAGAAAAGGAAGTTTCCTTGACCCCGAGCAGCGCGTGTGGCGTTATCAAATCCTTGGGGTGCTTGGCGATCGTGGGCTACCCAACCCAAGGAGGTGGGATTTCTTGGTCACCAAGTTTTGAGAAACTATAAATACAAACCCTTGTATTCATTATTCTTCTAACCTTGGATCACTAATAGACCTAATTTCTCTTCTCCTCTTCTTTTTCTTGTGTGGCCGATCGAACACCCCTCACCATAAGGGTTTTCGATTTGTTTAACTCAAGAATAAGTGTTTGGTTTTATTTGTAATTCAAGAAACTAGCTTTTCACATCAAATCGCTAATAGTACGTGTGTACAAGAACGAAGAACAAGTACGCTTGTGCTTGTAAATCTTGGTGGTCGACTTCTTGGTTGGGTCGAATTGTATAAACCCTAAAGTTAGGGTTTTGGGTTTTGGTTCTTGTTCTAATTACCGTTTGATTCTTGAATTGCTAAAAGGTACGCGTTTTCTTATTCGGTTAATTAATCTACATATATTATTCCTATTTACTTCCGCTGCATGCTTTGATGATGTTATTTGATTTTATATAATTGTTATGAGTATTAAATCCAACAGTATTGGCGGTGCCCGAGAACCACCTTAGATGACAAAATCTTTTAGAAGCGATGTAGAAACTTTTTTAGAAACCACCTTATAAAATTATCAGAAACTACCATAGATTTTTTTTCTTTTTTTTTTAAATTACTTTTTGTATAAAATATTTTTATCCCAAAACCCAATTAATATTGTGGCTAATGTTTGACCAAGTTTATGACGGCAGGACTCTAAATGTGAATGTTTAAATGAAGATTTATCTTGGAACTTACCAAAAATATAAAAGGTAGCATGATAACAGAAGGAAAGATCTTAGTTTTGTACATGTAGTAAGACACAACTCTTGTTTGTCTCTTTAGATATTTTTTTGTCCGGTCTGTAATATTATGTTTGCGAAAAAGATTAATATGCAAAAGTGAGGTGGAAAAAAATCATTTTTGTTTGTTATGTTTGAAAATAAACAAACACACTTATTTTATTTCTCTCCCACATGTAGTCTAAGATCGGATGGCAAGGATCAGTGAGAGGCTCACCTTCCCCTCCACTCACAAATGAGTCCCATGCCCAAGGAAGAAAGTCACGAGTAAGTCACACACCCCAAGACATATTAAGGTGAGTTACTCACCTTGTTGATTTGCGTGCCAAACTATATGGCCGTTTGGTTTGTAGAGTAAAAAAAAAAATTGAGTTAAGTTGAGTGGGTGTGAGTCATTTGTGCGCATAAAAGTGAGTGGAAGAGAAAGGAGAGAGAAAGCTGATGTGACACTGATGTATAAGGTGAGTGATGCTTATCCTTGCCTTTTAGACTCTAAAGTGACAAAAATACTTTAGAAAAAAGAGGGGGGAAGAGATAGGCTGAGAATCGAACTATAAACCTCCAAAGTGATGCATATGCACCTTACCAGCCTACCATCCCACCACACAGGATTTTTCTCTTGCTCTATCTATTTAACATAAACTTTTCCACACGCACAGACTTTTTACATCTGGGCTTAGTCCATATAATAATAACACCAGGCCCATATTTTTCAAATCCTGGTTATATATATATTTTTTATCGTAGGTGTATAATAATTGTCTAAAATTATGTCATTAAAAGTAAGTAAACATCTGATTATATAACACCTGAAACTTTTAAAGTATACTGATGCTGAATATATTGAATTGAACATTGGTAGCTTGGTATGATAACCCTTGTAATGTTGTCCCGTATTTGTATCTTTCCCCTAGCTTTTTCTAGGGTCATTTATATATACTTTCGCCGGGCAAAATAAGAACATTGGTAGGGCGAGGCAACCAATAGTCCAAGAGGGGCTCGAGTGTCACCTGTTATACCACAGTTACCTGATCATATCTTAATCACATGGATGTCAATTGACATTTGGATGAGTTTGAATGGAACTTTGTGTATGATTGAGTAGTCTAATGTTAAGAGCTTAATGGAACAAGCTCATATGTGCTCAATTGCAACCTACTTGGAGGGCCACGCTTTAATCATTTTTAGGTACAAAATTATAGTCATTTTCCAGTACAAGATTACTAAAAAAAAAGTCAAGAATTAGATACTAATTTTTGTGTTCATTGTTGCTGACAAAGTATGGCTTTTTTTTTTTTTTAGAATCAACTATGTCGACAACTATGCACATGAAAACATAGTACTCCGCATTTGTATTAACATGTATGATCTCATGCGCTATAGTATATAAACAACAAAGATTTCAATTCTTTAACCTATGTGGGATGTAAATTTGGGCTGGTATTTATCAAATAATGTACATATCTTCTCTTGCATTTCTATACACCATTTACTTGTTTATTATAGAGCGTTAACGTTATACTTTGAAGCTACTTTGATAGTAGTGCCGTTGTTTAAAAATGGTTATTAAGTGAATGGCAGCAACCGGAGTCAGAGTTCCTTGTGTGGATGTACTCTTACATCATTCCTTTTTTGTTTGGTTGCGGTTGAGGAACAAACTGGAAATAATGCAACATGTTTTGTGTTTTTTGAATAACATGTCGTGAAGATAACGAGGAACGAGTACAATGGGTCATATCATTATTACCTGAACGAGGAACAAGTTACTCAGTTTGAAAGTTGTCTAAACTAATCTTATACTAGTATCTAATTTAAGATTTGGACTACAATTCTTATCCTATTGCATGATTTCTACGTTAAAAAATAGACACTGGACCAAAAAAAAAAAAAAATCGAGTTAACAGATTACATATTCCATCCTGGTGTAGACAAAAATATGACTTGTTTCCATGTCGACCTGTAACTTAACCTGCCCATCTTGCCATCTCTAACATCTTACCATAAAGCGGTTTAATCTTTTTCTAGTTATGCTGGAACACCCAAGGAAGGAAAAAAAAATCAAGATTTCTCATGGCGGAACCGTGGAAGAACTCTTGCACTCAATTGAATAGTATGTTGGTATGATGAAGTCGTCACTGTGTCTCTTGATGCCTTCACTAGAAATGTAGGCAACAAAGAGGGCTCAAATCACCAATGTTGTGCCCTTCATATCTGAGTCACATGGATGGCAATGGACATCTGGATCAGTTTGAATTATACCTTTTGCATGATTGAGTTGTACACTCGTGAGCCTACAAGACCAAACTCATATGCTCTCAACAAAGACGTTACATGGAGGGCCATGCCTTAATTCATTCTCGTCACATGTCACACTGAATCAATATGGCTAGGTAAGTTCGGTTAACCGGTCAAACATTTAGAAATTAACTAAGATTTACTGAAATAATAAAAAAAGTCAAGACTTTTATATCAATTTTCGATCACTAAGATTTAGTGAAATTTATTTTTTCGGTAATATAATAAACACCAATTCCATCATGTAACCGAAAACATGATACCATTCTCAACACAAATTGTTCTCCTACAATGTAGTATATAACCATAGAAGATTTCACTTCTTTCACCGATGTGGGATATGTACAAGGGTGAACCGTAAATAGCAAAGATCTATTATACACCAGTTATATGTTCATTATATTTTGAAGCTAATCTGATAGTTAATGCCAAAGTTTGAATACAGTTATTTATTAGCCCGGTTCATTTGTTATGGGCTTGAGCCCAATCTCTAGAATATGAATCAATCAGTACTGTGTATATATGTTTTTTTTAGAACGGCGGCAAGTACTGTGTATATATGTGTCGATGTAACTCAGAAGATCAATCAAGTAAACATTAACGTTCCATTCAATGTCTTTAAAATTCAACATGGTATCAAAGCCATCTCTATAACGATCCACCAAAACCCTATTTTCTTTTTCTTTCCAGCCGCCCAATGAAAATCATTGTTCTGTTAATTTGTTGGTGTTTGTGCTAGGTCACAATCAGTATATCGTGTGTTTCTTGTACGTTTCAAGGTCTCAAGTATCCATGACAGGCAACACCAATCCCCCCACACCCCTCTCAGAAAAACTTTCCCTTGTCACGCATCACCAACTCCTTACACGAGTACTAGTTAAACTTGACCTAGAAAACTGGAATTATGCATCATGGGTTTATTTTTTCGAACAACTATGTCATGGGTATGAAGTCACAACATATATCCATGGAAATTCAGAAAGCACATCCTCGACTGAACCTCCTTCATCCTTCTCCTCAGAAGAGAAAAAGGTCGATGCTATTGTTTTGTCATGGATCTTTACCACACTATCCGATGACCATCAAGCACGGTTGGTTGTTTAACGGCCAAGCTCCGCCAAAGAAGCATGGACACTCCTCACCTTCACCAGACCGGATATATCGTATGTTGTTCAGCAGGTTTGTCTCTTCATGCATGATCATAGGGAACCACATTTCTCTGCTCTCCAGAGGATATTGAGATATGTTCAGGGTACGCTTGATTATGGCTTGCAGTTGTATTCTTCATCTCCTACTGAGTTGCTTGCTTACTACGATCTTTGATTGGTGGTTGCCCACTACCCGTCGATCCACTTCCGCTCTGTGTATTTTTGGTAACAATCTCATCTCCTAGTCTTTTAAGCGCCATCTAACGCTTTCTCGTTCTAGTGCAGAAGCTGAGTACCGTGTCGTGGCAAACGTCGTTACTGAGACATGTTGGCTGCGGAATTTACTTCGAGAGCTTCATACTCCTTGTCTTACGCTACACTTGTCTCATCGTGATAATGTCGGTCTTTGTATACTTATCCTGTAATCCGGTTCAACATCGCAATACCAAACACATTGAGATAGACATTCATTTTGTCGAGACTTGGTTGCTACCGGTCAAGTTCGGTTCTTCATGTTCCGCCTCGCTATCGATATCTGAGATATCTTCACGGGGTTTACCATCGACTGCTCGAGGAATTTCGTTCCAGTCTTAGTGTCCGGTGTCCTTCCGCTAAGACTGCGGGGGATTATTAGCCGGTTCATTTGCTATGGGCTTGAGCCCAATCTCTAGAATATGAATCAATCAGTATTGTGTATATATATGTGTCGATGTAACTCAGAAGATCAATCAAGTAAACATTAACGTTCCATTCAATGTCTTTAATATTCAACATTATTAAGTGATGACAAAATTGGATTCAGATGTCCTTTACGGAGTAAATTTTTTTTTATCATTGTTATCGTATGAGTTTACTCTCATATTTTTCTTCTTTTTTGTTTGGTTGTGGTCCATGAAAAAATTGGCGATAACGCGACTCTTTTTATGTTTCTTGAATTACATGTCATGAAGATATTTAAGTATTTTATTATGTTACAACTAGTTTAATTCAAGCCTTTTATGTGTTAAATACGATGACCTTAGCATAAAAGATAAGTTTTGTATACAAACTTAGTAGGAAATCTTCGCTTGTGGAACATCAACAGTTTGAATAGGTGAACTTGACTCGACTTGAGTGATGTTCCATGATTTTTATAGCAAGACTCGTGTTTACATCATTCTGGTGACTCAATTCCGTTGGGTTCCTCGTAATTGATTAAGTTTACAATTGGTAAGAGATTATTGTCAATTTGTCTCTCCATATCTTCTCTAGAATATTCAGTAACCAAGAGGGGCTCAAACCACCCGTGTTGTATCAGAGTTGCCTCATTTCTTAGTCACATGGATGTGATTATGCACATCTAGATCGATTTGAATGGTTCCACTCTCATGATTGACTTGAAGAGCCTGCTACATCACAGTAGGGGTTAAGTAACTTCAGGTGGATCGGTGAAACGTTCCTATTGATGACATCATCATGTAACCTAGAAAATCCCTAGTTAACAGTTAAATTGAGAATGATGGTATAATTACGGTTTTGTTTTATTATATAGATAAATACATTACTAAATAATTAGTTACATAAGTATATGGAGAATCTTTGTAAATAAAAAACTTTAGACTACTTATGTTGGAGCAGATATTAAAAAAGTCAAGAATTTATATTCATTTTCAAATGATGATGTTAAGGAAGTTTGAAATATTTGATTTTATAATCAACTTCACCAACACCATGTATCCGAAAACATAGTAATATTCAAGACATATATGATTGTCATTCTTTATACAATTTAAACAAGAAAGATTTCACTTCTTTAACCTATTTGGGATATAAAGTTGGAATGGTTTTGATCAAATAATGTACATCCCTACGTGTTGACTCTTGCATTTCTATATAACATTTATTTGTTCGTTATATACTTATATAGTGTTTGTACTTTGAAGCGACTTTGATAATAGGGTGCCATTGTTTAATCCAGTTATTAAGTGATGACGCTATTGCATTAAGCGATCCTCACGAGGGTTCACTCCTCACCTTTTCGTTCTTTTTTGTTCGGTTGTGGCCGAGGAGAAAAATGGCTATACTGCAACTCGTTTTGTGTTTCCTGAATACAATGGATCAAATTATGTTGCACTTCTAAACAAGATACTATAGCTTGGAGTTTGTAGTTGTATTTTTTTCAATTTACAATTTGTTAGATCCTGAATACAATGGGTCAAATAATACGGCTAGGTAAGTTAGGTGAATCGGTCAAACATTTAGTTGCATAAACATATGAACAATCTTGTAAATAAACGTATGAACAATCTTAGTAAATAAAAAGTTACTAAGTTAATACGTTACCACATATAAGTGACAGCAAATAATATATTATACTACCTCCGTCCCACATTGACTGTCTTTTTTGACCTTTTTAAGTCTTTCTTTGTCAACTCTGACCTTAAATATTTTTATTTGTGTTATTATAATATTTGATGAAAATTATATCAATGAAAATACACGTAAAACTCAATCTATTTATATATTTTGCATCAAATATTATATAACACAAACAAAAATATTTAAGGTTAAAGTTGAAAAAGAAAAACTTTGAAAAGTCAAACTGGACAGTTAATATGGGACGGAGGGAGTATTTGTTAAGTTAAAAAGTTAGAATTTTATGTCAATTTTTCAATTAGACAGTTTGAATTATATTTTTTAAGTAATATAATATACTCCAATACATCATCTAACCGAAAACATGACATCAATCTAAACACGAGTTACCTCCCTACAGTGTACTATATAACTAAAGGAGAATTCACTTTTTTAACCTATGTGGGATATAAGGTTGAATTGGGTTTTATCAAACAATATTAATCTGCACTAGTTCTTATGTTCATTATAGAGTTTGTAGTTTGGAGCTACTCAGAAAGTTAATGCTAAAGTTTTAATAAAGTTATCAAATGACAACACAATTTGATTTAATTTGGAGATAATGCAACTCGTTTTGTGTTTCATGAATTTCATGCCATGAAGTTAAATATACCTTCTTTTGTAAATACTAATAAATTTGGATTACTCATTTTTTAAGTGACAAATGATACTAAAAAGTCAAGAGTTTTATATATATATCTTGAGATACAAGTAAGTGTGAGGTTTTTTTAGCTTTATAATCATAATCAACTTCACAAATAAATGTATCTGAAAACATAGTAATACTCTAAACATGCGTGATTCTCATTTACTATAGTATATAAACAAGAAAGATTTCTCTTCTTTAACCTATGTGGGATGTAAACGTAAACAGTGTTTGTTTAAGCTTATATAGATTTCAGTTTGTTACTTGATCTTCTCCTTTCCAAAGAAAGTGACAATAAAATTTTCGAAATGGAAGCAAAAATCATTGAAGTAAATCTTGTTTCTAACAAAAGTGGATGTATATCGATATTCGAGAAATCATTTGACGTTCTTTGGCCAAAGTTCAAATATGGTACTACTTATTAAGGGACGACACAATTTGAGTGATTTCATAAGGGTTTACTCTATTATTTTCCTTCTTTTTTGTTTGGCAGTGGTCAAGTTAAAACTTGTTTTGTATTTCTTGAACTACATGCCATGAAGTTGTTGGTAATATTAATGAAAGTAATTTTCTGGGCTAAATTGGTTGAGAAACTCACTCGGTCTTCCTGTCTTTTTGGTTAAACTTTGTTGGAGTTTATGCAAACCGTTTGTATTTAATTTTTATATATCCTAAATTAAGCACAACTCTATAGTTACATGATTTCAAAAAAGTATAGACTAATTAATTAATCTAGTCCAAATTTATCAACGTTCGTGTGAAATGAGTTTAAAATGAGACCTTATATAGTCAACAACATTCGTTTGTGGCGTAAATGAAATCCGCATTGTGGTGTAAATGAATTTTGAATCAAAATCGTGACCCTATGCTTTAGGGCGGAGCTGATGTGGGTTGCTTGTTCAGGTTTTGAGTGTGATAGCAGATGGAGTTTGTGATCTGCAATTTGAGGTTTTGTCTGCTCAGTTTGGTTAATCGTCCGATTGCAAAGGCTATGTGTGTTTATGTCATTCCCTGATGCAACAAATATGGGTTTGATTTTGGTATTTTGTTTGATCGTGGGTCAGACATAATAGAGAAGCAGTTAAGTTTCTGAGTTAATCTATCTATATGGTTTGGCAATCTGTTCTACGGGTTTATGGATGTTTGGCAGTTGGTTTATGGGCGTTTGGCACAAGAAGGCAGCATGCTGTTTGCTTTTTTCTTGCTGGGTCTGCACTTCCATTTTGTGTAGTTTGTAAATGGATCATTGGATTAAAGTGTGGTGGGTCTAATGGTCAAGTGTTAGTGGGGCAGCCAAAGTGATGGTCCATATGCTTTAGTTTAAGTTTATTTGTTTTTGTATGTGCTATGCTTTCTAGTTGGTATTTAGCTTTATTGGTTTTTTTGTTTTCTTTGATAGGTCCACTATTCTTAATCTCCTTGTTCATGTAGACATATAGTGGATCCTTTTTTGTAAAAGGTTTTGGTTGGTTGAAATAAATTGCTCTTCAAAAAAAAAAAATCGTGACCCTATATTTATTGTTGCATTGTGCTAGTGAATATACTAAGACTTTTTAGTTGCCAACAAACGTGTACAATGAAAACATAGTAATCTAACTGACATGTATGATCTACGTTCACTATAGTCTACGTATATTCAAGTGGAGCATTACTTCTTTTTACTATGTGGGATGTATAGGAATGTTTTTTTTTATGAAATAATGTACAGAGTGCATGTTGCATTTCTATATGCTATAAGTTAGTTTATTAAAGATCGTTGTTCTTTAAAGCTACTTTATATAGTGAAGTTGCAATTTGATTCGGAGATACTCTTATGCCTCAATTCATTTTGTGTTTCTCGAATTACATGCCCTGAACGTTAAACAAGTGTTCTACGCTGCATGTAGCTTAGTTCATATGATAAATATTCCTTCCTTGTTGTATAACACATTTTCTTAAAGCATATAATAAGTTGGCAATCTTGACCAAAATTATATGTGTTCGATCAATAGACATTACGTGGAAGGCCATGCCTCGATTCATTTTTTGTATCATGTCACGACAAAATCAATATGGCATTGCACGGGCTTAGAGCACAAGGTATCGTGGATACCAATAACACGTTATTGGCAGAGGGGGCTCGGATGGGTGTGCAACAGGTGCCGTCGCACAGTGCCTCCACTTAAAGAGGGGCACATTTTTATTAGTTTCGCATATAAGTACGCATATTATCAAACATATATAATTCATATAGTTCAAGTTTATATGCAATTTCACTTTAGGTTACTAGTGTAATAAGACCACTTTATTGTTATTGCCTAGGGCAACCGAAAAGTACGAGACGGCCCTGGTTATTGGTATGCTACCTCATCGCCAGATCATACACCTCCCAATAACTCACCAATAACTCAAACACCCTCCCTTATAACACACCAATAACATGTTACTGGGTCCACAAAATACCCCACTAAAAATACCCCTCACTCACAATACACTAAAAAAAATAAAAATAAAAAATAGCAAAAGTTTGTCTGCTTTCTCCTTTGGCTTGAGCCACTCTACCAACTCAATTCCCTTTTGGCTTGTGGTTGGCTTGTTGCATGGTAAGGTGTTTGGCATGTTATTGGTTTGAAAATGAGCAAATGGCATGCTATTGGTAACGATACCGAGTGCTCTTACATAAGTTCAAGTGGATTAGTGAAACGTTTAGAGATTGAAAAATGAACACCAACGACAAGCTTTTTTTTTTAGTAATATATTGTATCCTAATATATGGGCAATCTTTGTAAATAAACAGTTTGGAAGCCGTGAGAACAAATACAGAAAATGTCAAGCATATTATATTTGTTTTCGAGGAACAAGCTCATTAACAAAGTTTGACTTTTATTACTTTCATAATCAACTTCGTTAACAACCAAGTGCCTTCAAAACATGGTAATATTTTAAAATTGCATGGTCCTATACTATATAAACAAGAAAGATTTCACTTCTTCAACCTATGTGGGATGTAAAAGCTGGAATGATTTTTATTAATGTGCTTTGAAGCTACTTCGATAATAGTGCTACTCTTTAAATGCAATTGGATTCAGAAATCCTCATATGGTGTAATCGCACCTTTTTATTCATTTTTGTTTTGTTGCGTTTGAAGAAAATAGTCGCGATTATGCAACTCGTTTTGTGTTTTTTTTCATAACATGTCGTGAAGTTAGTGACGAACGCGGTAAATGGGTCAAATCATTATTACCTAAACGAGGAACTAAGTCATTCAGTTTGAAAGTTGTCCAAAGTAAGTTTTTTTTTAATGCATACAACCTTGTAATTAATTTAGGATTTATCACTAATGCATGAATTCTATGTTTTAAAAGGAATTAGGAAGTAGGGTTGTTCATCGGTTCGGTTATCGGTTTGTTCGGTTTTTTTTTTTCGGTTATTTTTTTTTTGGTATAACCGAGAACCGAATCGAACCGAATTTAAATTTAACTAAACCGAACCGAAAACCGAAAACCGAACCGAATAACCCGAATTACGTAAATTTAATAATTTATTCATTTATTTATATATTTTTTGAAAAAAAAATAATTTTCAAGCTAAAATATTATATATATATATATATATATATATATATATATATATATATATATATATATATATATATATATATATATATATATATATATATATATATATTATAAAGAGTTTTAATATATTTTTTAATATAAATATATAAATATATATATATATATATATATATATATATATATATATATATATATATATATATATATATATATATATATATATTTAATTTTCGGTTCGGTTTTCGGTTTGGATTGCTAAAACCATAAGCGAACCGAAACCAACTTTATTTCGGTTCGGTTCGGTTTTGGCAATTTCGGTTCGGTTACGAGTTCGGTTCGATTCGGTTTCGGTTTATTCGGATATTACCCAACCCATGAACACCCCTATTAGGAAGGCCGGTTTTGTATTCGAAACCTAAGATAGAAAATTATCTCTATTAATGCATAACGCTTTAGATTCATATTGTACTTCTAAACAAGATATTATACCGAGAGTTTGTGGTTTTGAGTTTCTCACTTCACATTGCTTTTTTTCCCAGAGGTATCCATTGTATACAGGATGGTGCAAAAGTCACATTTATGTGATTAAATGTTTGATCACATTAACAATGTGTCAATCAGTGATTTTTTTTGTTATGACTCACAAGGGTTGACACATCATCTATCCATGTTGGATAATTTTGATGACTCGCGTTCATTAGTACCTTGTGATTGATTATGATGGTAAATGGTTTTGTTAGAAGACAACTAAAAAGTTAGCTACATAAGCATATGGACAATCGTTGTAAATACATAGTTAGGAACACAACTTTTTCTGAGTTAAAATGTATATTCAGAAGCGTAGCGTTTAGGGAAAATGACAAAAAAATGCATCGAACTTGACACTCTATGTGATTGTGTATAGCCAACTATTTTTTTCTTATTGTATGTCTTGAACTTTCAAATTTCGATCATTATGTGTATTTTGACTATTATGGCATATAAAATGACCATTTTACCCTTCAAATTTGAAAAAATTAAGAGTAAAATGGTCATAAAAATACACAATAATCGAATTTAGAAAGTTCAGTACACACAATAAGAAAAAAAATAGTTGGCTACACACAATCATAAAAAGTGTCAAGTTCGATGCATTTTTTTGTCATTTGCCCTTTAAATTAATTCTCAGACTTTGTAATTGCAGATGAAGTTTTTGTCTTATAATCAACTTCATAAGCAACTACATCTTGAAAACATAACATTATTCTCAACACGTATGGTCCTTATATACTGTATAAGCAATGGAGGATTTTACTTCTTTAGCCGTGGGAATGTGAGATGTAAATAATCTATACGTACTATTTATCTTTTCATCAAGAGTGTTTGTATTTTAAAGCTACTCCGATAGTTAACGTGAAAGTTTGAATAGAGATCATCTATGGAGTACAAGTTACATCTCTGATCTAATTTGGGTTTACTCTCGTGTTTTCGTTCTTTTAGTTTGTTTGGTTGTCATTGGTAATGCAACTCCTTTTGTGTTTCTTTTTCATGCCATGAAGGTGATTAAGCGTCGTTGGTAATGTAATGTAATTTTTTTTTTGTCTAAATTGGTCGAGAAACTCACTCCATCTAAGCGTTTGTCTTTTTAGTTAAATTTTGTTGTAGTTTATGTTGATATATTAGTGTATTTCGTTTGCTTTTGTGACAATTACATTGTTCAGCTATTAAATTAATTTAATAGATATAATACAAGCATTATATTTATTAAGGGAAATGGGAAATGATAGAGAGACCTAAACTTAAGCCTAAACTTCGACCTAAAACCAAGTGACATCATCTTGATGATTACAGACAGGGACCCACTTATATTACAACTCATCATGATGATGCCACTTGATTTTAGGTTTAAGTTTATGCATAACTTTAAGTCTCTCTATCAGTTCTCATTTATTAAATATATTTATATAGCATTATAACAATTTTTTTATTATATATAGAAAGGGTGGTAGTATTAGTATTACCTCTTTCACCCCATGATACCCATTTTATTAATAAGACAAGACTTTTATGATTTTTTATGAGAATTGAACTCACACCACATTTTTTGATAAGACAATTGTTCATGGTTTTCTGCTTCGTTTTTTGTGTTTTTACTAATTTTGACTTCTCAAACTTTATATTTTTTGTTTCGCAGTTTTATAACAAAAACCAAATTATAAACAATTAAAAAAATATAAAAAAACTAGGGGGGTAATTATCACAAAAAGAGTGGTACTAATAATCTAGGCCATATGGAAACTAGTTGGCGTAGCACCAATAGGTAAATTTTATGTTATTGATCAAGTAACCTTTTGGGAAACATTAGTTTGGATAAGGGAAACCTAACTCAAACTCAATGTCATTTGGTGAGTGTAACACATCTATCCATTTTGTATAATTTTTGTGACTCACCATCGTTAGTACCTTGTGATCAATTGAGTTATCGTACATGGTACCCATACTTATTTAGCAGGACAAAGTTTTCACTTTTTCTCTTGAAACCTTCACTAGAAATGTAGGCAACCAAGAGAGCTCACATGGAGAGCCACACCTTCATTCATTTTTGTAACAAGTCACTGCATAATTAATATGGCATTGTACGGTATGTGTAAGGTAAGTTCAGGTGGATCGGTGAAACATTTAAAGACAGGAATGAACACCAATCATGAAATGTGTTTCCTACAATATGGTATCCTAACGTATAGTTAGTGTTAAGCTTTTATCTTTAGTAATTTCGTTTCTCTAAATAGATAGAAGGTTTTGTGAACCATATATGTATATGAAAAGTAAAATTTTGTAATGTCTTTGAAAAATTTGTAAATAAATAAAAATTTAGACTTTGGAGTAGGAGTATTTTTTAGTGAAAAAAGATCGAGAATTCATATTATATTTTCAGGATAACCGGTTGAAGAAGTTTGATTTTAGTCTTATAATCGACTTTCTCAACAGATTATGTCTGAAAACATAGTAATATCCAAGACATGTGTGATCCTTATTCTCTATAGTATATAAACTAGAAAGATTTCACTTCTTTCACGTATATGGGATATAAACATGAAATGGTTTTTTCAAACACATGATATTATGCATGCTTACATACCGACTTGTGTATTTCTAATACTCTAATTTATACCATACATTTGTTCATCATAGAGCGTTCGTATTTAAAGCTACTCGGATTCTTAATGAAAAAGTTAAAATTTTGTTATTAAGTGACTACGCAATTTTGAGACAGAGATATTCTACGGAGTGCAAATTTTAACACCGATATCATATGTATCTTTTTTTTTTTTTTTTTTTTTTTTTTTTTTTTGGGTTGTGGTTGAGGAAAATATTGCCAATAATGCAACTCATTTTGTGTTTTTTGAATTACATGCCATGAAGTTAATTAAGTATTCTTCGTTGCAGGTAGGTTAGTTCGAGCGTTTTATACGAAGAAAATACTTCCTTCGCACATAAGAGATTCTTTATATTAAATCAGTCGCTCCAGGTAGCCCCTTGCAAAACGTCAATAGTTCGGATTAGGTGAACCGGACTCAAACTCTGGGTTTCATAAGTTATTTTTAATATGACTTATGTGGGTGACACATCTATCCATTTTGGATAAATACACGTCCGTTGTTACCTTGTGATTGATTAAGGTCTACATCATTAGAAATACACGTTCCTATTAAATTGTAACGCCCCAACCCGCCAAGGGTAAAGGAATCACAAGTAATGGTGTCATATCAAAGCAAACATATAAACCAAAAGAAATCTTCAACATAAATATGGAAATAATCCAAGTCAAAAGACTTCAATACATAGGTCCCAGTGGAAAAATAAACTCCAAATGAAATGTCTAAAACATAAGTCTAAATGGTATCATAATATCAAAGCTAAATCTCTAAGGTAAGTCCACTCGGCACTCATCCCAAAGCAATACCAGCTCGATGCTTAGATACCTGCGGAAGAAAGAAAAGTGCGGTGAGCTTCAAAGCCGGTGAGCGGATATACAAGCAAAGCGAATACGAACAGCGAAACGAATACGAAATAAAGTAAAGAAAGATAGTGAAATCATAGTCTTTTCAAAAGATAATTAGAATATCGAATAAGTTTTATAGCTTAACTACCTCGAAGCCGAACATATGCCATATCGGATACATATCATAATCACATAAGGCAACATATTTGTGAGGAGACCTACGAGTTATGAAGGGCGTGCATGCACGCAAGATCAATCATCGGACAACATATAGCATATAACAAATAATATATGGCATATAACGGATCTAGGATGCATCCATCGCCCCACGACAAATATTCATATTATAATTCAAATTGAGCTCATCGAGATAATGAGATAAGGGACGTGGCGAACATCACTCTCGCCTAGAGTCATGTCGGAAGTGCATTTCTTGACACGGACATGGAACCCCATGACTAGTTAAAATTGGCTCGGTGTCAACTATCGAAATCAAATAAGAATGTCATAAGCGACATAGATCATATTTTATCAAGCGTTTAATCATGTTTTCAAAATCAAAGTCTTCATATCATATAGTTCAAAATCAAAGTTTTATGATTCGAAAATCAAAGTTCGGATAACAACGACTCAAATAAACACATTAGGGTTCATAGCAAAGGTTTAGAAATCTAATATGAAAACGAAAAGAAAACTTCATACGAAACCTTTCTTGAAAAGGTCGAATATCCGTACCTTATTCGAAAGCAAAAGATCAAAAGTCGAAACAGGAAGCAAAGAATTACTCCTTCTTCACGAACCTATATACATTAATGTCGTATATATTATTAATGATTCCGAAATCATCACAATGGTCTCTTAATATTTTAGGGTTTCTATACTTAAATGTTTTAATATCAATATAGTAATTTAGGGTTTCATACATCTTTTTTAAAGTTTAGGGTTTCTCATTCTTTAATGTCTCATTAATATGCATTAACTTACATGTTACGTCTTTTAATGACTAATTACTTAACCTAACTCGTCACATAATACTCTTTCCTTTTATGTTTCAACGTACATGTTTATGATTTTATGTGGCTTATAATTTACTCCTTACTCGTATTAACTACGCATTTACTCTATTAGGGTTTAGCATAAATTAATAATTTATCATATCAAAACTAGGGTTTATGTTTAACATAACCTTTACTTAATTAATGTGCCTTCAAAACTCATATGTAATTTAATTCAAATTAGGGTTTCGGTTATTAGGGTTTATACACATGTTTTAACTCATCTAAATACTTTACACATTCAAGTTATTAAGCTTATACACCTCATTCGAAAACTAACCATGGTTCGGTCCTAACTTCATATGTTTCGGCCCTCATTCAAACGACACAACATAACTCGATTCAATATCACATCTTACGTTACATGTCTCTTATTATTTACTAGGTTAAATGAGTTAGGGTTTCTCTTGTTTTTGTTTTACAACTCTCGGCCACAAAAGAAAAAGAACAAAAAGCGACGAAACAAATATAACTTGACATATTCAAGTAAGGTACGTTAAAGAAAGACAAATAAACAATATACCTTAACTTGATTGAGCAAAATCGACACCAAAGGTGTTTGTGTGAGTCTCGGTCGAATAGGGAGAAAAAGAAAAAGAGAGAGCAAAATAACTAGGGTTCCAAACTTATGATTATGTGATGTATTTATAGTTGTAGTATTTGAGTTAAACTAGGAAAGTAATTGGGTTGGGTTTGGGTTTGTCCAACCGGTCACACCATTCACACGACACCATATGGGCTTCGGCCCTTGGCTCATTCGAAACAAAAGAACACGACCCAAAATCATTTACGAAACTTTAACTCTTCGTCGTACCAAATCAATTACGTAATATACTTTAGTTAGGGTTTTTAAGTATTCGCAAGTTAATCTTTTTATTTCTTTAAGTGTTAGAGATATATTTTACGTATTTTATAATTTTTAGTTCCAAGGGTATTTTAGTCTTTATTCGGATTTTAAACTTTCAGGTTTTACATACCTAGTGAATGATTAAGCTCTACATTTTTAGGAAAAAGTTGCTTCTCTGTCTCTTTATGTATTCTCTAGAAATAAGAGGGCTCAAGCCATCTGTGTAATACCAATGTCGCCTAATTCTTACTCACATGGATGATTAGACATCCGGCGGATCGATCAGTTTGAATGGTATCTTTTTGCATGATTGAGTTGAAGAACCATCATGTTAAATAATTAGGTTAATCCGAATAACGCTTTGTTTCTTTTGTTGACCATGCGTCCACCTACTGATTTCTTGATCTTTAAAGTGAAAAACTCCACCCATTTTTAAGATGTTGCGAGACACTTATTAATCTTTATATTAATGTATGTCATATGTATGTTTGCAAGCTGAATGTAACTTGGTATTAGTTATGTGCAACGCTGGTTGAGAAGTTTTCACTTTCAAGACAAAACTTCGATGTATATATTCACACAAACTGAGTATTATTGGTGCTTATTTCATATTCAAGAAATGACTTTAATAAGATAGTGAGCTTATGAGTAATTCAATTAACTTGATTATGAATTTGAGTCATGATTAATTTGATAGTTATTAAATTGAACACTCCAACAATATTAAGATGGATTTTACAAATTCAATGGCATGATCTTAATAGACATCGAGTCATGTGTTAAGTTAATTTAACAAAATGTTTGTTAAGTTAATTAAACAAGTGAGCGTACATAACAAACTATTGCGTTAATTGTAAAAGTGCTTATTTGATGATGTTATCTAATACTAGAGCGAGTGCACCGTGCATATAGCAGGATATTATAGCGATAGATGTGTTGGGTTCAAGAATACCCAAACCCTTAATCTAGGATTTGAATAGAAAATAACCTAAGTGTTTAATCCATTAAACACAATCGTGTCACCGAGCGCATAGCTCTCAAAGTGAGCTATCTTCGTGACACTTAGTATGAGGCGATGATGAAGCCTCTCCACTGCAAGGCGGACTTAACGGGTGAAGACTAAGTCAAGAAGAAGATAGTGGATTCATGAGTGATGACAATAACTCACCGAATCCCTTCGACTAGACTCTCCAACTCTTAATCATCAAGACAAACGAAGGAAGATATCAAGACGTTAAAGATCAAGAATGAGTTGGATTAGGCGGAAAGCTTTACCCAGATAAAGCTAAGTGCCTCAAGTGTTTATCCGCCTCACATGCCTCAATCTATCAAGATCATATCTTCCCAATTATAGCAAGCGCGATTCCCTCGATAAGGAAAGAAGACTCGCCACTGCCTACAAATAGAAAGCAAAAAGTAAACGAATACTTCTATATTCGTGATTACTGTGATCGAAGTTTTTGTCTTCTAGGTTAAAGTTAAATATCATACTTGTATAAATAGCATAAGAGAATTGAGTGAAAAGTTTTGAGCTTGTGAATTGTAAAAACACACACACAAGCCAACTTTTCACTCCTCCAAATACAACTTTATCCTTGAGCTAGCTCAGTGGGTTCTAAGAGTTGTGCTCAGACTTAGCCTGAGCTTCGAGAGGAGTCACCCAAACTTTGTCATTTCAATCCCAAGTACTATTCCGCAAGTACTGGGTAATGTATTCTTTGATTAATTTCTAATAAGAATATAAACGTTGAAAATTACTTTGTGTGTTTTACTTATATTAATTTCACCATTAGTTCACTATTAACTTGTTTAAGTGTTTAAACTGTTTTAAACAATAGTGAACGGGAACAACAAGTGGTATCAGAGCAAGGTCGATTATAAAACCATTTTTAGCCGCCTAAAAACGCTTTTAAATCGTGATCCCTATGGTCGAAATTGATGTACCCCAACTAGTCGATAAAAGGGTGGAGCTTATTCATTGTTGCCCTAGACTTGAAGTTGGCAAATTCAACAAATGGAAAAAGCGATGCTTTGCTATTTGATCGATGGAACCTTATTACATCAAGTGTATTAATGAGGTCCATTTGTCCCAAAGAGGTTTCAAGGTTTGGACAAACTCAAGCTCATGGACTGTGGATGAAAGGAGAGTGGTCAACCAGACCAAAGACTCAAAAGTATCATTATATCATGTCTCCCCGATGATATAATGGAGTCACCATTAGTCGTAATATCGCTAAGCAAACTGGATGACTTGGTCCATAGCCATGAAGGTCCTTCGATACCAAGGAAAACAGGATAATGGACCCAAACTCGAGTACAATACCTTCGTGGCTAGGGACTCAAACTCTCTCAAACTTACACCCGTTATAAAACTCTTTAAATGAACTAGCTAATGACGGTGTTAAGTTATCCAAGCATGAGATAAATGTTGGTTTTGTTAATTGTCTCCCCGAGAAATGGTTAAACTTCTCGTGGACTTAGAAATGCAAATCACATTCAAAATCTTGAACTCCCCGAAATTTATGGAAATTGCCTATGAGGAAAACCTCATCAACAGACGTTACCCCGACTTAAAGAAGTCTCGTGAAGTCAAGAAGTCCCCACCATTACCTCACCCATATCAACCGCCTTCTTTTCTAACAATGTGGTTCAAGATTTTCAAGAAAATTCGATGATGAGCCCGATGAGAGATCAAGTGAGGAGTACCGAATGATTTAAACGTTGAATTTCGTGAAAGGGCACTCCTTGCAAACTCTCAAGGTTTATTAAAAGAAACAAAGGTTATCATCGCTAAAGCTAACGAGGACACCGAATGCTTTAAGTGTCACAAAAGAGGTCATTTTGCAAAAGACTGCTTTTCTAAAACAATTTCAACCTCTTATGCACCATCAAGTTCAAATCACCTTAGGTTTTAGCAAATTTCAACCTAAAATCTATCGGCCTCATCAAAACTTTCGTAATAAATCGACCGTAACAAAACAGCTTGATTTTGAAGCTAAGTATAGGAAAATCAAAGCCAAGCTTGCTTTACTTGAGGCCACCCTCGTAACCAAAAAGTGTTCAAACTGCGGTGGTAAGAACAAAGGTCTTGTAGTGAAACTTTCGATCGATGAAGAGCCGCCTCATCGATGATGAAATGGTGCATGTCACTCTGATGGCTCTCTCGAGGAAGATAAGCTTGTCGTTGGAAAGAATCATGCCGTAAATGGAGAATGGGTTAACATCACAATGAAGAAGGTAAATATTCTACTTTCTATGGATGATGACTCGATTGGCGCCCTATATGAACTATATCAATGTAGATCTTAAGTTTGTAGAAGAGCAAAGACTCAATCTTTTTCTAAGTACAACAAGTTAAGTTTTGAATTGAATAAGTGTAGGGATGAGTTACTTGTGTTAAAACAAAACAAGCTTGAGGCTATCACCTTACAAATTCAAAACACCGAGTTAGTTAAAAGAAATCGTGCTCTTCAAGACGAACTTAAGAAAGAAAAAGAAATCATTAATAGTTGGACCACCAAAATCCAAGGGTCTTTGATGTCTGGTGCTCCCAAGAGCAAAAAGAGAGTCATAGGTGAACATCATCTCACCGACTCTCACAACAAAGACCGAGTCCTAAACCATTTGTATCCGTGGCATGATTACCAACATGTTGTCTATTCCCAAGCCCTGATTGGATTGAAAGGCTTAATCTCGATAGTAAGCTTCCTAACTTTGACTCGAAAGATTCTAGAGCTCGAGAGTCAAGCTCAAGAGCATGCTTGACTTCCGATGTGCCCAAGAGCACCGAACACATCTCGAGTCTCAAGATGAATCTCAAGCACCACTTCCACCCTTGGAACCTCTTCGTGGTGCCGATCCTAGCTCGAGCTTACTCCACTTCAATACAATCCACACTCACCTAAAGAAAGGTCCGACTTGGTAGAACCATTTTGAAGAGACCATCAAAACCAACTCAAGAAGAATCCACCCCACCGAAACATCCACATCCTCGTCCCCATCAAGTCGATCGATTCAAGAATTGACCGAACTTGTGAGGAAGCTAATCGACAAAATGGAATCCATTGAAAAGGTCCTCAAGTGATCAAGGAAACAAAGTCGCTTCTCTAGTTCCTCAAAGTCAAAATCCACCAACAAAACAAGGTAAGTGTGATTTGTGTCACTATACCGCCATACCACCGACAATCGTTATAGAATCCTTTTTGTATGATCGCAAAAGGATGATCACGTAATCGCCGACCACTTGCAATATGCGAGTTCTCTCAAGAAGGCTAACTACACCAAAGTTGGTCATCAAGACACTTCTTCATCCAAGTCACCAAAAGTCTAGAGCTAAACCTTTTCTCCTTGCCCTCACCGTGGCTTTAATGATCATCGCCCGATGATTGTCTTATGAACATGTCGTGATATTTATGTAACACAACTCATGAGACATCTCAAGATGACAATGTTATTCATGCAAGGAGAAGTTCAAAGCAACCCAAATCCACCGAGTCATCCTCGCCTCCAAATGCAAAACCCGTGGTAGCACAAAGCATTCCACAACCGACCATGAATCGATTGCTCAATTCAAAGAGACCATGAGATCCAAGCCCACTAGTAAGTGGGTCACGAAGAGAAACTAATTCGCTTTACTACTTGTGCAGAGGCATGCTGTGGAGCCTATCCGCA
The DNA here is from genome assembly GCA_022545495.1 of Chrysanthemum lavandulifolium. Classification (NCBI taxonomy): domain Eukaryota; kingdom Viridiplantae; phylum Streptophyta; class Magnoliopsida; order Asterales; family Asteraceae; genus Chrysanthemum; species Chrysanthemum lavandulifolium. The sequence goes on along the minus strand of CM040240.1, from coordinate 13,578,916 downwards.
TCTAGACAAAGGATGCTCAAGAAGCATGACCGTGTGAAGGAATATCTCGCACAAGTATGTAAAGGAACCAGACCCAAGGTAGTATTTGGTGATAACTCATCATGTCCCATCAAGGTTATGGTTCAAGAACCGCAATGGAATAGTTTTCTAGGATCGCTTATGTCAATGGTCTCAAATACAATCTCATCGCTGTCACCACCTATGTGATGCTAAGTACATTGTACAATTCAATGACAAGCAAGGTACTATTTTTAATGCCAACAAGGAAGTTGTGTTAATTGCTCCTAGAGAGACGATGTATATGTCCTTGACATGTCAACCTCTCTAAAGATGGAACTCGCTCTTTGCCAAAGCCATCGAAACTATCAACCTGGCCGTGGCATAAGAGACTTTCACACTTAAACTTCAAAAACATCAACAATTTGGCTAAACAAAACAAAGTCCTTGGCTTACCATCACTAGTTTTTGCTAAAGATAAACCATGCTCGCCTGTGAAAAAGGCAAACATAAAAGAGCATCTTTCAAAACCAAGCAAAACTTCTCAATCAAAAGTCGCTTTCACCTCTTGCATATGGATCTCTTTGGACCACCACCCTAGATCAATCCAAGATGAGAAGTATACACTTGTCATTGTTGACGAGTTTTCAAGATACACTGGGTATACTTTCTTTCAAAAAGAGTCAGAAAATGATACCATAATGTCATTCATCGTGAACATTGAAAACCAAAATGACATTACAAAGAAACAAATCGAATCGATAATGGTATCGAATTTAGAAATGCCGAGCTTGAGAGTTTCGTGATGAGAAAGGAATCTCCCAAAATTTCTCATCTCCTTATACCCCGAACAAAATGGGGTAGCCGAAAGGAAAATAGAACTCTCATTGAGGTCGCAAGAACCATGTTAAATGGCTCACTCTCTCCAAGCATTTCGGATCAAGCAAGAAAAAAACTGTTATACTCAAACAGTCAATCATTGTCAAAAGACATAATAAAACCCCTTATGAGATATTCAAAGGTAGACTTCGACATCGCCTATTTTCATGTGTTTGGATGTCCTGTGTTTATTCATAATCACAAGGATCATCTAGGCAAGTTTGATGCGAAAGCTGATGATGGATACTTTAGGTTACTCACTGATCTCAAAAGCCTTCAGGGTTTTTAATACAAGGAGACAACAAGTTGAGGAAACCTATCATGTCACCTTTGATGAAAGTGTTGAAAGCATCAGGTTCACAAACTCTTCAGTGGAAGAAATAGGAATTGATAACTCACCAAGATATCCTCCTGATGAGTTTATCACTGAAACAAATTCCTCATACCAAGCTGATGCTGACATCTCATATTATGTCTTACCTCACAAACTGTCACAACCAACTATCAGTGAATTCATTGATAATCGCCGGCCCCTCACTGGATAGGTAACATCGATCCAAATGATCGTGAACCCGCAACTCATGAACCTCCACCGAACAGACATTTCAACAAATGTTCTAAATGATCCAATGGCTCTTGCACCGAACCAACACCGAACTCTCAATGACCTCCTCAAGCTCGTATCCTAGACCACAAAGTAGGTGGACAAGATCTCGTGACATCGAGCTTGTAAACATCATTGGTGAACCCACCGAGGCATGCTCACTGAAGCATGGTCGCTAGATTAACAAAGCAGCTTCACCAATGAATGTCTATATGTCGATTACCTATCGACATAGAACCCAAAAGTGTCACCGAGGCTTTAAAACACCCAAGCCGGGTTCAGCCATGCAAGAAGAACTTCAACAGCTTGACAAAAACAAGGTCATGACCTTGATCAAATGTCCTCGTGATGTCATTGTCATAGGAATGAAGTGGGTTTTCGTAAACAAAACCGATGAAAACGGCACCGCTATTAAAAACAAAGCCGATCGGTAGCCAAAGGTTACAACAACAAGAAGGCATTGACTATGATGAGACATTTGCTCTGCTGCAAGAATGGAAGCCATCAGATCTTCCTTGCATATGCTACCTACATGAACTTCAAAGTTTACCAAATGGATGTAAAAGTGCATTCCTAAATGGTGAACTCAAGGAAGATGTTTATGTTCAACAACCACCGTGCTTTGAGAGCAAGTGAATTCTCGACTATGTCTCGCAAGCTTGATAAAGCCCTTTATGGACTCAAACAAGCTCCTGTGGCATGGTATGAAACTCTCTCAACCTTCCCGATACAAAACAAGTTTGTCGAGGAAAGATAGACAACACATTGTTTGTCTATAGAACACAAAGAAGATGTGATATCGTCCAAGTATATGTTGATGACATCATCTTGGCTCAACAAACTACAAACTTTGCAAACAGCTTGAAAAACCGATGACAAAGAAGTTTGAAATGAGCATGATGGGTGAACTTACATACTTCCTTGACTACAAATCGATAAACCGAGAAAGGAATCTCCATCACCAAGAGAAATACACAAGAAATCTCTTGAAGAAATATGAGATATCCGATCGCGCCTCGTTGAAGACACCAATGGTTCCACCTAACAACCTTGGACCCGATCTCACCGGCAATCGCTTAATCAAACCCATTTCGTAGGGATTGTTGGCTCACCGATGTATCTAATCGCCTGCACTGTACATACAATTCTCACCGTCTCATAGCAAGATATCGCCCAATCCTAAAGAATCCCACCTCACCGCAGCCAAAAGAATTCTCGTGTACTCGAAAGGAACCCCAAGCCTGGACTTTATTATCCTAAATGCTCGTGGTTTGATCTCAAAGGTTACTCCGATTCGATTATGCCGGCCGCAACATGGATGTAAAAAGTACCTCGTGGTCCCTCAATTTCTTGGAGGAAAACTTGTTTGTTGGAGTGCTAAAAGCAACAATCATGGCTATGTCCTCACCAAGTCAATATGTGGTCGCCGCAGATGTCAGGTTAATGTTCTATGGATGAAAAGTCAACTCAATGACTATGACATCCATTACAAAATGGTACCCATCTTTCGTGACAACACCAAAGGCAATTGCAATCTCCAACAACCCCGTCCTCCATCAAAGAACCAAACACATTGATATCGATATCACTTCATCGTGGATCACATAATGAAAGGAGACATAGAACTTCATTTCATCCCTATCGAATATCAACTTGTCGATATCTTCACCAAACCTTTGGATGAACCTACATTCAGGAGACTGAAAGCTGAGTTGGGAATGCTTGACATTGAAAGTCAGGCATCTGAAAACCAATCTCAGTAAGTTCAGTGAACTAGTTCATCTCCCTGAACATCAAAAAAAAAATCAATCCCTCACTGAATGAGTAAGACTCAATCAGGGTCCCTGACATAATGCATTGAATGAGTAACTAAATGCTAAGTATTGGTTACTTAAATATCCTAGGTTGGAAATCCCACCAATTTAATATAGAAATATATGTCTTACCGCTGTGGGTCTCATCACTCCCCACTTGGCATTTAATGCCTTTCACACATAAAATATCCTATGGATATTTTAATGTCGCAAAAGTGCACTTTACCGCATCACAACTGCTCGCTTTGAAAACGGGTTTTACCGCGTGATGGGTGGGTAGCATTAAATGTGGAATATCAATCGATTTCAAAATTGGTCTTTACACATCCACGATTATGCAAAACTACCCTCTCACCACTCTATAAAACCTCTTCAAAATCACAAAACACACACAAATTTATTTCGCAACAAAACTCACAAAATCCTTTCTCAAACCCGTAAATATTTGTGTGTGCTCAAAACATCTTTAAACCCTTTTCTTGAAAAACCATTCTTGTAAACATTTACAAAAGTTTTTCATCAAACTTGTGAGATCTAAAACCTTGATTGTTCTAGTCAAAAACTTTTTTCAAAACCCAAAATCTTTTAATGGAAATGGCTAGAACACAAGCTCTCCAACAGACCTCAAATGGGTAGGGGATCTAACAAATGTTGAATTCAAAACAAACAATGTCATAGGTAATTTTGAATACCCCGAAACGTCCCAACCTATAAAGACATTGTAAAATTTTTATTCAACCGCCCACTTAAAACGGCCTTTGTTAAATGTCCTCGCTGGTGTACCCTAACTACCTCGTGGAGTTTTGGGCAACTCTAGAGCCTATGACCCGACACCTTCAATCGATGAGAATAACCTTAGACCACTGTGGAGTATCTCATCGTTCGCCTTAATGGGGCAACAATACACCCCGGATTACAAAACCTTTTGCACATCAATGTGGTGGATTACAACAAAGGTGTTTATGTCGCCCATCCCGAACCTTCCACAATGAAGGATGGGTTAAAACAAATCGCTTTAGATCCATCATTTTGGACAAGACCCCACCACTAAAAGTTCATTCCCGTGGCTGGAGGATCCTATTCACTTTTGTGATTCGTGTCCTCATGGAACCACTCATCCACCGAACAAGTTAACTCTATTCATTGATGATGGCATACCGCTCGATGAATGGGGTCACCGTCGACATAGGGAGATCATTTATAGTGATCTTGTAATGAAGCTACAGAGCAAAACTAGGACCAAATATATTTCATATCCTAGGTTTGTCTCTTGTGCTCTTCAATCACATCGGGTGCCAATTATACTCGTGGATGAAAGCTTGGGACTTTACCCGCATCCCGAGTCCTTCAAATTTTCAAAAGGACCCATCCCTTGTCACACCAATCGAATTGACGCCCATATGGTTGTCAGAACAACTGTGAGGATCAATGTCTCCAAACCCCGCTCCTAAAAAGAGAAAGGGAAGTCTCGATCGACTAAGACTAAACCCAAGTCTCGTGGCCCCTGGACTTGTGAGCACCGCCCAAGAGGCACAAAAGCCCGAGACCCAAAAGACACCCACCGACTGTGCAACAACCACCCCGTGACAACGAAGGACACCGATACATCACAGCCAAGGCCCTTGGTCACATCTACTACTCCCCAAGATCCGTAGGAAACAAACAACCCACCGGTAGGGGAGCGCCCACCACGCCCGATGAGGACATTAGCAAATCAAAGCCTTTGTCCGAGGGCACACCGACGATCCCAAAGACTCGTGGGGACACAAACAACCCACCGATAGGGATACAACATTCACCGACTCGCTAAAGGCACTGGAAAACCCATCGCTGTCTCAGGGTCAATGGGGACAAAGACTCTGAGGAAAGAAACACCCACCGATATGGAACCCAAAACCAATATCGACTCCCGAGAAGATGCTGGAAACTCCCACCAAGGTCCGAGGGGTCCAAGGGGACAAAGACTCGAGGATCAATACCACCACCGATATGGAACCCATTCCCACTCCCTTGTTAATGCTGCGTATGTTGCCGAGCTATTACACTCGATGATGAACCCGCCGAAAGTGATGAACTTATTTTATCGCCAGGAGAGGAAGTGGACGCCGAGGTTCAATCAACAAGAGCCTCACCGATCCACAGGAGCGCATCGAGTCCCCATTTCAAATCAAGACAATGACTCAGCCTCCTCCTCCACTCGAAGAATTTTAGCTTTTGACAATACCCTTCCACTCACCGAAAGACAACCGTAAAGTGGATCACTAGGCTTCAAGGAAGTTGTTTTCGGGTTATCGAAGCTTTGGGACCAACACACCAAGCAACAAATGCTAGTTATGCCGACCTTAGATCCGATGTGGTCACCTTCAATGAAAATGTTCACGAGCACGTAGATCTCATGTACAACCATCTTGTCAACCTCGATGAACACATGGTTAAGTTCCTCAAGCATCTTCGCATAGTTGGGGTTAAAATTGATGAAATCGTGGATGTTGTCAAGGACGATCCAAGACTCAATGCCAAGGTGCCGGAGGCCACCGAGGCGTATGCGAAAAATTCATCTAGGCTCACCGACCTCATTGAGATGTCAAGTCTCGCAAATGTTCGTGGTCTTCAAACTTCGCCTCGTAATCTTCGATCACCATGGACTCACCGAACACTCAAGTGGCTACCTTGACTCAGCCTCATCTTCAATGGCTTGGAATCTTGGTCCACGAATGACCGCTTTGAGTTATCTCATGCAACCTTGGATGCAAAGGTCACCGGTCTTCGTGCAGACACGTTGTAAATAAAGGCCATGATGACCGAAATCTATCAGCCTTCAAAGGTCAAGTCGCCACCCCTCAAGACCTACTCCAACTCTTGCCCTCACCGACGCTACGGCAACAAATGAGGGGAGAATATTGTCAAGAAACCTCATCACATCGAGGGGAGCAAACACCACCGCCTCACCGCTCAAACATCATCATCATCAAGACCGCCTCAGTAGCACCAATCACCCTCTACCACCTCAATCATCAACAATAACAACAACACCGGCAATGACAACAACAACTCCTCCCCTTGTTGCATCATCCTCTTCAGGCCGGGACAAAGGCAAAGGCATACGAACAACTATTGAGCCGGAGAGGATTCCCTACAAAGTCGGTGACACTGAGTATCTCTTCACACCTCAACAGCTAACCAAACACCTTGCCAATGAAGAAAGGAAATTGAAACAAGCTGAGGATGATAAGAAGAATAAAGAGGCACCGCCAAAGTGATTGCCAAGAAGTCGAAAATGTGGGAATAGATGCAAGCAAGCTTAAAAGGGTCAGCAGACAAAAGTTCAAGGAAGCTCAAAGCTACTCAAATGGTCGCAATGAGAAAACAATATGAAGAAAAGAGAAAGAAAGTCAAGCTCTCGTGCAGAAAGCGTAATCAAGGAATACAATCGACAATGAGCACCAAGGCTTCTGAAAAATCATCGATGTCAAAATCATTCCCAACACCAAACCCTTGGCTATGAATGTTTACAGAGGGATGACAAAAGACACTTTGAGGTTCATGATCCTTAAAATTCAAGTGACTTTGGGATCACCGAACTTGATGAACTTGGTCCGATCATTGGAAAGAAGCAAAACAAGGTGGTCAAGGATCCGATGAAAATGCTCAAGAAAAGATATGAAAGATCGAGGATGCACCACCAACTGGAATTCCACCGCCTTGATCGCACCTCAAGGATCTCAACCACAAACTTCCACGGCAAAAGGAAAAGAGTTGAGTTCCAACCGAGATCAAAGTGCCCGCCTTGAATGCAACAGAGAGTCGCTCGAGGAGTTAAATTTGTGAACCGCCGGTGATTGAAGAGCCCGAAGAGGGCTATTCCACATTGATGTCTATGGAACCCCGCATTTCAAAGATGGAGTGACATTGATCAGCCGAGTGGTCGTAATGATCACTATATTCCGCTGGCCTCTCAAATCCAATCCCAAGCAAACATCGTGTTCTGTCAAGACCGAATGCCAAGATTAGAGACCATCCCGACAAAGAAACACTCATCACCAAGAAAGTGAAGCTTGAAGCTATGGGTATCCATCCTAGACCGACATCATTTTATCCTTTGTACTAGTGATAGGAAATATGTAATCGATGAATAAAAGATGTATGTTTTGTCAAATTACTCAAATGTTCCTTATTGTATTCATTAGTACATTCAAGGTGAGAAGAAGCCATTTGCTCACTTACACCGATCAAACACTTAGGCTATTTGTATATCCAAATAGGGGAGACTGTTGGTTCAAGAATACCCAAACCCCTTAATCTAGGATTTGAATAGAAAATAACCTAAGTGTTTAATCCATTAAACACAATCAGTCACCGAGCGCATAGCCTCTCGGTGAGCTATCTTCAGACACTTAGTATGAGGCGATGATGAAGCCTCTCCACTCAAAGAAGGCGGACTTAACGGGTGAAGACTAAGTCAAGAAGAAGATAGTGGATTCAGGAGTGATGACAATAACTCACCGAATCCTTCGACTCCTCTCCAACTCTCAATCATCAAGACAAACGAAGGAAGATATCAAGACGTTAAAGATCAAGAATGAGTCGGATTAGGCGGAAAGCTTTGTCGAGATAAAGCTAAGTGCCTCAAGTGTTTATCCGCCTAAGCATGGCCTCAATCTATCAAGATCATATCTTCCCAATTATAGCAAGCGGCGATTCCCTGTTAAGGAAAGAAGACTCGCCGACTGTCTACAAATAGAAAAGCAAACAGTAAACGAATACTTCTATATTCGTGATTACTGTGATCAAGTTTTTGTCTTCTAGGTTAAAGTTAAATATCATACTTGTATAAATAGCATAAGAGAATTGAGTGAAAAGTTTTGAGCTTGTGAATTGTAAAAACACACACACAAGCCAACTTTTCACTCCTCCAAATACAACTTTATCCTTGAGCTAGCTCTGGTTCTAAGAGTTGTGCTTAGACATAGCCTAAGCTTCGAGAGGAGTCACCCAAACTTTGTCATTTCAATCCCAAGTACTATTCGCAAGTACTTGGGTAATGTATTCTTTGATTAATTTCTAATAAGAATATAAACGTTGAAAATTACTTTGTGTGTTTTACTTATATTAATTTCGTCAAAAACCATTTCACTATTAACTTGTTTTAGTACTTAAACTGTTTTAAACGATAGTGAGTAGGGAACAAATCCATGCTATTTAAGTTATCTGTTCATTGTAGAGTGCCTGTATACTGAAGCTACTCTGATAACCAATATAATGCCAAAGTTTACATACGGTAACTAATTATAATACCTACTTTGATATAAAAATTTAATTGCGTATTAGTATTATATATTTTGAGCTAAGATTAAATAGCATACGGGTTACATTGTATATAAAGAAAACAACAATCAAATTACCTTAAGTCATTGTGTTTTAAAAGTAAAAGAAGTTTAAAACACCTATTGTATACTTGAAAGAGCGATCTTTTATTGTTGTGTTAAAAAACTAGTAGTAAATTTTCATAAAGTGTTTGGATAAACAATATCTAGAGAATACATGAAATTTTAAAAGTTTTTGGATAAATCATTCCAAACAAATCTCATAATCATATGTAGTGTGAGTAGAGGCTTTTCAACTCATTTAAAAAAATCATTTCAAATAAGCAATATAATTAAAAATAAAAATACCAACATTATATTTTAGTCTATTAGTATTATTTTTAATAAATAAAGAGAGTACGCATAACATAACTCATTCACTATAGTATATAAACAAGAAAGATTTTACTTCTTTAACCTGTGAGGTGAAATGTAGTTGAAATGATTTTATCATATACATAATAAGCATAGGGTACCGTGGCTAAGCCACTTCTCTTCATTTGGGCCCCACATGTGCTATATCACTTCAACACACCTACTTAAAAATACCTCTCATTCACAACTAACCCAAACCTCTTCGCTTGGGCCCCACCCACCCCCATTTTATTTCGTTTATCAAACAAACACACCCATTGCTGCAAATCTTTTTTGTCTTTATTTGTATCGTTGGGGTGGCGAGAGAGAGAGTGGCGAAGGAAGGTGGTGTGATGGCTAAGGGTGGCGAGAGGTGGCGAGCAAGCCACATAGGATTGGCGAGAGGTGCTCGTCATGATACCCTATCCTCTAACGTACATACATTATACCTACATGTTGAATCCTGCTACATGTTATCTATGGGGAAAATTTAGAAGCTAAACAACTTAAATGATATCTAAGAAAATAAAAGCTTGCTTATGCAATATATAATAAAATTAAATTCAACAAAATGTTACTATTTATGAAAAGATGAAGTAAAAGAAAACACAAGAGGCAAAGGATGTGAAAATATGAATAAATGTGTTTAGGTATTTTATTAAAACTAGACGAGTACTCGTGCATAGCAACGGGATTTAAAACAGCAGGTAGTTTTAGTGATAAAAAAAAGTCTATAAGTAATAACCAAAAAATAATTGAAGTTTGAGGATTTGGGTAATTAAACATAATGTTTTGAAAACCGCCAAATTGGGTCGAAATTAATCCGGTAAACCCGGCGGGTAGGGTCAAAAAACGGGTCAAATTAAACCGGGTCAACCCATCGGGTTTGAAGCGACCCTGGTCAACCCGGTTTTCGATGTGTATTAATAGTGTGTTAATAGTTTCTAGTTTTGCGTATGGTTTCTAAAAATAATGTAAGGACTTCTTAAAATACTTTAAGTGAAAGGTTTTAATGGATATTTAAATAATAGTATGTCCGGATTCGAACTCGAGACTTCGGATTGCACACATTACGTATGAGAATTGATGTACATAATTAATATAAATAAAACGTTATTATTATTAATTATTAATCACTAAATAAAACATAACGATAGTTAAATAATTAACGAGGTTTGGTTAACGGTCGTTAAATATTAACTAGAAGGACTAGAGATGAAATTACAAGTCGGAAAGTTCTAGAATCCCTTTGGGATGCTTAGGCCGATCGGTGGGGGTTTCAAACCCAATCCCACTCAAACTTGACTCCAAGATATGTTAACTATAAATACAAATCAATGTATTCATTATCGACTAACCTGGATTGCCAATAACCTAAATTCTCTCCTCCTCCTCTCCTCTTTGTGTGGCCGGTCGAACATCCCTAACCCCTGTGGTGTTTCGATTTTGTCTAGCTCAAAGACACAAGTGTTTGGTTTATTTGTGATTCAAGGAACTAGCTTCTCCACATCAAATCGCTATTAGTACGTGTGTACAAGAACGAAGAACAAGCACACTTGAGCTTGTAATCCTTGGTGGTCGATTTTTTGGGTTGGACGATTTGTATAAACCCTAGTTTAGGGTTTTGGGTTTTGTTACTTGATCACATAATCGCTTGATTGCTTGAATTGCTAAAAGGTACGCACTTTCTTGTTTGGTTAATTAATTACATATATTATTCCTATAGTCTTCCACCGCTTGCTTTGATGATGTATTTGTTTTATGTATAATTGTTATGAGTATAAAATTCCAACAAAGGGCATCACGAGTCGTTAATATGATGTAATTAATTATCAAACACATAAAATTGAATCTTTATGATTATATGCATGTTTTTATGGTTTCTAGGGTTTTGAATTCAAACCCTAATTTTATATATATGGGTCGATTACCCTAATATTTATTTAATTAGGTTTTAATTTTGTAAAACTTGTAGAAACCCTAGGATTGCATGCTAATTTTATGTGGTTAATTAATGAATAATTGTTATGTGCCATGTAATATGCGATCTTGGGTGATAATTGTTATGCGGAATCCATGGTGGAACATGCATGTTTTGCCATGGAGTATTGTTTATTGTATATTGATTAATTGTTAATGATACACACATGTTTTATTTATTTAATAATTATAAAATTGGGAAGACCTCAATTATAACTAATAAAATTGTTATGTGCTATTTGGTATACTATTAACTTCGGCTTACGCAATCGACTTGTCGATGTATGTGGCTCATCTACCTTCGTAGATGAAAGTCCTAGTTAATGTATGCATTTATTTACGCCTAGAATTGTTATTAGAGTTTATTGAAATAATTATGCATGTGGCTAATTGTTTTACATATGTTAAATTGTTTAGTTATATGTTTATATTATTTGAGTGTGTTTAATTTTATTAAAATGCTTTTTGTTTATATATTGTTTTGACATGTTAGTAAGCAAAAGGGTTTTTATGAATAGAAAATTAAATGGACTAAATAATGGCGAAATTGATTTATCTAAGAATTATTCTTGAACTTTTAATCGATCGATGCGATCGTACTAAATGGTTAGAACGGCTCACCCACTAGAACAAACTATAAAGGGTATTTAAGAAGTGAGCATAGTCTCACCGAATGGATGTCTAAGGTTATGCTTCAGCATTACACCGGTCCTCTCGCCTCGTATGCTCGATTGAGCTACCTAGTATAACCATTCTATGTACGAAGCATCTTAGTGCAAAGTTGTAAGTTTCTCAACGATCGATTAAAACTTTGTAGAATTCAATCTTAGCAATTAAAATCTTTTAGTAAGTTTTTCAAAATTTTATGTTATAAAGTTGTATGCATGCTTCTTTATACATAAGTTTTGATTACACATCAAAATTGTACCCTTTAAAATTTAAGTTTATGCCATCTAATGATATGAAACACTTGAAGTTGTAATTTAGTTATGTGAGACCTTGATCTAGATTACAATAACGAGGTGAATTATTTTGTTGTGTGAGACCTCGCCTTTATGATTTGCGCTTCTAAATTAGACAACTTAATTAAGTTAGTTAGTGAGACCTATAACTTAAGGCATAAGATGGGATGAAACATGCTTACGCTTTTGCATTAATTGTTTTGGCAAAATTGTAAATCCCATAATTTTTGGAATTGAAAACTTGTTTGTCAATTATCGCTTTTCAACGACACTATTCTATACTTTCACCACTAGCGCATCAACCGATGTGGTGGAACTATGATAATGAGGATCCAAAATTCAAGGAAAATTCTATGGTTAATATGAATATTGACCAAAGGGTAATTTTATTTTCTTGAATGTTTACTTATCGAAAGTACTAACTTTTGAACTTTTATTTCAGAGAAATGGCTCAAGTCGAATTCATCGCGACTAGCCTCGCTGCTCAAATCTATGTTTGATCGAGAGAAATTGACCGTAGCGCGAATTTCAATGATTGGTATCGGCAACTCGTAATTGTCTTGAGGGTTGCCAAAAGAATCAATTATTTGACTACGCCTTGTCCTCCCGAACTCGCAATGATGCTATCGTCAAGCACGAGCCGCATGGCAACTGAGTATGACAAGTATAATGAGGTCGTCGATTATGCTCGGAGTATGAACTCAAGCTTGCAAAAGCAATTTGAGAATTACTTCCTAATCTCATGCCGGAAGAATTGCAAAAGTTGTTTGAAAAGCCCGCGATCAGAGTCAGATGACTTGATTGATGCTCTTCATAGTTGCAAGCAAGGAGACGGGAACCTGTAAGCGCCCACCGTCTGAAATGATGAATTACATGGACCGCTTGGGCGTTTGAACTATGTCTACCCTAATGACATACAAATTGGCTCGATCAATGATCCCTTAACAAGGAATTTGATGGTTTCAAGAATTATAATATGCATTGCACGGGAAGACAACAATGAGGTACATGCAATGCTCATTGATTACTTAAAAGGTTTGCCCAAGAAGGCCTCTACACCGCGGTTTTGACCATCCGTAGGGTAGAATTTCTAAGCCTAATAAGCCGCTAGCTAACAAGAAAGGGAAAGGTAAGGGTAAAGTCGATAAGGAAAACAAGTTATGACTTATCAAGAAGAACCCAAGAAGTACCCTCCCAAAAGCGTGAGAATCCAAGAAGGATCAGCTTGTCATCATCGCACCGAGGTTGGACACGGAAGAGGAATTGTCCATTGTACCTTGATGAGTTGCGAATAAGAGGTATAAAATATCGCGCCGCGGCCGATTCGTGTACTCTTTTGATGATAGAATTATTTGCTTTTCCTCATAAAATATATTCCCGGTATATGATATCGATGTGGTATTCACATTTGTAATACACTACTGTGGACTTAGAGGAGCAAGGAAGCTTGCCTATGGACAAGAATACCGCACGCGGGTAATGGAGCACATGCAACGTTGAAGCTATAGGCACGCTTGATTTAGTTTTACCTTCGGGTTTAGTATCGCATTAAACGATTGTCATTACGCACCTTCCATTGTTGGGGTGTCGCTTCGCTTCCTTGTTAAAAGATATTGGTTTCGCTCATACATTTACCGATTATGGAATTTCGCTTTAAATGATGTTTTTACTTTAATGTTATTCCAAAGAATGGTGTGTTTGAAATTGATTTGCATGATAATGTGAATGATAAAATAATTCGCCTTTAGCATCAATAATAAAAGAATCAAAAGTGATTTGGATTCTTCATTTCTTTGGCATTGTAGACTTGCTCATATAGGCAAGAAACGCATGCAACAAATTGCAACACGATGGGCTTTTGCAAGACATCAATGATGAATCATTTGATAAATGCGAATCTTGCATATCCGGGAAGATGACCAAGAAACCTTTACAAATAGTTTAGAAAGGGCTTCGATCTTCTTGGTGTGATACATACCGACGTATGTGGACCACTAAGACATGTGTCAAGAAAGGGTGCTAGCTACTTAACCTTTATCGATGATTTCAATCGTTATGGTTATGTTTATTTACTTAAACATAAACATGAAGTCTTTGAAACATTTAAGGTTTTAAGAGTGAAGTAGAACCGCAACTAGAAAGAAGATTAAAGCTCTTCGATCCGACAGAGGTGGTGAATATTTAAGCCAAGAGTTTAAAGATTATCTAGTCGAGTGTGGTATTGTCCAAGAACTCACATCTCCTTATACTCCACAACAAAATGGTGTATCCGAGAGAAGGAATCGACATTGCTAGACATGGTGCGATCGATGTTTAATCTTACTACTCTTCCCTTATCCTTTGGGATTATGCTTTGAAACCGCTGTCTCGATATTGAATATGGTTCCAACTAAGAAGGTTGATAAGACTCCTTATGAAGTGTGGTATGGGAAACCTCCCAACTTGTCTTACTTAAAGGTCCTGGGTTGTGAGGCGCTTGTTAAACGCGATCACCGATAAGTCGCAACAAAGATCTCATAGTGTGTCTTCGAGGATACCCAAAGGAAACGATGGGTTACTACTTCTACTTTCCACCGAAACAAAGTAATTGTTGCTAGGTATGGAGACTTTCTTGAAAAGGATCTCATATCTCATGAATTCATGGGAGAGTATATGATCCGAAGATGATCAAGAAGATACAACACCTTCTCGAGAACACTAGCCAACCTCAAGTAGAACCTCGAAAGTCCGGGCGCTCCACCGAGATTGAAGTGGTTCCCATTCGAGATCCGCAAGGACTACGCTGCACCTGAGCGCCTATGTCTCAACGTAGAAGCCGAGGAAAATATGTTGGGGATCTTGGTGAACTCGCTAACTATAAAGTCGCCATGATGAGTCCCGAAAAGGAAAATGGCGAGTTGCAATGAATGGGAAATGCAATCCATGAAAGATAACGAAGTTCGATAGAGGTTGACTTACCTCCAAATGCTAAGGTAGTTGGAAGTAAGTGGCTCTTTAAGATAAAGACCGACATGGATGGCAATGCACACACCTATAAAGCTCGCCTTGTAGCTCAAGGTTTTACTCAAACCTATGGGGGTAGACTACGAGGAGACATTTTCTCCCGTAGCGCATATTAGAGCTATTAGATTCTTATAGCCATAGTCGCGCACTATGACTATGAGATATGGCAAATGGATGTCAAACCGCTTCTTAAACGGTCGCCAGATGAGGACATCTATATGGCGCAATCAAGGGTTTGTGAATCCAAAGTTTCCAAAGGTATGCAAACTTCAAAGATCCATTTATGGATTGAAGCAAGCATCAAGGCAATGGAACAAGAAGTTTGATGAAGAAATCAAGAAATTTGGTTTCACTCAAAATCTTGATGAGCCATGTGTATCACAAAGCTAGTGGGAGTAATGTTATTTTCCTTGTCTTATATGTCGATGACATATTGATCATGGGAAAAGACATTCCAAGTATGCAAGATGTAAAGTCTTATCTTGGAGAGTGCTTTTCATGAAGGACTTAGGGAAGCAAGATTTATTCTGGGAATCAAGATCTACAGAGATAGATCAAGGCGGTTAATTGACTAAGCCAAAGTGCTTACATTGATAAAATATCAAGAGATTTAGTATGCAAAATTCCAAGAAGGATATTTGCCGATGCAAGTTGAACATGGCTTAAGTAATAAACTATGCGCCAACACCGCCGAGGTGGAATACATGAGGAAAGTTCCTTATGCTTCTACCGTAGGATCTATCATGTATGCCGTGAGATGTACAAGGCCCGATGTATGCTTGCACGTAACATTACCAACCGGTATCAACAGTAACCTGTGTGAAGCATCGGCAGTCGTTAAGAACATTCTTAAGTATCTAAGGGCTACTAAAGAAATGTTTCTAGTGTATGGAGGAAACCAGATGCGTAACTTGATGTTACTGTGTTTTTGCGATGCGTCATTCCAAACCGATAAAGATGATACGAAGTCTCGACGGGTTATGTCTTTGTCATTAATGGAGGAGCAATGACCGAAGAGCAAGAAGCAAACAACGGTTATGATGTCTATTACGTAAGTCGAGTACATAGTCGCTCGTGTCGCGATGGAAGTCGTTGATTAGGAAATTCATTTCGGACCCTGAGTAATGCCTCAATCGAATTACCTCTAAATGTGTATTGTGACAACTCACGCAATAACATTTGCCAATGAGCCCCGAGTCATGAAGGCGCCAGACATTTTCCTCGTCGATATCACTATGTTCGAGAACAAGTCGACATAGTGAAATCAATCTACTCAAAGTTCATACAGATGAAAATCTAGTCGATCCCTTTACGAAGCCTTTGCCAAAAGATAAACTTATCGACCATGCCGATGGGATAGGACTTCGCTTAGCTAGTAGTTTCATGCGATCCGTGATTAGTATTTGGATAAAGGATGTTATGAACAAATATTACTTTAATGAAATAAAATAGTTGTTTATGTTTATTTTTCATTTTCTTAATATTATATCCTATATTTGCATGTTTAATCCATGAGTAACTTATGTTATTCTAAATAGTCCGTTGTCAATCAATGATGTGGGAATGTCATTGAATTAAGACAACTGAAGTTTTGGTAGAATATACTTTAAAGTATATTGATGCGTGGGACATACCAGATTCACATGATATTCAATGAATTGAATATAGGACTCATCCCAACTTTACATGATGATACTTTTGGATTTTATCATTAAGTATATCATGAAGTGTTTATCCTCGCACTTGAGATACCCGATAACCGATATGAATGTAGTGCATTTGTGTAAGATAGTCTAACGCTATCCCAGAATCGGTAGTTATAAGGGCTATTTTCTAAGTGTTGCAAAATTCATGAGTTATGTTGTTGTAGTCAAGAGAATTTGTTCCTTTGAATTTGTTTCAAAGCATAATACTATATTTGGGCCCTCGTAGGGTTGACAAGATGTTTGTATGGCCATACCCAAGATCTATCTCGAATACGCTCGATGATTTGGTAATCTTGTTCAATCATATACAACGAGAAATGTAATATTAACTTATGAAATGACTTGATCCATATTCATAGTTAATGTAGTATTAGTAACAAAAGGATAAGTAAAATGATGAATCATTAAATGGTTTTTTCCAGAGACCATGCTCGATTCGATCCGGGGCGCTATGTGTGAAAGCTAGACTCACCAATGTCATTACTATATTTAGTAATATCCAAGTGGAGCCGAAAGGTTTTAATGGATATTTAAATAATAGTATGTCCGGATTCGAACTCGAGACTTCGGATTGCACACATTACGATGAGAATTGATGTACATAATTAATATAAATAAAACGTTATTATTATTAATTATTAATCACTAAATAAAACATAACGATAGTTAAATAATTAACGAGGTTTGGTTAACGGTCGTTAAATATTAACTAGAAGGACTAGAGATGAAATTACAAGTCGGAAAGTTCTAGAATCCCTTTGGGATGCTTAGGCCGATCGGTGGGGGTTTCCAAACCCAATCCCACTCAAACTTGACTCCAAGATATGTTAACTATAAATACAAATCAATGTATTCATTATTGACTAACCTGGATTGCCAATAACCTAAATTCTCTCCTCCTCCTCTCCTCTTTGTGTGGCCGGTCGAACATCCCTAACCCCTAGGGTGTTTCGATTTTGTCTAGCTCAAAGACACAAGTGTTTGGTTTATTTGTGATTCAAGGAACTAGCTTCTCCACATCAAATCGCTATTAGTACGTGTGTACAAGAACGAAGAACAAGCACACTTGAGCTTGTAATCCTTGGTGGTCGATTTTTGGGTGGACGATTTGTATAAACCCTAAAGTTTAGGGTTTTGGGTTTTGTTACTTGATCACATAATCGCTTGATTGCTTGAATTGCTAAAAGGTACGCACTTTCTTGTTTGGTTAATTAATTACATATATTATTCCTATAGTCTTCCGCCGCTTGCTTTGATGATGTATTTGTTTTATGTATAATTGTTATGAGTATAAAATTCCAACAATTCTCAACATGTATGGTGTTTGTTTGGGTTTTTTTTTTTTTTTTTTGAAATATGCACAAGTGCTTTTGACAGCCCATCTTTTCATATTTTTCTCTGTCATTATCAAACGACGCTTATCAAAATCCATTTAACATCTAATTTTGATCTTAAGATTTTAACGTTTCTTCATCTAAAAATTGTGAAAGGTATGTACTACTTTTATAATTCGTGTTTGATTGTTTGAGTTAACCGGATTCTTCAACAACTCATAAATTTGGATCGAATTCATGCTATTGATAGATTTAGGGTTCTAATTTAGGGTTTACTTATGAATTATAATTTAAATCTAATATAAGGGTTTTAATTGATATGTCGTTCATTCGATTTCTAATATCAAAATTATAAATTAAATTGATTGATGCATTTTTGAGTTCTTCAAACTGATGTTAGGGGTTCTAATTTAGGTCACTTCCACACATTATCTATCAAATTCTTACCTCAACTGCTTAAATTGCTTCTACAATTCAAATGGCATTTGGTTTGGTTATATAAATTGAATGCTTTTCAATTTTATGCATTACTATGCTACTGGTCCATGAATTGTTTGACGCTGGTCTAACGAGATGCATGTCGATTAAGCCACCCAATTTTACTGGTCAAAAGACCATAAAAAAACAGTTTGGGCATGTTTAGAAATGTCAAAATGCGATTTAAGGTTTAAAAAATTCTGGATAGCAAGCTATTTGGATAATGTAACTAGCTGATGGAAATACACCTCGGTTGACATGTAGCCTATCCATTTAACCATTAATTTTTACCTTGTATTTGACACTTCTGTTAATTTTACAGCTCTTTTAAAATGCAATCACAAACACCAACTAATTATGTTTTTAAGTTAGTGTCTGGGTATACAAACATTGATAAGTATAGTGTAAAGTATAGTGTAGCTACTCTGCTATTGTTTGGGTATAATCATAATGATCAATATGGCTTAAATTGGATCCATTTATTTGAGTATAAGAGGCCTTTAACTAAATCAATAAAAGACACCGTTAGGCTTATCGCGGGATTGTTTCCCACGATTATCCTCCCATCGAATTTGAGAGTAAGTAATCGGTTTTAGGGTTTAAGGAGAGTTAGGTTTGTAGATCGTACTTAAACGAGAGGATGTGATTCCTTTATATACGCAGAGGAATCCTTGTTGGTTCCGTGTTCCTCAACCTTCGCGATCCCGCCTAAGTCGGTTCCCGCCTTAACCGGTTCGAATGATTATCTATCTATTTGAAAGATATCGTGGATATCTATTCTATCAATAGATCCAGTATTTGGGCCTTCATGAGCCCAAACGGTTAATCTGCTTAGCCCACTCGCATCGCCAAGTTAGTAGTGGATTTTAGTCGGGTTCACGACCCTGATATAGACTATACGTCATCATGTCCCCCGCCTAGTATGCGCAGTGCATAACTACGGATGCTAGACTAATTATCGTATTCTATGAAAAATAAACGAAACGTAGCCAAGAAGCTTAAGAAAAAACGCTTAGGATACATTGTATCTAGCCATAAAAAGGAAACGGCACCTCAGAATCGGGAAAATTATCGCACCCATGTCCCATCAAACAATCCCCACCACATATGTAGGGTTAGTGGAGTCCACGTGTCGGTCATCGCGTGGAGGAAGAGGATTATATAACCCTTCACTTCATTTTCACCGCCTCAACACACAAGAAAAGAACAATCCGCCATTAGCAAAGCTTCCAACACATCCAAGCCTTCGATCAAATACCCCTAGGTAATCGCTGCGCTTTGTTCTTGTTTATAACAATACCATGGTTAAGGAATTATCTCGATTTACATCCGACATAACGGAAGAGGAGCTACAACAGCTTGCATCGGATTATTATATCCCTAGCGCAAGACATCCGAAGTACTACCGCGAATGCATCAATAGCGGATTTCCGATGGGAAAATTGTGTATACACACGATTTTTGAATTCGCAAATCGCAAGATACCCATATCCTTATTCTTAAGTGATGTATTGAATTACTACCGCATTCACTTGTCCCACCGACCAGATAGGTGCGGCGAAATTAATTAACTTCGAGGTGAACCGCCACTTATTGGCCATAAACCCCACAATCCACTGCTCGGCCTTTACCACACCACGTGGTCAAACGGGTGGGTTTTTTCATGGCGCCCGGATCACTCCAATGCTACACGGAAAAGTTAGATGCGCCGTAAATTGAGGAAACCTTTTCCGATTGACAACACTTGTTTTCCGTCTCATTTCGATTTTTACGCTAAGGGGACACTGCCAAAGGATGAGCGCCTCCTCCCCGGATCATATAATGCGAGGATGCGAAACAATAAATGCTAACCGCATCCCTATAAGCTCCTACCCCGAGGAGTTCTTGGTGCATATTGGCCTAAGCCACAACTATTTTGGCGCTCGTAAGAAGTTCCTATCTTCTTAGACGCCGATGAGTCGTGGTGGGTGCTCATGCTTTCGCACCCGCTGAATTATATTATCGTAAGTTATTCACTTGTTTGTTCTCGCGCACTTGTTGTGAATCGTATATTTCTTTGTTGTGGCGCAGAGATGGACCTGTTCAGCGTTGTGCAACTGACAAAGCCGATGGATGTAAAGGTGGGAACTCGACCCCTGAAGGAGGGAGAAGAGCCCGTGCTTGTTGCGGTCGCCGGGCGTACCCTAGCGATGGACCTAGGCGAGGCAGGTGAAAGTTCCTCCGTGGCGCTCCAAGCAACTCCCTTACAGAGTATGCCGAGTACAACAGTACAGATACCTCCCGTGCAACCAGCGCCCATAGCGGTGAGCACGTGGAAGAAACAGATGAGGAAGAAGAGAGTCCAGAATTGGAGCGCAAGAGGAAGCGCAGCGGCGATGGCGCTGCCACCTCCCGGAAGAAGCGCCCAGTTGTTTTTAGTGTGGAGTCATCTTCCAGTGATGTTGCGTCGCGCCCACCATCACCTGACACCTCCATTCCTGCGTAAGTATCCTTGAAAGATTATGTATCAAAATATAGCTAGATAGCATTGAATAACTGTGATTATCTCATCATGTTTGTAGGTTTGAACAATCCGCAGAGTCACCCCCCCAAGCAAGTCCAATTCGCGCTGAATCATCTGGGCTGAAGAGCCAAAGCGCGGAGCCTGAGACCGCTGGGGATGCACCCATGGAACAACTTGTTGATGACCTGGTCTCACTTGCGACGCGGATAAAGGTAAAGTACTCGGGCGAGACTAGCCAAGGTGCGGAGAAAGACAAACGAATTGCACTACTTGAGGCTCAATTGGCTAGTGCTAGAGGTGAAGCAGAGACTCTTGGGTCATATGCTAAAAAACTAGCCGAGGAGAAAATGGCACTGATGTGTCAAATAAATCAAGAGCGCGCGGAGGCCGCGAGCTATAAGTCTTCTTGTCTGTGGGCTATTAAATATTTGGAAAATGGCAAAGACGCACTGACCTCCCAGCTTGAAGACTTCGGCACTACTGTGAAAAGTGCTCTAGAAACGCAGGAGGAGAAGTTGCGTAAACTAAGCATAGAGTACGACGAGGAGTTATATCCGCAACTTCTCTCCACCATAGCTGAGCGCAGATGGCTCATAAGCCATGGGCTCCGCCTAGCAGCGTTAAGTGTCCTGGAGTCGCAAGAGGTTCGTGACTCTTCGGGATGTGGTGAAGTGTGCCGGAGCGTGGAAAGTCGGGCCATTGAAAAGTCGCAAGAGGTCGAGCGCTAAAGGTACCCGCTGAGCGTGTACCTACTTATGATGCGAAGGCTTATGACAACTGTCACGCCATGAAGAAGATGAAGGACTTGAACTCCCAAGATCGCCGAACCGAGCGTGATCAGACTATCCAATAAACGTGATTTTTGCGGTGTCCGACTCAGCCCGTCATCTCGGTGGAGAGGTCATTGCAGCAGCCTGCACTATTATCTTAGACCCGATGCATCCCAACCGCAGTTCCTGCTGCGCCCCTAGAGATATCCTCGAATCCTTTTGTCCCGGACAGGAAGTCCCCTCAAACAAGTGTTTGAGGCGCATGCGACGAGGCTTGCCGAAAAGAAAGGTATTAAGGGCAAGGTCAGAATGTGTGGTATTGCGCCGCGCACCTCCCTCGGTCCGATGGGGTGCCCGTGAGTGTTGCCACCGTGGCTCGCCGAGATGCCGATTTGTTGCGTGAGCCGAATAGGATTGGGGATGATACTAGCCGCTGGTAGTTCCTCCTTGAAGCGTAGTCATAGTTTTTAGTTTATCTCTAGTGCTGTAACTATCTGTGAGAAATAACTCGTAGTCCATTAATGGACCTCCTTTTGTGAAGTGTGTTGTAAATATATTTTTCTTTCTGTGATGTACACACTTATCTTGTTTATCTTTGCGTAAAAGAAGTATACGTTGTTTATCTTTGATGTACACACTTATCTTGTTTATCTTTGCGTAAAAGAAGTATACGTTGTTATCTGTATATGCAAGTGTGAATAATACAAGGATTTCATAATCATGTATGAAGATCCGCAGATACTAAAAAAAATGTCAAGTATAATCGTGTATATTAATGGTATGCAGCGTACTGTAAATACCAAATTAAGGAATCAAGTGTCTTGGTTCCAAAGTTGTTAAACGTGCACATGTGCATTGTTGCGCATCCGTCGTGGGGTGCGCACAAAGCTTATTCCAACGTCTTGAGAACAAGGTGTTTAACAAGGATACGTGATCCAGCGTTGATGGGTTTGCAACCCTCTTACTCAACAAGTTGTTTATTAGGTTAACTTATCCTTTTGACCATCGTGGGTTTATATATTGCATGCACGCCATGTAGGCAAAAATAAAATAGATGTTAAAACATACAGTATATGGAAGTAACAAATTAAAATGTGTCACGGAGTTAGCTAGAAACCGTAACGTTTTATTAATACTTGCAAGTGTTTGTGAGGAAATAAAAACATGATACTAAAAAAAAATTACATAGTTGTGCATTTGGCCGTAGCCATTTCTATAGGTAGCACCTCTTGAGATTGCAGATGTTCCATGTACGTGGCAATTCACGACCATCCAAGCCCCGTAGCTTGTACGCGCCCGTTCCTAGTGCTTCAGTAACCTCATAGGGTCCCTCCCACTTTGGTCCAAGCTTACCTGTGTCTTCTGCGTGGCTTGCATCATTAGCGCGATAGACGAAGTCACCTGGTCTGAATGAGACACCTCTTACCTTAGCGTCATAGTATCCCTTCATTTTTGACTTCGATTTTTCTTCACGTATAGCTGCGCGTTCACGCCTTTCTTCTAGCAGATCTAGGTCAAGACGCCGTTCTTCATCATTAGTTGCCACATTTATCTCAGCAGTGCGGATGGTTGGCATACCGATCTCGGCTGGTATGACAGCTTCTGTCCCGTAGACTAGAGAGAAAGGTGTATCTCCTGTGCTGGTTTTGATTGAGGTGCGATGCGCCCACAAGACATGTGATAGCTCGTCCACCCATCTCCCTTTGTGCTTGTCCAGGCGTGTTTTAATTCCTTCGCCTAAGCTTCGATTCGCCCGTTCCACTAGGCCGTTGGTTTGTGGGTGTTTAACTGACGCAAAGTGTTGTGTGATGCTTAGCTTCTCACACCAGTCCTTGAAGGGGTTGTCACAGAATTGTTTTCCATTGTCTGAGATGATTTCCCCAGGAAGACCAAAACGGCATACAATGTTATCCCATACGAAGCGCTTCACCTGGTTGCCAGTGATTGTTACCACCGCCTTTGCTTCAATCCACTTGGTGAAGTAGTCTATAGCGACTATGAGGAATTTTAATCCTCCCGCTGCGACGGGAAAAGGGCCTGCGATGTCAATACCCCACTTGTAGAAAGGCCATGGTGATGTTATTGGCGTTAGCTCGTGCTGTGGTAGGCGCGGGATAGGCCTATGCACTTGGCAATCGTTACACTTCCGTATTAAGTCCCGCGCATCTCGGTGCATGGTAGGCCAATAATATCCAGAGTGCATACTGCATGAACCTTCATGGATCTCTCGCAGCACGTAATTTGCCTGTAATGGGCCTACACAGCGGAGCCATGGTTGCAGGAAGGAGCGTCGGTACAGGATGTTGTCTCGGATTTCAAATCTCTGCGCTGTGCGCCGTATCCTGCGAGCTTCCTTTTGCTCCTGGGGTAGCAATCCTTTGTTCAGGAAATTCATTATCGGTGTCATCCATGTAGGACCGTCCTCCTCTATGATTGTGGAGACTTCCATCTCTGAGATAGACTTGCTTTTCAGTGTTTCTACCAGAACTTGCTTTGATAGGTGTGCAAAGCTTGTCGAGGCAATCTTGCTCAGTGCATCCGCCTTGCGGTTTTCCCTCTAGGAACTCGTTTGATGGTGAACTCACAAAACTTTTGATCGGTGTCTTGGTCTTGGCAAGATATCGATCATGTTATCCTCCTTAGCCACGTATTCTCCCAACACGTGGTTAGCTACTAGCCGAATCCACGCTTGCTTCTAGGTTATGTACACCCATTCGAGCTGCAATGCGTAGTCCAGCAAGTAGAGCTTCGTATCGCCTCATTGTTTGTCGTCAGAATTCAAAGCGCAGCGCATAGGTGAATTCCATTCCCTCTGGATTTGTAAGGATAAGGCCTGCTCCTGAACCATCAATGCATGAGGATCCATCTGTAAACAAGATCCATGGATCGTGTTGTTCCGTCTTATTTGGTGTGGGTACTTCATCGGTGTCTGGTTTTTCAATGATGAAATCTGCCAGAATCTGTCCTTTAATTGCCGTGCATGGTCTGTAGGAGATGTTGTGTTCGCCCAGCAATACACTCCACTTCTGGAGTCGGCCGGATGCATCAGGTTTAGAGATGATCCGCTGATTGGTTGATCGGTGATTACCGCAATCGGCGCGCTCGAAATACCGCGTAGCCGCTTAGCAAAGAAACACCAATGCAAGAACCAATTTTTCCATGGCGGTGTAGTTCACCTCCGTCTTCTTTAGCGCTTTGTTTACAAAGTAGATAGGGTTTGCATCGAATCCCTATCTCGTTAGTAGTATCGCTACCGATTGCTCCATCACGCGGACAAGTACATGATCGCTTCTTCCGGTCGGGTGCGACGAGTGTTGGGTGTTGCCGATGTCTGTTTAAGCCGAGTGAAGGCTTCTCCGCCTCCGTAGTCCACTTAAAATCACCCTTCTTTATGCACTTTCGAGTGTTTTGAAAAGTGGTAACGATTTTTCCGCCGATTGGATAGGAACTGTTTAGGCCGCCAACTTTCCGTTGAGAGATTGGACTTCCTTCAACGCGTGGTGAAGGAAGTTCGATGACCGCTTTGTTTTTTCTCGACATGGTTTTATACCGTCAGTTCAATCAGTATCCAAGGAACATGCCTTCAGAGCGCCGAATGTGCACTTTTGGGATTCACTTCATGTTTATCTCTCGTAGAGTTTTAAACGCTCTCAATGTCGCAGACAGCTCATCTTCAAGATGGCTCTTGATGACTAGATCATCGACATAGACTTCTAGGTTGCGCCCACTTTTTCGAAAACGTTATCCACCAACCGCCGATAGGTGGCACCTGCTTTTCAAGCCAAGGGCATTTTGTGTAACAAGAAACCCTTGGCCCGTGTGGAAGGCCGCTTTTTCTTCATCCTCTTTAGCCATCCGAATTTGATGGTACCTTTGTACGCATCTAGGAAACACTTCAATGGATACCCGCATAGAGACTCTATTTTCCGCCTATATCTCGTAATGGATAGCGCCTGCTGGCACGCTTTGTTAAGATCAAGAAAGTCAACACACATTCGCCACCACCGCCGCTCTTTTTGACCATTACGGGTTGGAAAGCCACCGTGGTAGTAAACTTCACGATAATTCCCGTGATCGACCAACTTGTGTACTTCGCCAGATCGCCGCTGCGCCTGGGCTTGGCCGCTTTTCCGGGCGAATAGGCGAGTACCCTTGTCGGATTCGCAGGTTGTGTTCTGTGATTGAGCGCGGTACCCCAGTCATGTGTTTTGGCTCCCATGCAAAATGTCTAAATTCTTTTGCAGGAGCGCACACACAGCTGATTTGCCGTTGTCTGATAGTGACCCTCCGATGGCTATTTCCTGTTCTGGGTATTCTGGGTGGATCGCTACTTTCGATGTGGAATTCGGTCGTCATTCCTCGACCGGGTTGGTGCGGTCTCGCATGCAATCGTGTTGCATTCTCTATGTGGTACAGTGGCGTTGTAAAGAGTAACAATACCACCTTCCACCGGGAACTTAAGCATCCCATGCGTACCGTTGATGTGACCGCCGCATAGTCGAAATTCCGGTCTCCCAATGATGCCATTGTATGGCGAGGAGATTTAATCACCATAAATTCCATCCAGCCGCTATGGAGTGTTCTTCGCTTCCAATGTCGACAGTAGTCTTATTTGTCCCATAGGCCATATCTTCTCATCAGAAACCGCTTAACGCTGCTCGACCGGGGTTAACGGTTGCGATTTCAGACGCAATGCTTGAAACAAAGTTTCATACATGATGTCGCAGAAGCTCCACCATCAACATACATGCGTGGATGTCATGACCCCGCGCTTATCTCTATAGTAAGTGGTTCCACCATCGCGTTGTTCATGTTAAGGCGGGAACGAGATTTTTTCCCGTGAAAACTCGGCTTACCTTCCGCTTTGGACCACCGCCATGATTGTATCATGTAAATGGTGTCGGGCTTGTCTTTAGGCGTTTTTCTTATTGCCACTCTTCCGCTTGTCCTTCCTTCCTTGATATTCTTGACCAGATGGTCCAATCTACCTTCTTTGACCATCTTGTCAATGAGTTGGCGCAGTTGAACACATTCGTTAGTGGTGTGGCCCTTCCGCGTGGTAATCACAAGATCCACCGCCGACACGCCTATCCTCCGGAGTGCGATTTGTGGTGGTCTCGGAAGTTAGCGCTGCTATGTAGTATTTTGGCGATTTGGTAAGCGGGATATATTTGTCATTGTCGCGTCCATTCCCCTGGTTGCGATAGTTCCTGTTACGGTTACTATTCCGATCCGTGGATTGTCTCCCAGGTTGTTCCTGTGACCGGTAGTTGGAATAGCTTCTCTTGCTATCCGCCGCAGCGGCTTCTCCTTGTACGAAGGACCATGTACGCTTCATAACCTCATCGAAGGATTGGGGAATCCTGTCATTCAATCTTTTAATAAGTTCCGGGTTGTTGATCCCATTCATGAACCCTGAGATTTTGAGTGCTTCGGGGCATGCTTTGACTTGCATGCACTCATCTTGAAGCGCCCATGAAAGCGCCAGGATTCCCTTGATACCGCTTTGACTCTAGCGAGTTCAATGGGGTTTTAGCGCACTTTTTCGTTGAGTAAAGTTTAGCGAATGCCTTCCTCAATTCTTCAAAACCATTGATGCTTCGCGTGGAAGCTTGTTGAACCGATTCGCGCATTTCCCACCGTGTGGAATTGAACATGTGGCACCATATGTGTTGTGGCCAATTTTCAATGGTTGCGGCCGATTCGAAAATTTTAGGTGATCATCGTGGTCACCGCCCATCATAGGTTTTAACATTAGTGGGCATGCGCCTTTTTATTCTCCGAAAATCACCGATACGCCTAGTAAACGATCTACCTTCCGACGGCGCCATGGAGAGACATATCCTCCTCTTCTTGGTCACGGTTTTTCTTCGGATTTCCAATGTCCAGCCTCATCGTCCTCGTTGTCCGAGGAATTACTAGAAGATAGTTCCTCTCCTTCGGCGCACGGTTGTCCTCAGAATTTGTGCTTGGGGGACTTTCACTTGGGGAATATCGCTCCCCCAGCCTATCTTGTACTCTGCGGCTACCAAGTCTAGTGTGGACATTGGTGCGCTTCTCGTCTTCCTCACTTTCATTCATAGGCTGTGAGTCAGATGTATCATCTTCCTCGACTCTCCTTCCGATTCTATTGAACACTGGGGGTCGGCGATCATCCCTCCCGCGTTTCTCCTTCTGACGACGCGGTGGAGATGTTCCAAACTCCGGGCCAAAGTCTAGCCGAGCATGCAGACTTCGACTTGGTCTTTTCTTTGCTTCCTCTTGCATGAGGATAGCTAGGGCTTCGTAATTTTGAGAGACAAAACTACTTGGCTCTAATTCCGGAACGACTCCCCAGATGTGGGTATCCGCTTCTATCAACACGCCTTGTTCTTATCGGGTGCGCCGGGTGCTTTGTGAAGTTAGCTTCTAGCACCGATTGGAGTGGAGTAAAAGGAGCGCGCGGATCTCCGCACCGGTGGTGGTAGTTGTTGTCCGGGTTGTCCCGAGAGTGGTTCCACTGCAGGAAGGCCGAACTCGCCCGATCCCGATTTTTAGCAAGACCGGTTGTCCCCAAATCGCTTGGGGTTGCCTCACTGCACCTTCTTTCCAAAGAAAGTCCGATTGCGATCGCTTTGTCATCCTAGTTCTTGGTTCTTAGTGAATGGTCCCACGGATGGCGCCACTTGTTGATGCAAAAGTTGGACGCCTTGTTTGGAGCTCCGGCCCTACACCAATTGAGAATCGTTGCTTCGAGACCGCGCACTAAAGATAAAAGACACCGTTAGGCTTATCGGGATTGTTTCCACGATTATCCTCCCGTGAGAGTAAGTAATCGGTTTTAGGGTTTAAGGAGAGTTAGGGTTTGTAGATCGTACTTAAACGAGGGATGTGATTCCTTTATATACGCAAGGAATCCTTGTTGGTTCCGTGTTCCTCAACCTTCGGCGATCCCGCCTTAGTCGGTTGGGAATGATTATCTATCTATTTGAAAGATATCGTGATATCTATTCTATCAATAGATCCAGCTCGGGCCTTCATGAGCCCAAACGGTCAATCTGCTTAGCCCAGTTCGTACCGGGCCAAGTTAGTAGTGGACTTTAGTCGGGTTCGTGACCCGGATATAGACTATACGTCATCACTGTGGGTAAATGGAAGAATATTATGTATAAAAAGAAACGTCTTAGAATGTTATGTCAAAAAGGGGGAATTTCTTTATCATATTAAGTTATGGATTTAATCGGTGTCACTACTGCGGTGTAGACCGATCAATATGTAGACTATACGATCATCATGAAGTGGGTCTATGAAATTGTGTCATCACTTTTCATTTTGCACTCTTTAAGATATATTGACTAAAGTTTGTTTGTTATTTTTTCCTTTCCTATGTGGTGTAGATATACTCGCAAACCTGTGGGACCCATAATCCCAATTATCTTCCAACGAACAAAAGCAAACTGCTTTACTTACGGACAAACAGGTACCCCTTTGTCCTACTTGACCTTAAATCATCCACATTAACACATTGATTCACGTGATATCATGTTACTATTAACGTTGAATCTGTTCAGGTAGTGGGAAGACCTATACTATGCAACCTCTTCCCTTCAAAGCTTCCCAAAGATTTTCAGACTTATGCACCATCATTATTGAAATCAAGGATAACAATTGTATGTCAGTTTCTTTGAAATTTATGGCGGGTAAGTTTTTGATCTCCTTAATGATAGAAAGTGAGTTTTTCCCATAAGAGACCATATCAAGCCCAAACATCAACAATAAAATTTTGTAGCAGCTAATAGAGTTTTATTTTATAGTCAGCTTTGCATGAGGGAGGATGGAAAACAAAAGGTTTGCATCGTGGGGCTGCAGGAGTACAATGTTACAAATGTGCAGACGATAAAGGAATTAATTGAGATAGGTAATGCCACAAGGAGCACTGGGACAACCGGTTCAAATGAAGAGTCATCTCGATCAAATGTTATTCTTCAACTTGCCGTCAAGAGGTTGGCTGATGATCCAAGCCACCCCGATTGGTCCGGAAACTATCATTCATAGATATGGCCGGAAGTGAACCTGTTAGTGATTTCTCTCTCTCTTTTTATAGGTTCCATGTACTCAGTTTCACTTTCGTTACTTTGGTTGACACATTGGTAACCTGAATCAGTAACAACCAACTATTTCATTCTTGGGCTTTCAAATCTGTAAATCACGATTGCATTGAGGATCCTGTTATCGTTACAGTATTCCTCATGTTTTTGATATAACAGTCCTTAACTATCTATATGGCAATTTTCAAATCCACCTTTTCGCACATTAATTTAAGATTAGCGTAAACTTTACAGTCATTGTAAAACATCGATCCACCGCCTAACGGCTTCTCATTAAACCGGTTATGGTATTTTCACTACAGGCATATCGGAATCACGAACTGAAGTTACAATACCAGCTGCTAAGCAGAGCAGCGGTGATCTTGCAAGTCTCGCTTCTGTAAACACACGGTGGTAGAAGATTTGCAACAGCAGATGAGCGTGCAGGTTGACACAACATCTGCCATCTATCTATACTGCAACTTTGGGATCTTCCAGTTCATCTATTCATTCCAATACAAGAACTTCGAACATATAATGTAAAATATGAATACAATATCGAATGCCTGCTTCTCCAATGCAATTCTTACCGTAGGTGAATCAGAATCACGTGCTGCGCCTCTAGCAACAACAGCTGAGCAGATAACAATATGGCCACAAGTGGTACCTACACAGACACGAGGGGCAAGCACATCAACAGCAGGTTGATTATATGTAATAACCAACTCAGTTTTCATTTTTTGGTCCCTCATTTTATTTTATGGCATGTCATTTCCTAATCCATTATGTATTCGTTGTGAAGGGCCTCCAGCAGAGTATAAAGCCTTCGGATTTTGAAGCATTTTGGAAAAGGTTAAAGCAATTTAAAACGCTGCAGGATGGATCTTCTGGTAAGCAAACAACTATTTTGTTGACCATTATTTCTAGCTAGCCTTTTACTTACTGTCAAGTTCTTAGGTGTGCGTTTTGTGGCCAATAGTTAGTGCCTAAGATGCATTCCAGGACGATATATAATTAAATACCTTGAAAACACCAAGGACAGGTTTGAACTGCACTTCGTCAGGTTAGGGGGTGTTTGTTTAACCTTATTTATCAGCTTATGAGCTTATCTGTCTCCGGCTTATATTTAATAAACTTAATTTTGTCGGCTTATATAAGCTTAGTATGACATTATACACTTATATAAGCCAATAAGTGATAGGTCTCAAAATAAGCTTTATGAAACATGAGCCGAAAACATATATAAGCTTAAACAAACACCCCCTTTTTAAGGACTTATTTGAGATGAAATTGAAGTCACATTCTGCCAATATAGCTCAGCTAATTTTTTTTCTAAAGGGATTTCAAACTGAGAATTTCAACAATTTCCTTTTTTTTAATAGTATTATTACCTGTTTTACATAATAAGCAAGTTTGAGCAGAATTTTTGTGATTTATATGCGAAAGCACTGAGTGTAAAAAATAAGCAACCCCAAACACTCCTAAATAGGCAATCCCAGACACCACCTAAACTTCTCAGTAAACAATACATTTAGGTCTTTTCAAGTTTTCGATGTTATGCCAGACTTGATGTCTCATTCCCAAAATTGTAGAAACGGATTTCTAGGAGTTAGGCTGCAGTCTAGAATTCTTTAGTTAGTTGGCTGTGACTATTATTATTGTATGTTTGTGTAGTAGTTCATCTTTATTTTGAACTCATATGCTAACTAAGTGCCGTTCAAACTCTTTGTAGAAGAAGCTCGCATCAAATTTCTTTGTTTAACGGAACATGAGGATAAAAACAAAGACAAAACTTACATCGTTGCTCGAGAAAGTCTCTACCGATCGAGTTTCTCAACGACCAAAGTACATTTCCTTTCGTTTGTCGTGGTGTCGATTTTTTGGTTGGTTTAGGTAATCGTTTAACTAATGATGATTCTTATATATATGTTTAGCTCTAATGAAGGTGAAAGTCTTCTATATCTTCTCAACTCAATTCAAAGGTAACAAATACATTGCAATACAACGAATCCGAAATACTTTTTCTATATTCCTGTAAACTCAAAGATGCAATGATCATTTTGGACCAGGGAAATTAAGTTAGCGAGGCTAAAAGATGAATCTTTACCTCATTAAATTTGACTAAAGGTTATTTCCTTTCATTCTTTCTTATATTTGACTTGATCAGTAGTTTACCTTTGAATGATGATAATTTTGTTGTGTTTCCTATCAGCAACAATTTTCAATTGGCGTAAATGAGGTGACCCGTGTGCTTGAATGGATATAAATTATGAAGGTATTTGTTTTAACTAGAGAATTATTTCAAAGCGACCAATTTTTTAGCTGAATGATTCTCGACAGTCATTTAGGTGACACTGGTAGGCTTTTAGAAGCAAAAAAAAGATCATCATTTTGCTTGCAATATATGCATAATTTGAGAATTTATTGCATATAAATTACCTTGCCACAGTTCTCCTAGCAAGAAAACCATCATATTTGAATGCTACTAACACAAGTCAACTGACCCATGTTTATGAATCAAGGATACAAGAGTTTGAAATAATTCCCATATAAGAGGCAAAGAAAAAAAAAATTGATGTGTGTAACACCACTAACATCTCGCGGTTGAAGCTTAGTCCTTCCAACAAGAGGTTTCTATTGAAGATTAACGAAGATAGTTTCCCATAGTTGTTTATTTCTATTATCTAATGCAAACTTTAGTTTCATGTTATGATTTTTTATATGCAAGTTTCTTTTCACCTTGAGTTGTAAAAAATTTTGATTATTGTATGCGAGTAATATTTATTACTTTGAGCATTTGAACCTTTTGTTTTCAAACTTTCTATAAGCCACCCGTGATTTATCACGGGTTTGTAGGTTAGTATACTATACTATAAAAGAAAGGAAGGTTTCACTTCTTTAGCCAATGTGGGAATGTGTGAGATTTAAGGCTAAATTGATTTTAATCTGGGTTTCCTCTCGTATTTATGTCCCTTTTGGTTTGGTTTCCGTCGATAATGCAACTCATTTTGTGTTTCTTAATTTACATGCTTTGGAAGTTAATTAAGTGGCCTTGGTAATGTAGAGGACTGTTTTTGTATCTAAACTGGTCAAGAGACTCATTCGATCAAACTGTCTTTCTAGTTAAATTTTGATATAGTTTATGATGATACATTATAAGAAATTTTTCTTGTAAAAATTAGTTGGCATAGAACATTAGAACCAATAGGTAACTTTTATGTTCCTGATCAACCAATCTATGGGAAACGTCATTAGTTTCGATTAGGCGAACCGAACTCAAAACTAGTGTCGTTTGGTGAGTGCGACACGTCTATCCATTTTGGACACTTCTGGTGACTCGCCTTCGTTCGATTGATTCGTACATTAGTAGAACAAAGTCGTCACTTTTTCTCTTGGTACCTTCTCTAAAAATGTAGGCAAGAGAGAGAGCTTAAATACCTGAGTCGCCTCATATCTTAGTCATCTAAAAAAGCCAAAGTTAACATTTGATATTGATCAATTTGAGAATAATGCATATAGTTACGGTTTCGTTATATCATATAGATCGAATAAAAGATTAGTACATATTTAGCTGAAGTTTGAACAAAATCTTTGTAAATAAAACGGATAATATATCGGGAGGTCATCTAACTTTTAAGTTTTTCACATATAGGCCACCCATTTTTTGAAAGTAACTTATAGGCCACCAAATTATGTGAGTATATTCGTTTACACCAATTCTGATCAAATTTAATCCGGATAATGATCAAACGGCGAAAACAAACCTAACAATAACTTAACATATTAAACTAATACTAGTATAAATAAAAAACCAGTCACGAAATTACAATTTTTTCCTTTTAAAGTACTTTTAATGATATAAATTACAGTTAAATTTTAGGTATACTCGATATTTCACATTAAACTTTTCATTCGTCTTATTTGGATAAGTTAGAGGTTGTTTGTTTGTTTATTCTTTTTATAGTTTTCAGGAATAAATTTGGCCGGAATTGGTGTAAACAAAATCCAACATATAATTGGGCGGCCTATATGTATATCTATACTACTTATAATAGAGGAATGAATCTCTCTCCTCAAGGTCTTAAAATTAAAACTTACAAAATACAAAGCCTATTGTACAATACACAATGCACGATTAATGATCTTTCTCATCAATCTTAATTTTAAGACTTATAAGTCTTAAACCTTAATGTACAAAATAAATAAAAGTATTAATGTGGTCAAGATATTTAATGTATTCAATTAATTAACATGTCAATAAATACAATTAATGCAGTTATTAAAACACCTCTTACACAAGAAATACAAATTATCAAGCATATTGTACAACCAACTTAAACACAATTCGTGCATTAAATGTCACTAATATAAATAATAAAGCATATTATACAAATATTCAAGCCTGAACAGGCAACGGGCCAAATGGGCCTGAGCCCGAACAGGTACAGTCCAAACGGGGTCGCGCACAAAAGGGCACGGGCCAAACGGGGTCGAGCTCGAACGAGAACGGGCCAAACGGGCTCGAGCCAGAACGGGCACGGACTAAACAAAAATTTTTAATCTCCGTAAATTTGTTGTCATAAAGAAATAATAAACTAAAATACATAATTTTCCGAAAAATTTTATTTGAGGGTACCCGCCCCAACGCCTGCGGTACCTACTAGTTTTAATAAATGAATAACCTATATTTTAAAAGTGAAAACTAGCGCCCATACTTTAAGCGAGAAACATATTAAAAAGTTAAGAATTTGTACTATATTTCCATTTACACTGACGATGAGGTTTTCATTTTCAAGTTTCTTAGAAAATTTCATTGACCATGCACTTGAAAATCTAATGGTTTATTTAAGTTGTTTAAAAAAAAAAAAAAAAACTTCATTGACCGTGCACTTGGAAAGCTAATGGTTAATTATTAATATGTACGAGAGTCATTGACTATAGTAGATAACCAAAAAAGAATTTACTTTTTTTTATCGTATGTGGGATGCAAGGTACATTTGAAACAATGTTTTGAAACCCGGGTCGACCCGTTCGGGTTAACCGGTTGGACCGGTTTCGGGAAAAAAAGGGGTAAAAAAAATGGGTTTCTAATACCGGGTTAACCGGTTAGACCCGCCGGGTTTTGAGTGATCCGGGTCAATCCGGTTCTCGAAACCCGACCGGGTTTGATTTTTTTCAAAATGTTTTTATAAAAACCGGGTTGACCCGGATTGACGCGGCGGTTGAACCGGCGCTCGAACCGGTTGACCCGGTTATTTTTATTTTTTAATGGAAAACCGGGTTGACCCGGCGGTCGAACCGGTTGACCTGGTGACCGTTGACTCGACCGGTTCGATTATAAACCCTGTTTTCAAAACATTGATTTGAAATGATTCTATCAAATACATAATAACGTGTGCGAGACCTAAATGTTGGCTCATGCATTTCGGTATTATAATTGAAAATGATTCTCATGACTAAGTCATATGCCTAAACAACTCATTGTATGGAATGCATTAAATCTTCTTTTTCATATCTACCATTGATCTAGCCAAGTGTCTCGATCTCTTATCAAGTGAAGAGGCAATTCGATTCGGAGATCTTCTACGGAGTACAAACTTTATCACTTGTTTCATATGGGTTTACTCTCACGTTTTCGTTCTTCTTTGTCTAATCATGTGTCGTGACCGAGGAAAATATTGCTAATAATGCAACTCGTATTTCTTAAATTACATGCCTATAAATTTAGTTAAGTATTATATGCCGCAAATAGTTTAGTTCAAACTATGTTTTTCGATGAATTCTTTAGTGGGTGACACATCTATCCATTTTGGATAGAAACACATTCATTGTTACCTTGTGATTGATTAAGCTCTACATTGTTAGGAAAACGTCATTCCCTTGTTTCTTTATACATTCTATAAAGAAACAATGTTGCCATCTATGTTATACCAATGTTGCCTCATTCTTGGTCACGTACTCACTTGGATGCCTGGGCATTTGCATTAGTTCGACATACTGTTTATAAGGGGTTGACAAAGAAAACGCGATGGAAAACTAAAATGTAAATTGTGCCTTTTATACTCATAGTCTCGAGTTAAATTCCAATATTTATATTTTCAGAAAAGTTTAATCATTACTAATACATTATGTTTACTCTTAACAACTTTAAACTTTAAAAAATCAACATTAAATGAGAATATGAAAATAAAAACCTCATTATTTGCTGAAAGGAAAAAAATGCAATTTGCAAAGTCAAAAAGAAAATAAAATGGTAGCAGTTTAGAGGGATCGAACCAATATTTTGAATAGAAATTAAATGGCAAACCTATCTAGTTGTTGTATTGTGCGATGAATATATGGTGGGATCATACACTCACGACAACGAATCACACAACAACGAATATCCAAATAATAAGGAAAACGAAATAAACGCAACACATGATTATTTACCAATTTGTATATTTAATAAAAACAACTCAAATGATATCTAACGGAAATGAAAAGATACAAAAACATGATTTATATAAATAAATAAAAAATTAGAGATTGATCCATCTGAGAATTGTACGATAGGCCTACAAGTTAGAATACACTTCACTTACCAAACGGACCATTCTCCATTCATGATTTTTCTCTTCCTTCATCTATTTAACATAAAAGATGGCTCAAGTCACAAATGATCAGTTTTAGTGGCACTTTGTGCATGATTGAGTTGGACAATGATAAGAGCTTCAAGAATCAAACTTATATGTGGATTTGATTCATGTTTGTAACATGTCATGTAGAATTCAACCGAACCGAACCGAACCGAAAACCGAATTTGAATTTGGTTCGGTTCAGTTCTTGGGTTGACCTAAAAGAATTTAACCGAACCGAATAAACCGAACAAATCGATAACCAAACCGATCAACACCCCTACCCTTATTATACAGAATATATGGGTTATAAGCATGGACCCAATCCTGTGATACACAATAAATTATACATGGGCTTAGCCCAACTAAACATTACAGTCGATAACGTTCATTTAAATGGGTTTATTTTATTTATTTATTTATTATTATTATTATTATATTTTGCGTTAATGCGTTGGATGACACCTTTTATAACGAATTTGTTTTTTTTAAAGAGTAACGTCAATAGATTCCTTAGGAATCGAACCACAAATCCTTACTAATAATTGGAAAACAATAACTGAATTGCTTGAGGAAAAAGGAAACTAGTAACACATAAAATAAGAAAGCAAATAAAAATATAAGACGTGTGGTGTTTTTGTTTCTTACATTATTTAAAAACAGCTAATGTGAAGTGATGATTTTCGAAAAATGAAAAGATAGAAAAACTTACCTATTTACGATAGAACTTAAGAGTAAGTTACACATTATAAAGTATGCAAAATATTTTTTAAAATTGAAATGCTTATATTTAATTTGAGTAACTTTCTAAATGGCAACTTTTTAGATATGAGCCGATCTTTATGTGTCACTCTTCTTTCTAGAAATGAAGGCAGCCAAGAGGGACTCAAATCACCTATGTTAAAACAAAGTTGCCTCAATTTATAGTTCATTTTGTGTAACATGTCACTGAAAGAACGTGTGATATTGTAGGGTATGGGCGTAGGGAATTTCGGCTGAAGTTGTGAGATATGAATGAACATAACAGCGGAATGTTTTTCTTTTCAACCATGCATGATGGTTTAGCTTCTTTTGGCATTTTCACAAGATTGCTGGCTTGGCTTTTTTACTTGATTGGTCGAGTTAGCTGGGAAATGCTAATCGTTTGTTTTAAGTGACTCAGACTCTAACACAATGAGTTT
This sequence comes from Chrysanthemum lavandulifolium, assembly GCA_022545495.1. Lineage (NCBI taxonomy): Eukaryota > Viridiplantae > Streptophyta > Magnoliopsida > Asterales > Asteraceae > Chrysanthemum > Chrysanthemum lavandulifolium. Next base: position 13,541,306 of record CM040240.1, on the reverse strand, counting down.
TGGTCAGTTTTACTTGATAATTCAATGATTCACTTTGTTCACTAGTACCAAATGAACGGACAAGTTATAGATGTGGTGGACACAATTGATATTTAAGAAAAGTAAAATCAGATTCAAGAAAGTGTTATTGTTTATGAATAGCAACATAAAAACACAAGAAGCAAAAGATGTAAAATGTGAAGAATGTATTTTATAAGAATTTACTTTTGAGCAAGTACTAGACTGAGATAAAAAAGAAGAGGACCATGGTTAGACGAGAATTGAACCCAAGATCTTTCGGACAAATATCAGTTAGCTTACCGTCTACCTTAATCCCATCCATTAGTTGTTTTCCTGCTCAAATTATATATAGCAAAACCAATATAGATGCGTTATGAGCCTCTTATTATTGTTTGTCCTTATTATAACTATTTCTAGCTTTAATAGATGCACCAAGATTTAATTATATCATGTTATTAAGGGTTTATATGGTTATTTTATGTAATCTAATTTAATTTGTTTTACGTCGTTTTCAAAAATAGAAATAAAAAGTTTGGTGTAACGTAAATTATCATAGATAATCACAAAAAGTGAAAAGCCTCAAACACACTAAATGAACGATCTCCATGAGTGTTATGAGACCTTTGGGGATAAGTACCAATGGTACTCTCTCGATATCGTATGGTTGAACTCTAGAATGCTAAGAGCTTAAACGACCAAACTCGTATGTGCTCAATAAAGACCTTACATGGAGGGACATGCCTTGGTTTATTTTTGCAGCATGTTATCGCGGAATCAATATGGCATTGTACGGTAACGGTTATGTAAGTTCATGTGGATTGGTGAGACATCTATCAGTGGCGGAGCTTGAGCATTACATTTGGGGGGGCCGAAACCATCTTAGCATACAAGCCCGGTTTTGGACATGTGCAACATGGGCTGGCGCACAGGGCCCAATAATTTGTAGGGGCACCACTTTTCTACGAAGCCCATTGTGTATACAACTATAAATACCTTTTTTTAGCCCAAGAAAATACACCGTGTTACAAATTTGAATAGGTGATTAGTCTTTTTAATATGTTCTTTCTATCAATCTCTTAGTATTAACTTCAATCATTATCATTAGTTCATCACATTTAGTTGTTGGCTAGTTAAAGGTAACACTTCAAAAATTTACTAAGATTTTTAATTTTGTTGTGTTTATCTTTGATGTTACTGTATAAATTAAGTAATCATTTATTTGCTTATGAGTTACGAATCTACATAATATAGCAAAGTAATTTATCACATGTGTATTATATTATTTTGGCTGGCATCTTAAAGTATTTGTCATAATTAATACGGCAACTCCAAAGTTCGAACATGACATTCCGGGTTGCATCTTACAATCTTTGCATGAGTTTTGCTTTTTTACATAGTAGTTTATTCCATTGGCTTACTTATACACATATCTTTTGTAATAAAATATGTAATCTGGCTTTATAAAAACATTTGTAGTATTAATGAGTTTTTTGTATTTGTATCTAAATTTGGCTTGCTTCAGGGGCCTATTTTTCGTGATTGCCCAGGGCACGTGAAATCCACGGGACGACCCTGGTTTTTTATGATATGAAACGGATTAACTGATCTTTTGTAGTCTAAAAATTGTGATTTGCATGTACCTATATATGAATGGCTTTACTAGGTTTTGTTTGATTAACATTTCAAATAATGTACCCTTTCAGGGGAAGATCGTCCCTGCAAGAGGACCGAATGACTTTTTCGTATCTGTTTCTATGCAATCGTCTCCATTATAGGTAGCAATATTGACCAATTTAGTTATAAACGGGTCTTGGCTTTTTCATAGCTTTAACGGGTCCAATGTCTCAAATCAAGTGTAGCTAAAAGAGGAACACATCAAAGGGGTCGAATGGGTCAAACAGGTTGAAAGTCACATTAAGTTTTTGTAGGTCCCTAGTCTGACCCAGCCACTTGTTTGAACCTGAACCATTCAGACACTCTTATGGACCTAATCCGATTTGACACTCTTATGAAGCAAACCGATTTTGATCCATTTTAATCCGAACCCATTTTGACCCGCCATCTTGCTAACTCTAATCTCCATGATCCTTTCAAATCATCACATCCTTGCAGTAAAACCAAACTAATTGTATAATTGCTGCTTTTATAGTTACGATGAAATGGCCAAGGAAGAAAAGAAAAAGATTTATCATCACGGAAGAGCTCTTGCACTAGTAAACCCCCACTTTGCTGACACTCGATATGTATTTGTGTTATATTTAACAACCTACAACTTGGTTACTAGCACGGATAACTTCGACCCAGAAGATGACAACACCGGCAGTTTATGTATCAACAGAAAAGAAAGAATATGTAATGCACAAGTAAGTATCCTAATCGATTGTTTGATTAGTTATTGAAAGAATGCGTGTCTAAGACCCCTCCCCCCTCACCTCCTTTTATAGAGATGAGGGGGGAAGTAAACCGACTTGTAGAAGTCGGTTGATAACCAGCTATTGATAACCAGCTGTAATACAGACGTTAACCAGCTGTTGATAACCAGCTGTAATACAGACGTGTTGGACTTGGGATGCAAACCGACCCAACGACCTTCTAGAACTAGTTGACTAATAGAAACTTAACGAATCCCCTAGAATCTCGTAAGCTAAGATAAAGACTAAATACATAACAATTTGAAACCTAAGATAGAAACTATCTCAATTGGTGCATAATGCTTTAGATTGTTATATTGACCCCCTTTCAATTAGATTGTTACGACCACGACTTTTTCTAAGTTAAAAAGTATATTAAAAAGGGTAGAGTTTATGTTAGTTTTCAGACCATAACTGAAGAGGAAGTTTTTTGTTTTATACTCAACTTCATAAACAATTATGACTTGAAAACATAACATTATTCTCAACATATGGTTCTTATATACTATGCTATAAAAGCAAGGAAGATTTCACTTCTTTAGCCTATGTGGGAATGTGTGAGATTTAAGGCTAAAATTGATTTTAATCTAGGTTTCCTCTCGTATTTATGTGTGGGAATATGATAAGAATCTGTGCATACAAATTATATCACTAATTCAATATGGGTTTCCTCTCGTATTTATGTTCCTTTTGGTTTGGTTTCCGTCGATAATGCAACTCATTTTGTGTTTCTTAATTTACATGCTATGGAAGTTATTTAAGTGGCGTTGGAAATGTAAAGGACTGTTTTTGTATCTAAATTGGTCGAGAGACTCATTCGATCAAACTGTCTTTCTAGTTAAATTTTGATACAGTTTATGATGATACATTATAACATATTTTTCTTGTAAAAATTAGTTGGCATAGAACATTAGAACCAATAGGTAACTTTTATGTTCCTGATCAACCAACCTATGGGAAACGTCATTAGTTTCGATTAGGCGAACCGAACTCAAAACTAGTGTCGTTTGGTGAGTGCGACACGTCTATCCATTTTGGACACTTCTGGTGACTCGCCTTCGTTCGATTGATTCTTACATTAGTAGAACAAAGTTGTCACTTTTTCTCTTGGTACCTTCTCTAAAAATGTAGGCAAGAGAGAGAGCTTAAATACCTGAGTCGCCTCATATCTTAGTCATCTAAAAAAGCCAAAGTTAACATTTGATATTGATCATGTACGAAAGTATAGGCAACGCCAGATAAACAACAGAAACTTTATTCAGATCTAAGCTGCAATAGTCAGCTTAGATTAATAGTATCCAAATGTTACAAGATTAGATTAGTGTCAATGAGACAATAATCATATGAATGTAAGGACAAGACAAGATCAGTGAAATGATCTAAGAGAAGAGAAGAGAGTGATACAAAAGACTGCACACTCAAGTGTGTCTAACCCTAGAATAAAGGACTAATTAAATAGGGGATTAAGTTACACTAAGACCCCTCTAACGGCTATAATAATGAACTTCACAGAGACAATAAAATGAACTTCAACAGAACAAGAGAGGCTTCAGCAGAAATAATAATCTTGGAACTATAAACCACTTATGCTTTGTCCATGTTAAGCCCTGTAATATGCCTCGCAAAGAACATAGCTTGAAAGCCATTAGTAATTGATAGGGTGACATGTTTGCCACATTATTACCCCAAATTTTAACATTCCCCTTAATCGATGGGCAAACATATCAAACAATATCAATTTTCACACAAAAATTTATCTTTGATAGACAGGAGGTTCTTTGTAAGAATGTCGCTAGTTTGGTTTAAAGATCCAATCTTTTGCATTTATAACACCTCTAGCAATTTTTTCCCGATGAAGTGAACATCAATTTCAAAATGTTTTGATCTTTCATGGAAAACAGGATTGATGACAAGTTGTAAAGCGATTTGTTATCACAAAAAGACTAATGGGAAGGTTGATATCAACTTTTAGATCTTTTAGGATTTTACGAATCAAATGATTTCACAAGCGAGAGACATAGATCTATACTGCGCTCGTGAAAGATTTTGAAAGAGTGTTTGTTTTTACTTTTCCATGAGATTAAACAATCATTAAAGAAAACACAATAACTCGTAATGATTTCTGGTTTTCTTACATTTGGCCCAATCAAGATCACTATATCCTTCAAGATGATTTTCGAGTTCTTGAAATTGTACCTTAGACCTTTCACGGAGCTCCTTTTAGATACCTCGGAACATTGAGGGCACATTCCGGATGAGATTTCAAGGGAGAATGCATATATTGTGGCGCACAATGAACCGAGTATGAAATGTCGTCTTGTATGGGTGAGGTAGATAAGTTTTCCAAGAAGCTTCGATAACCAATGATGTTGACAAGTAAAGGGTCATCATCGGTGGGAATGTATGGAAGCACGAGTTGGGTTCCATAGGGGTGGACACAGTTTGCACCCAAGAAAACCAAATTCTTTGAGGAGTTCAAGACAAGATTTTCTTTGGAGAGACAGATGTCATTCCCGCTTTTAAAACCTCAATGCCAAGAAAATATTTTAGATTTCCCAAATCTTTGATGTGGAATTTTGATTTTAGAAACTCTTTGAATAGGTTTATCTCATCAACACGCTTCAAAGAAGAACTATATCATCCACATAAACAAGAAGAGCAATGAACTTGTCATTCTCTGCTTTGGTGAACAAAGAATGATCATTAATGATTGGACAAAGTTGTTTTCCTTTAAAACACCGACAAGTTTTTCATTCCATTTTCCGGGAGCTTGTTTTAGACCATATAGAGACTTAACAAGTTTACAAACTTTATTTTTATTGTTCTTATTACGAACCCTTTGGGAATGGTCATATAGATATCCTCATCAAGGTCTCCATATAAGAAGGCATTGTTAACATCAAGTTGAAAAGAGGCCATTTGTTTTTACAACTAAGGCAATAAGACATCTAACAAGAGACATTTTTACAACAGGGAAAAGTTTCATCATAGTCTATTCCTTCCCTTTGGTTGTAACCTTTAACAACTAATCTAGCCTTGTATCTATCAACTTCACCATTAGCGTTATATTTGATTTTAAAAATCCATTTGTAGCCAATAGGAGTTCTATTAGGAGGTAGATCGCTTATATCCCAAGCATGGTTTTCATTTAAGGCTTCAATTTTGAATTCATAGCATCTACCCAATTACTATCAAGGATAGCTTCTTCATAACAAGTAGGTTCAATACTTTTATTAAGACTAGAAGCAAAGCAAGAATTGTCTTTGTTAAGATTTGAGTAATTAACAACTTTTCAACACCATATTTGACTTTTCCTTCAACAATAAAGTCATTTAGATTATGGGCAACTTAGAGACTCTAGTTGATCTCCTAGCGAAGAGTGGTGGCAAGCCTCTTTCTTGTTCAGAGAATCCGAAGATGTATCGCCAGAATCGAAGATGCATCGCCAGGATGTGATTCATGTGATATGTTGCCCTCGTGGTGTGTATTATCATCTATAGATGTTGCAACCGGTTCATCAATCTGGTGGGATGACTTACCACCGTGCTATCATCATAGGATGTCACTCTCCCTTCATCATTGGGACTTGTTTGTGAGTCAAAGAAATTTTTGTGGTTTAAATCTTTAGGCACATAAGTTTCAATAAAAGGTTTTGACAAAATTTTCATTTTGAATGGGAACACAGTTTCATAAAATTTGACATCTCCGAATAAAAATATTTTTGTTTCTAGGCTCAAGAGTTTATAGCCTTTTTCTCATTTGAGTAACCAATAAGAACACTTTTTCGGATCTACTACCAAATTTGTCGAAACGTTGAGAATGGTAGCATAGCATAAGCACCAAAGACTCTAAGGAGAGAGAGTGAAGGGTCATGCCCATACACAAAGAAGAAGGGGACTTGCAGACAGTAATCAAGAGGGCAACCTGTTTATGACATATGCAGCAGTTAGAACACATTCAAAGCCAAAGATATAGAGGTAATTCCCCGAAACATAAGGGATCTAGAAACATTAAGGAGATGCCTATGTTTCCTTTCTCAATGCCATTTTGTTGAGGTGTATAAACACAAGAAGTTTGATGTAGAATTCCTTTTCATGATGTAATTGTTGAAGTTTGTTATTGACAAATTCGTCCCATTATCACTTCTAAAACTTTGACATTGTGTTCAAATTGATTTGATAGCATATGAGTGAAGTTAATAATGGAAACATAAACATCATCCTTCCCTTAAGCATATAAACCCACACCGCCCTAGAATAGTCATCAACTATAGTTAAAAATATTTATAACCATCTCGCTAGTAATTTTATATGGTCCCCAAACATCAAGGTGAACAAGTTGGCCAATTTTAGTGGATTTATGTTCACTTAGAGGAAATGGTTCTGGTTTGTTTGGCTTTATTACAAGTATCACGAGATGATCGGTTTCGATGAACTATCAAATTTAAGAGTGGGTCTAAGTATGTGTAGGACTTGGTCGGAGGATGACCAAGTCTTTGATGCCGAGATTTCTAGAGACATGACAAACAAATATGCAATTATTAGAGGTAATCTTACATGTAGAGTCTATATCAAAATATATAACCCATTGTATTGTTTACCAATCCCCACAATCCTTTTTGATGTAAATCAGATATAGCAATTAGATTCATTAAATCCAACAAACATCTTGTTGTCTCTAGCAATCTTATGAAGATAATAAACCGACATTGTATTCGGGAACAACAAGAACATCAAAAGAGTTAGGTCATTATTGACCTTTAAATCACCAATTTTAGTAATTAGGGCCCGAGTACCATTGGGATGTCCAACAGTTAGGCCAAGATTTGAAATGTTAACAATATTGATTAAAAATTTTCGACACACGTCATGTGTCGATTTGCACCGTAATCAACAATCCAACCAAGACCGATGTTTCAGTTAAGGTTTTAGTGTTGTTGTTAAAAACTTGTTGAAGTTCACATTAAACTTGACACCGCCATTAAAGAAGGTTCCGAAAAATTTTACCGCTAAGTTGGCATTAGCAGATGACACATTGTTGTCATTGAGAAGACTCATAAGTCTTGAGAGTCGCTCATTAGATAAAGAGACAGGAGAATTGCTAGCACTATTATCAAGAATATGATTAGTTTCAGCAGAAACATTGTTATCGCCGAAAGGTTTACAATTAAAATTTCTCTTAACATATCCAGCAGGATATCCAACAATCTCATAACACCTATCAACAGTATGACCGTGCTTTTTGCAATTAGTACATTTGAGGTTCATATTTGGTCCTCGCTATTAGAGTCATTACCGTGTTAAAACCAAACTTTGTTGTTAAAACCTCTTTGTTATCAAAAATTTTCCTCCATCGAGGTTTTGCATTAAAGTCGTCGCATTGGGTTTAGCGAGCTATTCCCTGATGAAACATTCTGTGAGATTCTTCTCCGAGACAACAGAGAAAGCGCTTTGACATTAGGCAAAGGGTCTCGGTTAAAATATTGCTTCGATGGGAACATAGGAGTCATCCGGACCCATAAGAAATTGCATTAACTTGATTAGTTGATTGTGTTTTTCAAAATGTTTTGCACCTCATAAGTGCGTGGAGGCAAGCTAACCATACAATCAAATTGTTTCCATAAAGAATTAAGATTGTTATAGTAATCGACTAGAGAGGACCCACTTTGACTAAGGAGTTTATATTCTTATGCATTAAAGATAGTGAACCATCAACCTTATCATAGGTATCTTTAAGATCATTCCACATTTCATAAGCAGTTTTAGCATATATAGCACCGGCAAATAGTTCAGGACTAAGAGAGTTAAGAATCCAAGTAACCACAACAGAGTTACAAGTATCTCATTGATTAGCAAGACTAGGGTTCGAATCATCTCTTATGCAAGTACCATCAATAAACCCTAACTTATTATGGTTCCTTAAAGCAAAAGTCATGGCCATATTCCATATTTTGTAATTTTCAGTTCCAGTGAGTTTAATAGAAATAATGGGAGTGCCATTTGTATTGTTAGGATGCAAATACAAGGCATCACCAAAGACAAGACTTTTCTCAGTGGAAGAACGACCAATATTATCATCACCAACAGCCATAATACAAACAATAAGATAGACAGATATAAGAAGGCAGAGATAATAAGAATAAATAGACAAGAAGATAAGACTTTGTAATAAGAAACAACAAGCACTAAGCCTGTGGATTAGGATAATCCAGAGCAGGTATTCGTACCACTCAAAGGTGGCAGATCAAGATGTTAGTCTACCCGTTTGTACCCACAAGACTTAAGTACTGTATGTTTAAAGAAGAGGTAAGACTTAGACTTACAGAGAAATATGCAGCGGAAGAACAAATCACACTCACCCTAGATTCACTTAGTCTAGGGCAAATATGAAACAGAAGATAACCGGTGATTACGCCAACAAAGAAGAACCCCAAACCACACCTTTGTTGCTAAAGAGAATCAATGAGCTCAAGCTCGATACCATGTACGAAAGTATAGGCAACGCCAGATAAACAATGAAACTTTATTCGATCTAAGCGCAATAGTCACTTAGATTAATAGTATCCAAATGTTACAAGATTAGATTAGTGTCAATGAGACAATAATCATATGAATGTAAGGACAAGACAAGATCGGTGAAATGATCTAAGAGAAGAGAAGAGAGTGATACAAAAGACCGCACACTCAGTGTGTCTAACCCTATAATAAAGGACTAATTAAATAGGGATTAAGTTACACTAAGACCCCTCTAACGGCTATAATAATGAACTTCAGCAGAGACAATAAAATGAACTTCAGCAGGAACAAGAGAGGCTTCAGCAGAAATAATAATCTTGGAACTATAAACCACTTATGCTTTGTCCATGTTAAGCCCCTGTAATATGCCTGCAAAGAACATAGCTTGAAAGCCATTAGTAATTGATAGGGTGACATGTTTGCCACAGATTATTACCCCAAATTTTAACAGATCAGTTTGAGAATAATGCATATAGTTACGGTTTCGTTATATCATATAGATCGAATAAAAGATTAGTACATATTTAGCTAAAGTTTGAACAAAATCTTTGTAAATAAAACGGATAATATATCGGGAGGTCACCCAACTTTTAAGTTTTTCACATATAGGCCACCTATTTTTTGAAAGTAACTTATAGGCCACCAAATTATGTGTTTATATTCGTTTACACCAATTCTGATCAAATTTAATCCGGATAATGATCAAACGGCGAAAACAAACCTAACAATAACTTAACATATTAAACTAATACTAGTATAAATAAAAAACCAGTCGCGAAATCACAATTTTATCCTTTTAAAGTACTTTTAATAATATAAATTCACACTTAAATTTTAGATATACTCGATATTTCACATCAAACTTTTCATTAGTCTTATTTGGATAAGTTAGAGGTTGGTTGTTTATTTTTTTTTTATAGTTTTGAGGAATAAGTTTCGCCAGATTGGTGTAAACAAAATCAAACATATAATTGGGCGGCATATAAGTACATTTTAATAAATGAGTGACCTATATGTTAAAAGTTGAAAACTAATGGCCATACGTTAAGCGAGAAACATATTAAAAAGTTAAGAATTTGTACTATATTTCCATTTACACTGACGATGAGGTTTTCATTTTCATGTTTCTAAAAACACTTCAGTGACCGTGCACTTGGAAAGCTAATGGTTAATTATTAACATGTACGAGAGTCATGGACTATAGTAGATAACCAAAAAAGATTTTACTTCTTTTATCGTATGTGGGATGCAAGGTGCATTTGAAATGATTCTATCAAATACATAATAACGTACGTGCAGACCTAAATGTTGGCTCATGCATTTCGGGTATTATAATTGGAAAATGATTCTCATGATTAAGTCATATGTCTAAAAATATGCTTAAACAACTCACTGTGTGACACATGGAATGCACTAAATCTTCTTTTTTATATCTACCATTAATTTAGCCATGTGTCTCATTATCAAGTGAAGAGGAAATTTGATTCGGAGATCTTCTACGAAGTACAAACTTTATCACTTGTTTCATATGGGTTTACTCTCACGTTTTCGTTCTTCTTTGTCTAGTCATGAGTCGTGACCGAGGAAAATATTGCTAATAATGCAACTCGTCTTGTATTTCTTAAATTACATGCCTATGAATTTAGTTAAGTATTATATACCGCAAATAGTTTAGTTCAAACTATGTTTTTCGATGAATTTTTTAGTAGGACTCATGTGGGTGACACATCTATCCATTTTGGATAAAAACACATTCATTGTTACCTTGTGATTGATTAAGTTCTACATTGTTAGGAAAACGTCATTCCTTTGTTTCTTTATACATTCTCTAGATATAAGGAGGCTAGAGCCATCTATGTTATACCAATGTTGCCTCATTCTTGGTCACGTACTCACTTGGATGCCTGGGCATTTGCATTAGTTCGACATACTGTTTATAAGGGATTGACAAAGAAAACGCGATAGAAAACTAAAATGTAAATTGTGCCTTTTGTACACATAGTCTCAAGTTACATGTCAGTGTTTATATTTTTTGGAAAATTTCAATCACTGCTAATACATTATGTTTACTCTTAACAACATTTTAATCTTTAAAAAAATGAACATTAAATCACAATATAAAAATTAAAACTTCGTTATTTGCTAAAAGGAAAAAAATGCAATTGGCAAAGTTAAAAAGAAAATAAAAAATGGTAGCAGTTTAGAGGGATCAAACCATTGACCTTTAGATAGATAGATAACACTGCACTTACTACCACATAACACTTCTTTCACCGCTAATATGTTCCCATTGAACACACCAAAAGATATAATTAATAAACATAAAATTTCTTTTTATTTTAATCTTAACTAAATAAAATAGAAAAATGGTCAAAAAGTCAAAATATGGAAAAGTGAAAAATGTGAAAATATGAAAAGTGGAAAATTATTTTTGGTAACTTGGGAAATTATCTTTGGCAACTTGGAAAAAATCATATTGTTAAATTTTTTAATAAAAAATCATGACCCGATCGGGTTTATCAAACCGGGTCAACAAAAAACCGGCGATTCAATCCGATTCTCAAACAAGCAAAAACCCGGTTCTATCCGGAACGGTGTCCGAGCCAGTTCCCGGTTCAACCAGCCGGGTCAACCCGGGTTTAAAAGCATTGCTATCAATCATATTACCGACAAGGACGCTCATAAGCATTACTATTATTTTTTTGTTTATTATTGTAATTTTAAATCATTAACTTTTGGTTATGAGTATTACTTTATTATTGAAATTACATTTTCATCTTTTCACGTTCTATTTTTAATGTTAAACGAAACATTTGCCACAATATCTCAAATCGTTAATTGTCTTTCACGAAGAACCGCTGCCGTCAGGCGCGGATACTCGCCTAATATCAAAAAATGCATTCATTGAACTTACATTGATTAAATTAAAATTTGATATTAATTAACTTGAACTTTCCATATATAATGAGTTAAACATGTACCCAGTGAGCACACATTAACAAATCCCTTATTAAAAGACGTGTTTTTATATACATGGGTTCAGCCCAGTTGGAACATATTGCTTCTGTGGTGTTTGGGAATATGTTTAGTAATTATTGGTTAATCAGTAACATGTCATATTTATGTCATCAGTTAACCAAATAGTTTAGTACATATAATGATTAGCAAATAAACTTTGTGGCAAATAAACATGGGAAAGCCTACGTGGGCACCCCATGAAATCCTTGGCAGGCACCTCACTAGTGTGGACCCCCCATTGTCGGCAGATTTGACTTTTTTTTTTTTTTTTTTTTTTTTTTTTTTTTAATAATTGTGTGAAGTGTTTTTTAGTGTATTAAATTAGTGTAGTGTATAGTGTATATAGTGTATTTAATTTGTGTAGTGTTTTTTTTAAATATAGTGTATTTAATTATGTAGTGTTTTTATGTGGTATTTATTTTACGTTATGTTTTTTAATAGTGTATAACAACAAATGTAAACATTAAACAATTAAAACAACAAATGTTTTCAATATTACAACGTCTACTCCACATGAAGATTATTAATGTCATCTATAAGCTCATAGAGTATTCCACTCTACCGACATGCGTGATCAACTGGATTAGTTGCCGCCCAATGATGCTTCCAACGCCTTTATTTTTGCCCGCAACAAAGTCTTTTCACCAATAGCATGTTGATCGTTGTATCTTTAGTTTCATAGCTTGAGCAATGCGTTGAAGAAGAGGCTTCACCAAAGTACCTTTCTTGAAATATTTCCTTCCACATGAAGTATCGACACCCATAGTCTTTAGTCCCGGTCGTTAAATGACGAAACAATTATAAGAAATGTATTCTAAACAAACAAGTTATTGATATATTTACGCAAATAAGCAAACGTTTAATTATTTACCTTTGAGAAAGGACATGCATAATACTTGCACCACGAGTACCGGGTCGGTGGGATGTTCTTTGAATTATTAATCCACGCTGACAACGACACAAGTAAGGATTTTGTTGTTGCATCCGCCAAAAGAATTTGTATAATTATTCACAACATAAATTAGTAATATGATGGTTCACAAAATTAGAAGCTTCAATACATAAATAACCAATCTTGTTATAGATTAATAGTTGATACATGGTTCACAAAATTACAATATAACTAGAAACTAAGATCAATCACGCCCGATGCGTAGTCGCCCAATGATATCGCCATCCGTCCCACACGAGACTCTAACTCGAAATGCGCCTCCTCAATCCGTCAATCTCTCGCCAGACACATCAACGCGAGACGGTCAGATCGAGAGATGAGGAAGAACCGGAGGACGGTGTATAAAATTGTCCTCATATGCACTGGAGATATAGCCGGAGAGGAGGCACATAAGATTGTGAAGAAAGCACATAACTGGACTCTCAACACGAGCGGTGTGTGGTTGACACAATGAATGTCCCTCCATCGAATGTCATCCGATTCTGTAACAAAACATGAGGAAGAACCGAGCAGAGCGTAAATCAGAATAAAAGATGACGAGTCGCTTGCTATAAATCAAGAATCGCCTATACATGTTGTGTCATTTACAATATAGATCAAGAATCGCCTATACATGTTTTGTTATTTACAATATAAATAAATAATCGCTTTCACGATATCTAAACATCCTCCGTCGTTGAGTAAACACATGTTCCCATTGCGCGCCACGGCATCTCTATGATAACTCCATTGTGGGTGATTATACGGAGTGGTGAGTCTTCGCCAAGAACCGCAAGAACGGTGAGCACCTTCCTCGCTCCCCACACGAAGAATAACAACCGGAGTCAAGCATCGGGTGAATCTGGAGAACCTCTAAGCGAAGTAACAAAAGAGATTGTCTATTGGCTATACATACAATAGGACGGTTAATAGTCAGTAGCAATAACCACTCCCATTTCTCGCATACTCATCCAATAACGCCGGTGCCGCATCATATACAAATTCATCGAGTTACGTAGAATGTAAAAGTTTCACCCCACATTGCCTCAGAACCGCTTCGTGATTGTCTACCTCATTCTCGGCAAGAGCTCGAATTGTGGGCCACATTTCTGCCGATGGCCAAGACCTAGCAACAATACCGATAGCCACAATTTCCATCACCCTCCACGTTAAAAATTCCTAGGATCCAGTGACCGGAAAATAGGTGGAATTTCGGTCATACAATATTCGCTAAAGTCATCCGAACGCATAAGTGGTGTCTTAAGTCGCCTCGCTAGGTCCTTCGCTTAAACCGGAGATTTGGTTTAGACTTGGATTTGTTAGAAGGCTCTCCCACATAAGAACCGTGTCTCGCAGATTCTTTATTTTACGGGACTTTTTAGGTTTTGTGTAGCTGCGGTGCCTTGTGGGTGGTCATCGTTCAAATCCGGAGATTTGGTTTAGACTTGATTTGTTGTCCTTGCGCTGACGCGTCCACGATTATTTTCTTTGACAAAGAGTTGTTGGGACGACAGATTCGGAGCGATATACCTCCGAGCATGTTTAACATATTTTTTTGACAAACGACGATGCTCGTATAAACACTTTGGAATTTCGTACGTCATCTTTACACGAAAAATATTCGTGCTCTTCAGACCTTGTTGCTCTTGAGGATATTCAGCTCATCAGGCTCATCGGGCTCTTGAGTATTTGAACAATGTGCCGTGGAACGCTTAGTGTTCTCCAAAATTATCAACATAATCAAGCGGAATTGGCAATCCTCGTATTCGAAAAAAAGAACTTGTTATAATTATCGGATTGACGGAAAGAATAACTTGGTAGGCATAAATTTTAAATACATACCGCTTGCTTGAAGCCAATACAGTTGGTGATAGCATGGTAAGCCATACACTAACCGCATTTGATGACCACATGCATGTGGGTCAACATCCGCTTACTTTCTCCGAGTATGAGCCTTAAAGCATCCATTGAAACATTATACCGCAATTGTTAAATGAGTGCTCTTACAAGCATGCGCTTGATTTTGCTTATATTCAAAGAGGCTCGTATCGCGGTTTCTTGCGCAGCTATAATCTTGTCGACCGAACACAACAACGTGTCTAAGTTGGACTGTGTGGTGCCCAAGTATAACTTCAACAGCGCGTGTTGACCCTCAACTCTACATGTTGTTGTCGGTACTAGTCTGCCGTTGAAGTTCATCTTCTAAACCTTCACGTGAAGACGTCCCATGTCTAGAACACAAAAATTCGATAGAGTACTTATAGCCCCTATCTGTTTTACTTTTTCCAATAACAATAACAAACCCAATCGTTTCAGCAGTAGATCGAACCCAATTAATTAAATCAACTTCAGTACCGAACACCTATACAATATAAAAACACAACAACCTTTATAAAAAACGTTGATAAAAAATACTTGTACAAATTTTTATAAAAAACTTTGATAAAAAATACAACCTTGTACAATTTTGTTTTAAAAACTTTTATAAATACAAATTGTTTACAAACTTTAATAAATACAAAATGTTTACAAATGTTTACAAACTTTTATAAAACTTTTACAAACTTTTACAAATTGTTTAAAAACGTTTATAAAAAAAACGTTTATAAAAAACGTTTATAATACAACGTTTATTGTTGTGTTTCTTTTGCTACGTGTGTGGTTCTCGAACGATGTACGTGTTTCTTTGTATACCTCTCGAGCGCTGGTGATATTCGTCCTTTGCCTCTCTCTTCTGGCAAAACTATCTCTCACTCTCTCTCACTTGACGAGACTACCACTCTCTCTCTCTAAAAAAGTTGTAGATCTGAAGTTTTTTGATCTAAAATCTTTGATCTAACAAGTGTAAAACTTGTTAGATCATGAATATGAATGGGCATATTGTTAAGAAGTGGTGGTTTTGTGACTAGTATCTTATTCGTTGTTACAGTTTTTTGATCTGAAATCTTTTTAGATGTGGAAACTGAATGTGTTTTTGAAATATTTCATATCTTCAAAATTTGATCTAACAAGTGTAAAACTTGTTAGATCTTGAAGCTGTGGTGGTTTTGTGACTGGTATATTGTTCGTTGTTAAAGTTTTTAGATCTGAAATATTGTTTAGATCTTGAAGCTGTGGTGGTTTTGTGACTGGTATATTGTTCGTTGTTAAAGTTTTTAGATCTGAAATATTGTTTAGATCTTGAAGCTGTGGTGGTTTTGTGACTGGTATATTTTTCGTTGTTAAAGTTTTTAGATCTGAAATATTGTTTAGATCTTGAAGCTGTGGTGGTTTTGTGACTGGTATATTTTTCGTTAAAGTTTTTAGATCTGAAATATTTTTTAGATCTTGAAGCTGAAGGTGTTTTGCAAATAATCTTGAGGTTGGTTAAAAAAAATCTTTACTTTTTTTGATTATTTGAAAAGATTTCAGATTTAAAAACTTTGATCTAACAAGTTTTACACTTGTTAGATCTTGAACCTGTGGTGGTTTTGTGACTGGTATATTTTTCGTTAAAGTTTTTAGATCTGAAATATTTTTTAGATCTTGAAGCTGAAGGTGTTTTGCAAATAATCTTGAGGTTGGTTAAAAAAAATCTTTACTTTTTTTGATTATTTGAAAAGATTTCAGATTTAAAAACTTTGATCTAACAAGTTTTACACTTGTTAGATCTTGAACCTGTGGTAGTTTTGTGACTGGTATCTTTTTCGTTAAAGTTTTTAGATCTGAAATATTTTTAGATCTTGAATATGTAGGTGTTTTTGAAATAATCTTGAGTTTGGTTAAAAAAAAAGTTTACTTTTTTTTATTAGTTTAAAATATTTCAGATCTAAAAACTTTACTGTTAAAGTTTGATTATATGTTAGAAGTAATATGTTTCATTATGTTTTGCGGGTTTGTGGTGCCCGTGATAGCATGACCCTCAAGGCCTACGCAGCACCCCATGAAATCCTTGGCGGGCACCTCATTTAATCTCGGTCATTCATGGATGGTAAAGTGATTCACTTTGCAACTTTAATGAAAAAACTTAGTGTTTTGTATAAAAATTTCATTACTGGATGGTAAAGTGACCATTCAAGGTCATTTTGCAACTTTAATGAAATAAAAAAGGCAATGATGATTTTTTTTAAAAAAACTTTAAAAGAGTTTTGGCGAGGCAAAACTGAATTTGCAGCCAACATGAGCTATAAAGCTAATAATCTGAGCCTTTGATAAGTTGTTTACCTCTTGTGTGTTAAATGGTGAACTAGACATGGTGGTTGATTGTTGTTGTTGATCTGTTGTTGGCTGTTGTTGGTTGATTGTTGTTGATCTGGACCACTTGGTTGATTGTTGTTGATCTGGACCACTTGTTGGTGTTGTTTCTGGACCACTTGTTGGTGTAGCTTGCTTTCACCTGTTATTTTATGGGGTGCCTGCCTAGGATTTCATGGGGTGCCTACGTAGGCTTGTTGTTGGTTGATTGTTGTTGGTGTTGTTGCTTTTACCTGGGATTGTTGGTTGATTGTTGTTGGTGTTGTTGCTTTCACCTGGGATTGTTGGTTGATTGTTGTTGGTGTTGTTGCTTTCACCTGGGATTGTTGGTTGATTATATGGGGTGCCTTAGTACACCTTGTGAACTTTTGAGAATATTAGTACACCTTGTGAACTTTTGCAGTGGTAATTTGTGAGAATCATGTTCAAAACGTGTAACTTGTGTAACTTGTGAAACCTGTGAAACTGGTGAGTCTTGTGCTTGTGCAGTTGTGAGGCTTGTGCAGTTTTGTTAGGCTTGTGCAGATTTGTGATGCTTGTGCAGATTTGTGAGGCTTGTGCAGTTTTGTGAGTGCAGTTTTGTGCAGTTCATGTGAACTGGTGACTTGGTGCAGTTGTGACTAAAACTTTTCCGAGGCGATGATGATTTTTGAGCCTAAAAACTTTATAAACTTTTCGAGGCGATGATGATAAAAACCGAATGGACGGTAAAGTGAGATCAAATCTCACTTTGCAACCTTCGGGTTTGAGCCTAAAAATTTTCCGAGGCGATGATGATTTTTGAGCCTAAAAATTTTCCGAGGCGATGATGAAAACCGAATGGACGGCAAAGTGGGATAAAATCTCACTTTTGCAACCTTCGAACTGAGCCTCAAAAATTTTCCGACTACGGTTTTTTTATTAGTTTTAAAACCGAATTTATAGCATAAAAAAAACTTGTTATAAAAGTTATAAAAAACTTGTTATAAAAGTTATAAAAAACTTGTAAAATTGTAAAACCAAAAAAAAAACTTGTAAAAAAGTTATAAAAACTTGTAAAACAAATAAAAACATGTAAAAAAAAACTTGTAAAAAGAAGTGGTATAAGTGGTAAAAAGATAAGTTGTAAAAAAACTTGGCACGGAAATCGAGAAAAACCAATGATTGAATACTAATGATTGGCACGGAAATCGAGGCACTCAAAAATGTAGCCACCCCCTACTATGGGGTGCCTGCATAGGAGGACCCATAAACATTTGGAACTGATTGTCCATCTTTTTAGATAGGTCTATTGTTTAAGTAGACAGTTATTTACTTATTTTAAATCACATCAAAGTAAATTGGCAGTTAAACATATAGGTCAGTGAGATTTTATAGTTTTGTACATTTATTAGATAAAAACAACTCAAATTAAGTTTTTCAGAAATGTAAACAAAAAGATAGAAAAATATGATTCAGTTAATAAAAAAGGCACGGGCTATAGTGCAAGGAACTGAACCTAAACGTTTCGAGCAAGTTAAACTTAAACGTCATTTACTAGCACACTATCTCGTAACACATGACTCATATCTTCCTACATCTATTTAACTTATACTTGACATAAAACAAAAGCAAACAAATAGTCATCTATAAATCCGCAAGGTGAACATAAAAAGTCAAGAACTTATACTCATCTCTGTATTCAAGTTAACCATCGAGTTTTAGTTATTTACGTTTGACAATCAACTCTGTCGGCAATCATGAACCTGAAAACCTAGTATTGTTATTGACACATGTGTTGCTCATTCGCGATAGGATATAAACAAGAAAGATTTCCTCTCTTTAATTTATGTGGGACGCAAAGTTCGATTGTCTTTATTAAAAAATGTACACACATATGCTGACTCTTGCATTTTTGTACATCATTTATTTGTTTATTATAGAGTTTAAAAACGGTTATAGAGTACAACAATTCGTTTGTGGTGCCAATAAAATTTTGAATAGAAATGGCGAACCTATTTAATTGTTGTATTGTGTGATGAATATATGGTGGGATCATACACTCACGACTAGGGGTAGAAATAAGCCGAGTTGCTCGTGAAAAGATCGAGATCGAATCGGTAAAAAACTCAAATGAGCCGAGCCTAAACGAGCTCGAGCCTATATAACATACCACGAGCGG
The DNA here is from genome assembly GCA_022545495.1 of Chrysanthemum lavandulifolium. NCBI lineage: Eukaryota > Viridiplantae > Streptophyta > Magnoliopsida > Asterales > Asteraceae > Chrysanthemum > Chrysanthemum lavandulifolium. The sequence continues at coordinate 13,522,058 of CM040240.1, read as the reverse complement.
AGTTCAAGCTTAAAATTTAAAGCTCGAAACGAGCCTAGCTCGAGCTTTTTAAAACTTAAATGAGCCGAGCTCAGGCTCGGCTCGGCTCGTTTCCACCCTTATTCACGACAACGAATCACACAACAACGAATATCCAAATAATAAGAAAAACAAAAAATTACGCAACACATAATTATTTACCAATTTGTGTATTTTAATAAAAACAACTCAAATGATATCTAATGGAAATCAAAAGATACAAAAACATGATTTATATAATTAAAAAAAATTAGAGATTGATCCATCTGAGAATTGAACGATAGGCCTACAAGTTTATACACTCCACTTACCAAACGGACCACTCTCCATTCATGATTTTTCTCTTCCTTCATCTATTTAACATAAAAGATGGCTCAAGTCACAAATGATCAGTTTTAGTGGCACTTTGTGAATGATCGAGTTGGACAATGATAAGAGCTTCAAGGATCAAACTTATATGTGATCAATACATGGAGAACCATGACTTGATTCATGTTTGTAACATGTCAGGTAGGGGTTCGTTAAGTTCATGTACATCAGTGAAACGTTTAAAGATTAGAATGAACACCAACTGCAAAAGGGCTTTCTTAAATTATGGTTATTGTTTTTGATCTTTTTATGCTATGACATAAAAAATTCCAAATAACAGTAACTAATATTAGTCAATTGAAATCAAGGAAGATGATAAGATTACTTTGTTTTATTAGTTTAGATAAAACATTCCAAAACCTAAAATGAATATTAATGAGATATTATTTGTTTGAAATCCTCATGTGTGGTTGTGGACAATTTCTGTGCACATTATAACATGTTTTCTAGCAAATATTAGAGACTAATTTCTATCTTAGTTATATATGTTGCTTTGAGTTTGTTCGTTTACGAGGTACAATAGAAGAAATACTCAAATCATAATTGATGATGTCTACGCTCAAAATGCATACAAAATACAATGATAAAATCTAATTTGAGCAAGCATTAAAATGTTAATGTTGCCTCAGCTGGGAATTGAACATAGGTCCTTTTGTATAGAAGAAAGTATTCTTACCAGCCGACCATCTTAACATTCAAGACTGTATTTCCAAATTAATATATTTATCCCAAAAGCTTATCATTTCATTACACAAATATTATTTGGGTAAATATGGAACCATTTTTTGATACACAATAAACTATACATGGGCTTAGCCTAACTAAACATAACAGTCCCAAAACGGTATTTTTTTTTTTTTAGAACGGAAATTTTTTACAACCTACACCACCTATCTTATAAATTTTATCTTACATGTCTTCAGCGAAACTTGAACCCACAACATCTAGGTTGATGAGCCACTCAAGAGGCCTTTAGTTCCAAAACGTTCGTTTAAGCTGGGTTAGTTCTTATGTTTTTTTGTTGTTGGAGGAAACCCTTATGAAACCAAGCATAACCTTCGTTTATACCCATTTGGATTTGATGAAATCAAGGCTATTAAGATCGAGATTGTATGATGGATCATTTTTATCTTTGTAAGATTGGATCGAAAATGAAAGATCATACTTAAATGTTTGAATGTATTATATGTCTAGTAATTCGTATTTAAAACCGATAATAAAAAAAATTTATGAAAAAAAAATAGTTAAAAAAGTTATAACATAATGTAACTGAAACTCACATGGGTTTAAAATACAAATTTGCATGATCGGTAATTGAGAATGATTATTCTTTAAGTCACAAAGTCTATATATTTTTACGCTTATGTGACACTAACTGTTGCTCATGCTTGTTTTATTGTTCCACTTTAAAAGTATACATTTGTTTATAGTTTTTATGTTTAAATAATTTAAGGGTAGTATGATCGGATAATATAGAATTTATAAAGTTCATTTAGCATGTATTATAAAGTACAGGGTAGATAGTGTAACTATTTTAAAGTTAGTTAGAAGTAGTTTTTTCCCTCTGTATTTTGTATAAAAGGAGATGACTCCTCTTCATTTCATTTTAATGCAATAAACACATTTCTCTCCCAAATTGCTTCCGCTCACTTAATTTGACATGGTATCAGATCACATGGAGCTCGATCCTAACTGATTTCATAACCGTTTTAACCGTTTCAACCACCCTAACTGATTTCTGTTCTTGACATCGTCAACCTACACTGTGTTTTCTTCATTCAATCACAACTTTAGGCGTATTTCAATGGCGATTACGAACATAAACCCTAATTTGAACAATACTTCAACCTCATCAGAAATCCCCAATTTGAACAATCAAAGTCAAGATCAAAATTCACAAAACATGGCGAATGATCCGTTGCATCTTGCAAGTTCTGATCATCCTGGCATGATGTTAACCAATACGCCGTTCAATGGTGGTAACTTTCTGGGTTGAAGTCGTACAATCAAAATGGTGTTGGGTGCTAAGTTGAAGCTAGGGTTCATAGACGGATCTTCACCAAAACCAGCCTTAACTAATCTTACCTACCAAAGGTGGATTAGGTGTGATTACATGGTGACTTGCTGGATTCTGAATTCCCTGACTGTAGAACTGTCTGATTCATTTATTTATGCACAATCTGCTTATGATCTTTGGAGAGAGTTGGAAGAAAGGTATGGACAGAGTAATGGGCCTCTCATTTATCACATTGAAAGAGAATTAAGCAAAGTGTCACAAGGTAATCTTTCAATTGCTGCTTATTTCAATAAGTTGAAAAGATTTTGGGATGAGTTACATAGTTTGAATGGATTGCCTGTGTGTTCTTGTGGGAAAATGAGAGATTGTTCATGTGGGATCATTGAAAAGGTTTTAGAGATTGATAGCAAATCCAAATTGATGCAGTTTATGATGAAATTGAATGATGAATTTGAATCTGTTAGAAATCAAATTCTTTCAATGGATCCTTTACCCAACATCAACAAAGCTTATTACATTGTTCAACAAGTAGAGAAACAGAAACAAGTTACTCATCAAGTGAATGATCCAACTGCATTTTTTGCAAATTTTAACAATAAGAATGGGCAAGTATCAGGTTCAAGAAAGGAAAGTAATGTGATCAAGAATGAAAACAGGGGTGAAAAGAAGGTTTGTGGCTTTTGTAATCAAGAAGGGCATCTGTTTGAGCAATGTTTTGAGAGGATTGGCTATCCTGATTGGTACAAAGGAAAAAAGGGCAAGAAAGGTAAAATGGTGGCTCAAGTTAGTACTGAGTATGATCAGTTTTTGCAAAGGGATACACCTTTTTAAATGGGGTATGAAAATGAAGTTGTGGGTGAAAAGAAGGATCTGGATCATAAACTGGTGAATGCTGTTTGTCAAGAAATGATGAAGATGTTCAAAGGAAAAGGAATTGACTGCAATAGCAATGACGCCAGTACTTCTAAGCCTCATGCAGGTATATTTCTTCATGGCAAGCATATTCACACAGGTCTATCCTTTCATGCTTCTATCAAACTTTTGGTAGATAATGTGGGCCGTAATATTGAGATAGATTGGGTAACTGATACTGGTGCGTCAGACCACATGTCACCACACTTACACCTTTTTCAATCCATTTAAGTTCTCAAAAGACCTATTAGGATTAAATTGCCTGATGGATCTAGTAAGTGGGTTACCAAAGTGGGAAAAATAAGGATTAGCGATACTCTTACCCTGAATGATGTCCTTTATGTCCCTGAGTTTAAAGTCAATTTTCTATCAGTAGGAAAATTGCTCAATGATCAGCTTCTTATAGCCATTTTCTTTCCGACTTGGTTTGTGCTACTGGACCCTTCAACGAGACAAGTTCTAGCTGCTGGACAAGGGTTTAACAATCTTTACATCTGTAAACCTTCTTCACAAGCTTCCTTACCTAATTGTTTTCCTGCTCTTTCTTCATTTGTTAATAAAGTTGTTCAGGACAAGTCATGTGATGTAACAGTTGAATTGTTCCATTCTAGGCTTAGACATACCTCTGTATCAAAACTGATTCATGTTAATGAATGTAAAAATGTGAATGTGTCTCATTTCTTTTGTGATACCTGTATGCTTGCAAAACATCACAGGTTACCATTTCCCTTAAGCCAAACCAGGTCCAAGGTGCCTTTTGAACTCATTCATGTTGATCTTTGGGGTCCCTACAAAACTCCATCTCTTACTGGTGCACACTATTGCTTAACTATAGTAGATGATCTCACTAGATGCACTTGGACCTACTTGATTCATACAAAAGATCAAATCCATGACACTCTTTCAAGTTTCTTTACCTATATTGGTAATCACTATGATGCTAAACCCAAGTTCTTAAGGTCAGATAATGGTACAGAAATAGTTAATAAGGCTTGCTTGACCCTTTTGAATTCATTGGGTGTTATTCATCAGAAATCAATGGTTTATACTCCCCAACAGAATGGAATAGTTGAGAGAAAGCATAAGCATCTTTTAGACACTGCTAGAGCTCTTAAGTTGCATGCTAATTTACCAAAGAAATTTTGCGGAGATTATGTTCTTATAGCTACATATTTGATAAACAAAATGCCAATGAAAATCTTATGCTGGAAGAGTCCTTTTGAAATCTTACATGGAGTTGCTCCTTCTTATGAGAATCTTAGAACCATTGGATGCTTATGTTATGCTGCAGTCACCAAACCTCATAAGGATAAGTTTGAGCCTAGAGGTAACAGATGTGTCCTAATAGGATATCCACCAGGGCAAAAGGGGTATAAGTTGTATGATCTACATACAAAGGAAGTGTTTTGTGGTAGAGATGTCGTTTTTAAGGAAACAATTTTCACTTTCAAAGAATCAATTGCAACTCAACCTTCTTCCTATAAGATTAATCAACCCACTTGGCCTTGTGAAGAGGATGAGACTGAAGTTCAGCATACAGAACCTTTACCAACTAATACTCCATCTGTAACTACAACAAATCCTGAATCAGAAATGCAAGTTCCTTTTGAGCCTACACCTCATAGTGAACCAGAAATATCACCACCTTCACATAGTGAACCTGAAATGCTACCACCTTCTGTTCCAATAGTTAATGTTAGAAGGTCTGGTAGATCTTCTAATAAACCATCTTGGTTAAAGGACTTTGTTACTCCAAAAGCAGCTATGGCTAGTACTGAGGTTCTATCCAAAACTCCTGTTTATCCTCTGTTTCATTCTCAAGATTTTGATCAGTTTCCCAAGGACTACATTGCTTCTCTAGCTCATGTGTTGAATGCTACTGAACCTACTTCATACACTCAAGCTGCTTCAGATCCTAAATGGGTTAAAGCCATGGATACTGAATTACATGCTTTAGAAGAAAATGACACTTGGGAGTTAACTATCCTTCCTGACAATAAAAGGGCTATTTCCTCAAAATGGGTGTTCAAAACAAAGTATAATCCTGATGGAACTGTAGAAAGACAAAAGGCAAGGCTTGTTTAAGAGGTTTTGATCAAAAGGAGGGCACTGATTATACACACACCTTTTCTCCTGTTGCAAAAGCTGCTACTGTGAGGGTGTTAATTGCCATTGCAACAGCCAAAGATTGGCCTTTACACCAGTTGGATGTAAATAATGCCTTTTTACATGGTTATGTGGAAAAGGAAATCTACATGAAGTCCACCAGAAGGTTACACAAAGGCATTGCCAGGACAAGTCTGTAAGCTGAACAAATCCTTGTATGGTCTCAAACAAGCTTCAAGGCAATGGAACCAAGAATTGTCTAAATTTCTTATTTCTTTGGGCTTTGTTCAATCCAAGCATGATTATTCTCTGTTCATAAAGGTTGTTGGTGATACTTTTACTGCTGCTTTAGTCTTTGTTGATGACATTTTAGTACTGGCAATTCAGAACATGAGATTCAAGCAGTTAAAAAGGCTCTAGATGAGAAGTTCACTATTAAAGACTTGGGGCTTGCAAGATATTTTTTTGGCAATGAATTGTGCAGAACAAATACTGGTACTTATTTACATCAGAGAAAGTACATTCTGGATTTGCTTCAAGATGTAGGATTAACAGCAGGCAAACCAACTTCTTTTCCCATTCCTCAGAACTTAAAACTTTCTTTGGATAAAGGTGCTCCTTTGAAGACTCCTGATTCATACAAAAGACTTGTGGGCGGATTACTTTATTTGTCAATGACCAGACCAGACATATCCTATGCAGTCCAGCATTTAAGTCAGTTCATCTCTGCTCCAAAGGAACCTCACATGCAGGCTGCTATACATCTTTTGAGATATCTGAAAGGCACAATATCAAAGGGTTTGTTTTATCCAGTGCAGCCTCATCTCAAGGTTGCAGGATTTTCTAATGCGGATTAGGCTTCTTGTTTGATGACTAGAAATTCTTTAACATGCTATTGCATATTCTTGGGACATGCGTTGGTTTCATGGAAGACAAAGAAGCAAGCCACAGTTTCAAGATCTTCAACAGAGGCAGAATATAGAAGCATGGCCACAATTACTTGTGAACTAGTTTGGCTAACTTATTTGTTGAAAGATCTTAATATCCTAGTTCAAGTGCCTATAACACTCTTTTGTGACAATAAAGTTGCTCAACAGATTGCAGCCAATCCTTGTTTTCATGAAACAACTAAGCATTTGGATATAGATTGTCACTTCATAAGAGATAAAGTTCTAGATGGGTTTCTTCAAACTGCTTACATTCCCACACATCTACAATTGGCTGATATTATGACAAAAACTTTGGGTCAACAACAACATTCTTTTTTGAGTTCCAAGTTGGGTTTCACAGAAGTTCCAACTTGAGGGGAGGATATAGAATTTATAAAGTTTATTTAGCATGTATTATAAAGTACATGGTAGATAGTGTAACTAGTTTAAAGTTAGTTAGAAGTAGTTTTTCCCCTTTGTATTTTGTATAAAAGGAGATGATTCCTCTTCATTTCATTTTAATACAATAAACACATTTCTCTCCCAAATTGCTTCCGCTCACTTAATTTGACAGATAAAGATCTTACAATCCTATGAGGTAATATCTAGATTGTAAGTAAGATCTATGTCTTTAAATATCATATATAGGATCGACCCGTTTTCGCCTTGTAGGATCGTAAACTTGTACAATCTTAACAGCTATAGATGAAAGTCATGAAACCGTTTCAACATACTATGCTTGTATGTTAAAAATAATACCACGAATACTAATACGTGTTTTGCTCCAAAACTTTATGTATTGACATTTAAAAACTTTTGGTTAAAGGTTTCAGCAGACGATATCTACTTAAAATATAACCAGAAATCTCTTTCAATCAAAACATATATGGATAGAACCTATAACATGGGATCATAATACAAGTACTGCTCGGTTATTACCACTTTTTAGGTTCGTTAATATTCTTGTTGGTTGGAGACTTTTTTGGTTCGTCGTGTTATCACTCTGGGTTTACATACAACTACGCTAATCTTAATAAAAAGTGCAATAGATGTACGGGGTTCCAAGTTAATGCTAGATAAAAAGGATTTCCGTTACAATGTTTTTGGTTCATAACTACTTCTCTTACTACTAGGCGCTTACCGAACCAATTTTTATTGGGGAGATTTTTTAGCTTACTACACTTAGTTAAAAACAGTTCAAATAATGTTTTTCAAAAAATAGAGGAAAAACATTAAAAAAACATGATTGATTCTTAAAGGTAACCTCAATGGATTCTTTGGGGATTGAATCACAAACCTTACTAATAGTCGGGAAAAAATAAACTATCAATTCATATTTTTAGACATGCAATTATTTATCTTTGTAAGGATATATACGATTCTCTCGATTAAAAAAAAACAGGTGAAAATATAAGACGGCGAGGTGTTTTGGAACATTATTTTTAGACATGCATGCAATTATTTACATTTATTTAAAAACAACCGAAGTGAAGTGATGTTTTTCGACAAAATGAAAAGCCATAAAAATTTATTTATTTGAAAAACGTCACAACAAAGTGTGCAAGGAATAGAAGCGTAGACCTTAAGAATAAGTTGCACTTCATTTACCAACACACCACCTCGAAACACATGATTCATGTCTTCTTATATCTAATTAACCGAGTACTTGTTACTTCGTATAACACAGCAACAAATAAATAAATATTTAACTGTAAATCCTTAATTTTATTTGACTCTCTTCATTTTGGACCAAGCCGAGTTTCGGCCGGACTTAGCCGGGTTTAGCCGTATAGCGACCGAACCTAGCCGGGTTTAGCTGTATAACGACCGGTTCTAGCCATATTTATCCGTATAACACTTTGTATTCGATTGTGCAGTCAGGTATCCACTTTGTATTTTGGGTTCAGAAACTGATTAATGCAAAACTACATTCATCTCGTTTAAGGATACAAACGAACTTGGTTGCAAAAACTTAATATTGTGGCTATTGTTTGACCAAGCTTACGATGGCAGGACTCTAAATGGGAAAGTTTTAATGAAGATTTATCATCTTGAAATTCACCAAAAATATAAACGGAAGAATGATATAAGAAGGTAAGATATTAGTTTTGTACATGTAGTAAGAATCAACCTTTGTTTGTCTATTTCGATATTTTTTGTTTTAATGTAATACTATGTTTGCGAAAAAAGATTTAAAAAAGTAAAAAAAATGTTAAACATATTTAAAAATAATATGCAAAAGTGAAGTGAAAAAATAAAAAAATTAGAAAAAAGAGGGGGGAAGAGAGAGGCTCAGAATCAACCTATAAACCTCCAAAGTAAGGCATATACACCTTAATTACCAGCCTACCATCCCACCACACAGGAATTTTCTCCTGCTCTATCTATTTAACATAAACTTTTCCACACACACAAACTTTTTACATATGGGCTTAGCCCATATAATAATAACACCAGGCCCATATATTTCAAATCCTGGTTATATATATATATTTTTTATCGTAGACGTATAATAATTGGCTAAAATTATGTCATTAAAATTAAGTAAACATCTTATTATATAACTCCTGAAACTTTAAAGTATATTGATGTGAATATATTGAATTGAACATTGGTAGCTTGGTATGATAACCCTTGTAATGTTGTCCCGATTTGTATCTTTCCCTAGCTTTTCTAGGTCATTTATATATACTTTCACGGCAAAATAAGAACATTGGTAGGCGAGGCAACCAATAGTCCAAGAGGGGCTCGAGTGTCACCTGTTATACCAGAGTTACCTCATATCTTAATCACATGGATGTCAATGGACATTTGGATGAGTTTGAATGGAACTTTGTGTATGATTGTTGACAGTAATGAGTAGAGAGAAACACACAGTTCACACAGTGAAAATGATTCTCCTTATTACTTCAAAATGAAAGATACAAAGGTTTTATACAGCAGAAAAACAGATGGGAGGAAGGAGAAAAAGAATAACAGAAAAGATACAAAACAAACCCTACACTATTTCAATGTTCCAATATGAGTCCTTCAACTATTAACCAACCCCTCTTTTACACTCCCCCTCAAGTTGAGAGGTGGAAGGACTGCAAGCTCCCAACTTGGACATTAATTTAGAATGTCGATCTCATGGAAGAACTTTAGTAAACACATCACCACCGGTCTTTAGTGGAAACATGAGAAGGTAGGACTTCCCATTCTTGACTTGATCCTTACATAATGGCAATCCACTTCTATATGCTTTGTTCGCATGGAAGACCGGATTGGCGCTATATAAATGGCGACTTGATTATCACATTTCAAATCTACAGACCAAGATCTTTGAGCCCCAAATCTTTCAACAATGTCACCACTAAGTAACTTCACAACATGTTAGGGCCATAGCTCAGATTCACTTCCGGTGATGATCTAGACACCACTTGTTGCTTCTTAGATTTCCATGAAATAGGTGATTGACCCAAAGAAATACAATAGCCGTGGTGGACCTTCTTGTCATAGGACAACTAGCCCAATCATCGTCACAATAGGCGTCAAATGAACAATGAATCATTAGCTAATAATATACCTTGACCGGTGAATTCAACAAATATCTCATCAAATGTTTCACCGCTTGCATATGCATCGATGTAGGATTTTGCATAAACCGCTCAACAACCGCACAAGATAGCAAATATCGTCTTGTTATTGTGAGATATATGAGTTTGCCTATGTATCTTTCGTATACTGGATCGTGTAAAGAAGTTCCCATGTCCGCTTGCAACTTGATATGAGAATCCATAGGCAACTTGTATGGTCTTGCATTAGTCAAACCACTTCTTGAAGTAAATCAAGAGGTACTTCTTTTGAGAGATGAAAATGCCTTGGTCACTTTTGCACACCTCCACCCTAAGAAATAATTCATCCGACCCAAATCCTTCATGTGAAAATGAGTACTTAATTGTGTTTTAAGAGCTTGAATCGAGTGTTGCTAGAACCGTGATTAGAAGATCATCAACATAAACAAGGACCGCCGTAAAGGATTCAACATCTGCCTTGATGAACAATGAGTAATCACCTTAGATTGAGTATAGCCAAGGACAACAATGTCAAGAGAGTTTGGCAAACCACCTGCCTAGGTGCTTGTTTGAGGCCATACAAGGACTTCTTGAGTTTGCATACTAAACTTGAATCGCAGGAACATTTTGCACACTCTCCCCTTTCCAATATACCCTTGAGGCATTTGCATATACACTTCTTCAAAGAGATCACCATGGAGAAAGGCATTAGACACATCCATTTGACAAATTTCCCAACCTTTCATGGTCGCCATCGCAAGTAAAGCTCTAACAAATCACCATTTTTGCCATCGAGCAAAGTTTCTTCATAGTCAACACCTTTTCTTTGCCTATTCCCATTCACTACAAGTCTAGCTTTCTTCTTGTCAAGTGTACCATCGCCTTTGAGTTTGATTTTGTAGATCCAATGACAAGCAATAGCTTTCTTCCTTTAGGTAGAATAAATACTTCCATGTATCATTCTCCTCTAATGCTCTTAGCTCCAAATTCATTGCATTACACCAATCTTCTTCTTTAACCGCTTTTGAAGTAAGTAGGTCTTGACCGAGCCACCAAAGCACATAGAAAAGCATGAAATTGAGATCAAGAGAGTAATCGACACTTGATTAGCCTTTGGTTGATGAATTGGTGTTACATAATCTTTAGCCACTTGGAGCACTTGACACTCTAGTGGATCTTCCGATTCTCGCATCTTGAACACTAGTGGTTGGAATGAAAGATGGTGCAGTGTGAACAACATCAGCAGATTCATGAACAACTTCAGCAGAATCATGAACAACATCAGCAGATTCATGAACAACTTCAGCAGAATCATGAACAACTTCAGCAGTAACAAAGGGCTCACACTACAAGAAAAGGGTGTTTTTAGGACGAAACTTTTTGGAACGGTCAAAAAATCGTGCCAAATACATGTATTTGGCACGTTTGGGGTAATCGTTACAAAAAGTTAGGTATTTGGGACGGGTATTAAGAAACTGTTCCAAATACGTATGCGTTTGGGACGTTTTCTAAAAATGGTGCCAAATACATGTGTATTTGGAACGGTTTGAGTTACGAGTGCCAAATATTTATGTATTTGGGACGGTTGGTACAACCGGTTCCAAATTTGTATATGTATTAGGAACGCTATCTGCTTTTGGTGCCAAATAATCATGTATTTGGAATGGTTGATGCGAACGGTGCCAAATACCTATATGTATTTGGAACGTTATCTAATGTTGGTGCCAAATACTTATGTATTTGGAACAGTTTTTATAGGTTGTGAAAAAAAACATGTATTTTTGGAGATTTTTATAAACTCTTTTTAAATCTTATGTATTTGGAACATTTTTCCTCGCAAATGTTTGACTATATATTTTTTGCTTTTATTTGACATCAAATTAAATTTAGATGGATTTTATTAATTTATTCTAACATTCAATAACCCGTCGTTATTAACTTTTAACCTCTATAATTAATCTATATAATGGATTAATATCAATCATATTACTTAAAACGTGTCGTCTTCTATATTTTGGTGAATTAACTTTGTTGTTTCTTAAATAAATTTTTTTCCTTTAAGGTCAAATTAAAAATATTCATATTGTATAGACAAAATCGGATAAACAAATGATTTAGGTCATCTATATTGAGGTTATATGGTGTAAGAATCACTTCATTCATAAAATATGTTAGAAGCTAATTATGTGTCTAGGCCCGAGCCCATATGTAGGTTTAGGTTTGTTAGTGTTTATGGCTTAACCGAGGCACCCCCGACCATTTTTGGCCTATTTCCAGGTGAACCCTCAAACATTAGCTAGTAAGTTTGAAAACTAAACCTATTGTGAGAAAGTTAAAGGCTTACCACTAAGCCATTTGATTATGTTTATTCATATTATATATATATCGATAGTTAAATAGTAACTGATAATGTTCGAGAGCCTTAGCCCAACTAGCTAAAGCCCATACACTTGAAATAGGCCCACTAAGGTCGCAACCCGTAATAACTCACATCTACTTCCCAAGACAGGCTTAAAGCCTGGCAAACACATGTAGGAACCAACAGAACTAGAATATGACCGTTGTAATGTACAAACATGTGTCATTATGTACATAGTTGGATGATGCATCACACGTGCTATAACATGCATAACGAAGATTCAAGAGCAATTAATAATTAAGAAATTGTATATTATATTCAATAAAATTTACTTAACAAAATAGAAATGCATTATTGATAAAAAAAATCCAAATATACTTTTAACCATAACTTGAACTCGATAAAAGCTCGAACCGATAAGCTCAATTTAAGCATGATATTTGTCACCGTAATAAGGGTATGTTTACGCTCCGTCTCGGAGTGGAGCTTTTTGGGCGGTGAGAGGTGATCAATGAACATTTTAAATTTTAGTGGTCATTTGGTAAAAAAGTAGTAAGCTTTAACTATCTTTTAAAAACGCTAATTTTGTAATGCTTGTTTAAGAAGCGATGAGCCATGGTTACAAACAACTTCCTACTAAATCACTTTATTGAATTAATTTATGATCATCATTTATATCTTAAATTAGTCTTATAAATTTTTCCCTAAATTTTGGTCCTCTCCCCAAATATTTTCATTATATCCCGCCCTAATTTTTCCTCAAAATCAAAATCTCATTTTTAGATCCCTCTCTCCAACCTTTCACTAATTCAGCCACAATGCATCCTTTCCCCCAAAATTGAAATCAAAATCAAAATCCAAATCATAGAAAGAATAAGGTGTGGCTGCAGCAAAAGGTACTACTTTTATGTTTTCGTCTAATGCTCCGTATATGTTTCCACAACATTTCTTATATGAAGAAAATGATTAAATATCACATTATTTCTGTCTAAGGGCTTTGGGATATTTTGATAAACATTTTGAAGTAGTTATACCCATGTTTGGCCTAAAGGAGTATGAATTAATAGATAGTCTAAATACCCTTTCGGCCTTTTTAATTATTAACTAAATTAGAGGTTCATATGTTAATTTTCTAGGTCAACGCTCCAATGATGTATTCATGGTTAGATTTGCTTATTGACTAATCACTTCAATCTGAGTAAGGGGCATGGTAAGAAGGATACGTAAGTATTACATTTTTTTTGTAATTATAGTTATATGGTATTTATATGTTTATCCAAATTTACAGATTATAATCTCATTATAGGCCTGTCGAAGTCAGGATGATAGTTTTAGACATTTGAGAGATCTAGCGCATGGACCAGTAAGGAAACATTAATCACATAATGGATATTTTCTTAATGGTTACAAGTTTCACACATGTTCATATGGTAATGGCCGTGTCACACAAAATCGTGGTGTATGCGTGAAAGGCGATGTTTTTAATGATGTGTATGACTATTATGGATTGTTAGATGAGGTATTAGAGACATAGTATCATAGTGAATTAGCGTTTAGCGTTGTTGCGTTAAGTTTCATTGGTTTTGATTTTCAAATTTTTTAATATGATTTTGGTTGAAGGTCTTATTGGTTGTGCTTTTCTTATTTTTTTATTTTTTTTATGTGCAAAAATTAGAGAAGAGAGATGTGTGGTTTAGCAGTCGATTATTTACTGAAATCCTAATTTTTTTGGTTTGGCTCTCACTTTCGTTTTATTGGTTGAATAGAGTTCTGCAAATTCTTTTTCTAATGTTTTTCCACTTGCCAATATTTTTCTCAGTATGTTGCTGCTGCAGATTTGGTCGAAACGCCAATCTTGCCAGAGTGTACTAATGTATATGTGCAAGGACGACACTCGGTTGGTTCTTTGGTGACCCATGATGTGACAGGAAAGAATGCCACAAGCGGCGTCACAACTCAAGGTTGGGATTCTTTGTTATTTACTGTTAATTCCTTATTTCTAAGTTTCTTTTTGAAATTCTTTCTTACGCTTGACCACACTTTTGGCCGAAGACCGTTGTGAAGAGGTTTGGAAGCTTTGGGAACCATTGCTTTGTCGATCATAATATCATAAAATTCAAAGTAGGTAACACATTTAAAGATTGTAAGTTTATATCGGGCTGTTTTTATATCTGTTATAAGATAAAGTAGCTTATTGATCTTGATGTATCTTAAGGTTTTGTTGTGTTTGTATGTAGTTTGTTGATTTATCTGCTGTCAAGTCGTCAACAACAAGATTAAGACTGAAAGAAGAAGATTACACATAGGTTTGTTCTTACTTTTTTATTAAAAAAATATATTATGGTGTAATGAGTATGAGGTCTTTGGGTATAGTGTTGTGGGGTTTCGGGTGTTTTTTAATAGGGGTTGGAGTGGCTGACAAAAAACAACAGCAAAAGGGTGAATTGGGTCGGTTTTAACGGGTATTTTATATCTCTATTGCTATACCTTTGTTCGTGTATAAAACGCTTAAAGATTTGTTTATTGGTTACAGAATTTACGAATAAAATAGATGAGGAATCTGAAGCCCTCCATGAACAGCTACTTGGAAGGGAGGTTGATGTTGCGGCTTTTGTTCATAAGCATAAAAAGCTGTGTGTTGTTTACCATGATCTGTCACCACCTAGCAGCCAAGACTTCTTTGGGTATTTGACCTTTTTTTTGTCAAGATATATTCAACTTTGTGAAATGCTTTGTATTTCAATTTCTAAGATGTTAGGTTAATATCTTAAACTTGAAAAGTGCTATCTCATCTTTAACTCAAAAAGTTTTCTTTAACAGTTGTCGATGGTACAAAATTGATGAAAAAGGTCAGATCATGCGGACAATGGAAACTCTACAGCCGTTTGGCTTGAATGTGCAAAAAAGGATTCATGTCCGTTATAGTGAACTCTTTATTTGAATGTGACTCAGCTCCAGATATACTACACTTTATGTAGTAGGTTGTTCCAGATATACTACATTTTTTCTGCGTTGTTTTCAGCAAGGTTGAAATAACATGATATATCTTTAGCTGTGAAACAGTAGCATCATTTGGGTCGGTTTTGAACTCAGTAAGGAAAGTGTGAGTTATCGCCGCCCACCTTGTTTACATTTAATTACAGCATTGATATGTTTTTATTTTATTATGTAAGTTTTATTATTATTAAAAGTAGTTGTATTAAATGATTTTTACATAACTATGTTACTAACCTGTTCTCGAAATTCAGTCAGTGATATTTTTTGGTAGGCCTTCAGTAATTAATGACAGATTATCTAACAGAAAGTTTCTAACCCGTTATTTAAATAGTTTCAAATGAGGTTGAAATCATTAGGATGATATTGAACCCATTTGACCCAGCTCGGTTTTGAGTTTGAAACCATTTACCCGTTTTAATAATTGTATACCCTTTCTATTGCTCTTTTGTATATTGAACTTTTTTGCTGTTTCATACATAATTTTAATGTTAAAATATTATATTATGCAGGGTTTATGATGAAGAATTGACCCGATGAGCTTTATTCGTTTTCGTCAGTAATAAAGTGTCTTAGCGATTTATATTAAGTTCTAGTTATAACTTTGTTATTCTAAAGACCATGGTTTACAATGATGTTGGACGTATTGGTTTTTTACTTTATCGTATTCAAGTGACCATGTTCACTTGATTTTATGGTAGATTAATAAAAATAGAGTTAAATTTATTTGGATTCGATTGAATTAAATTTGTGCATATATGAGATGGTTGATTGATACGATGTTGTACTAAATTTATTTGTAACAGTAAATGGTGCTAATACACGTAAGCAATGATGACGCAAACCATGCCAAATGATTTTTATAATGAACTCAAAAGTGTGTCAAATGTTTTTTGGCAAGGGAGATAAAAAAGTGCCAAATACGTATGGCACAAAAACTAAAACCGTGCCAAATACGTTTGTCACGGTAGAGAAAACCGTCCTTGTTATTTTTGGCATGGTAAATAAAAACTGTACCAAATACGCATTCGGTACGGGAGATGAATTGGTACCAACTACGCATTTGGCATGAGATACAAAAGTGTGACAAATGCCCATTTTGGAACGGAAGATTGTCAGCCGTGCCAAATACCTCACTAATGGCACCCCAAATTTAAACCGTCCCATGGACCGTGCCAAATACTAGTTAGCACGGTTTTAACCCGACCCAAATGTATTTGGCACCCTCATATTTAGGACAGAGCCAAAACTGTGCCAAAGCCGTGCCAAATAGCAGTTGGCACGGCTTTTTGAGTATTTGGCACAATTTTTCACCCTCCCAAATACAAGTTTTTCTTGTAGTGTCATGAACAGGTTGTGTTGTGGATACAAAATTTTCATACCACAATGGTGAAGAAATGGGTGCAGGCACAGGTTGAAGAACTTGCAACATACTTGTTTTAGAGTAGGGAAATATATGTTCATAGAAGACAACATCTCTTGACACAAACCTTGTATGATTCAAAGAAATTCGTAAGTTTGTACCCCTTTTGATGTTGTGGATAACCCGAAATAAACAAGGTACACCTTTGGAATCAAATTTGTCAAGAACTCGAAGGATTACTAGCCATTGCTAAACAACCAAACACCTTAGATGACTATACTGTGTTTAGATTGCAACAAAACTTCATAAGGTGTCTTAAATTTCAACACAAAGTGGGAAATCATTAATGAGATATGTTGCGGTGATAACACAGTCACCCCAATAATGTACGTGCAAATGAGCATGCAATCTTAGGGCTCTAGCTATCTCCAATATGTTTCTATGTTTTCTACCCTCCCATTTTGTCGAGGTCTATCAACACATGAAGTTTGATGCTCTATTCAGTGAGTCCATAAAAGGGCCTATAGATCCTTTGAGAAATTCTAAGGCATTGTCTCGATCTCACCACTTTTATATCTTTTTCAAACCGCTTCTTCACAAAAGTAACAAATGACTTGAAAGTGGCAAAGGCATCGACTTTCGACTAGTAAATATGTCCAAACAAATCTATTACAATCATCAACTATAGTGAGAAAATACTTATGATTCCCTATGGTTGGAACTTTACAGGTCCCCAAATGTCTATATGAATGAGTGAAATGGAACTTTGGAATGAGATTTACTAGTAGAATATGGAAGTTTTGTGAATTTTGCCATTGGACAAGTCAAACAAGAATTCTCATTAGAATGAGAGACACTTTCAGAATGTAAGTAATATGTTTGAAAGTAGAATCGAAATGTGACCAAGTCTATGATGCCACAAACTGTAAGAATTATTGAAAACACTAAAAGCATAGTTTGTTGGAACAGTAGCAGCTTGAGAAAATGAAAATAGACTACAATCTTCAAGGCGCATACAACCATTGAAGAAAGTTGAGAATGAATTTGATCCGAGGAAGATTGAGTAGATGATAGAGGCCACTTGCTTTTTACCCAAGCCCAACACCTTCCCGGTTTTCAAGTCCGGATAACACGAATTTCTCATAAAATGTAACAAAGCAATGAGAATCTTTTGTTAGTTTAGAGACCGACAAAAGCTTGAATTTGAAGGAAGGAACTATGAGAACATTGTTCACTTAAGTCCATTTTGTAAAGCAACATTGCCTACTTTGAAATGATCAAGTATGTCCATTTGGCAAATTAATAACTGCTTACACTTAAGAGCCTCAACATTATTCAAATCGCTATCCGGTGACATATGATCACTTGCCCTCGTATCAATTATCCATCCTTCTATAACCCCATTAACACAAGAAAAACAAGAGAGTGTACCTTCTCCAAAAGGATGTTCCAATGTATTAGTCTCATCGTAGTCCGATTGAAATGAGGAATACTCTTCATGAGTTGTTCAAACCGCTTTGAAGTAAAGACCACATGAGCACCGGGCCAACCAATGCATTGTTTTTTCACATTCCTGTTGTTGGAGGAAACCCTTATGAAACCAAGCATAACCTTCGTTATACCCATTTGGATTTGATGAAATCAAGGCTATTAAGATCGAGATTGTATGATGGATCATTTTTATCTTTGTAAGATTGGATCGAAAATGAAAGATCATACTTAAATGTTTGAATGTATTATATGTCTAGTAATTCGTATTTAAAACCGATAATAAAAAAAATTTATGAAAAAAAAATAGTTAAAAAAGTTATAACATAATGTAACTGAAACTCACATGGGTTTAAAATACAAATTTGCATGATCGGTAATTGAGAATGATTATTCTTTAAGTCACAAAGTCTATATATTTTTACGCTTATGTGACACTAACTGTTGCTCATGCTTGTTTTATTGTTCCACTTTAAAAGTATACATTTGTTTATAGTTTTTATGTTTAAATAATTTAAGGGTAGTATGATCGGATAATATAGAATTTATAAAGTTCATTTAGCATGTATTATAAAGTATGGTAGATAGTGTAACTATTTTAAAGTTAGGAAGTAGTTTTTTCCTCCAGATTTTGTATAAAAGGAGATGACTCTCTTCATTTCATTTTAATGCAATAAACACATTTCTCTCCCAAATTGCTTCCGCCACTTAATTTGACATGGTATCGATCACATGGAGCTCGATCCTAATCGATTTCATAACCGCTTTAACCGCTTCAACCACCCAATCGATTGCTCTTGACATCGCAACCCATACTGTTTTTTCATTCAATCACAACTTTAGGCGATTTCAATGGCGATTACGAACATAAACCCTAATTTGAACAATACTTCAACCTCATCGAAATCCCCATTTGAACAATCAAAGTCAAGATCAAAATTACAAAACATGGCGAATGATCCGTTGATCTGCAAGTTCGATCATCCTGGCATGATGTTAACCAATACGCCGCTCAATGGTGGTAACTTTCGGGTTGAAGTCACAATCAAAATGGTGTTGGGTGCTAAGTTGAAGCTGGTTCAGACGGATCTTCACCAAAACCACCTTAACTAATCTTACCTACCAAAGGTGGATTAGGTGTGATTACATGGTGACTTGTCGGATTCTCAATTCCGATCGTAGAACCCCGATTCATTTATTTATGCACAATCGCTTATGATCTTGGAGAGAGTGGAAGAAAGGTATGGAGTAGTAATGGGCCTCATTTATCACATTGAAAGAGAATTAAGTGTCACAAGGTAATCTTTCAATTCCGCTTATTTCAATAAGTTGAAAAGATTTTGGGATGAGTTACATAGTTTGAATGGATCGTGTGTGTTCTTGGGAAATGAGAGATTGTTCATGGGATCATTGAAAAGGTTTTAGAGATTGATAGCAAATCCAAATTGATGCATTATGATGAAATTGAATGATGAATTTGAATCATAGAAATCAAATTCTTTCAATGGATCCTTTACCCAACATCAACAAAGCTTATTACATTGTTCAACAAGTAGAAACGAAACAAGTTACTCATCGTGAATGATCCAACCGCATTTTTGCAAATTTTAACAATAAGAATGGGCAAGTATCGTGTTCAAGAAAGGAAAGTAATGTGATCAAGAATGAAAATGAAGTAAAGAAGGTTTGTGGCTTTTGTAATCAAGAAGGGCATCTGTTTGAGCAATGTTTTGAGAGGATTGGCTATCCCGATTGGTACAAAGGAAAAAGGGCAAGAAAGGTAAAATGGTGGCTAGTACCGAGTATGACGGTTTTGCAAAGGGATACACTTTTTAAATAATGAAAATGAAGTTGCAGTGTGAAGGATCGGATCATAAACCGGTGAATGCCGCTTGTCAAGAAATGATGAAGATGTTCAAAGGAAAAGGAATTGATCGCAATAGCAATGACGCCAAGATTAAGCCTCATGTGTATATTTCTTCATGGCAAGCATATTCACACGGTCTCATCCTTTCATGCTTCTATCAAACTTTTGGTAGATAATGCCGTAATATTGAGATAGATTGGGTAACTGACATCGAAGGCTGCACATGTCACCACACTTACACCTTTTTCAATCCATTTAAGTTCTCAAAAGACCTATTAGGATTAAATTGCGATGGATCTAGTAAGTGGGTTACCAAAGGAAAAATAAGGATTAGCGATACTCTACCCCGAATGATGTCCTTGTCCTCGAGTTTAAAGTCAATTTTCATCAGGAAAATTGCTCAATGATCGCCTTCTTATAGCCATTTTCTTCCGACTTGGTTTGTGCATCGACCCTTCAACGAGACAAGTTCTAGCTACTGGACAAGGGTTTAACAATCTTTACATCCGAACCTTCTTCACAAGCTTCCTTACCTAATTGTTTTCCCGCTTTTCTTCATTTAATAAAGTTGTTCAGACAAGTCATGTGATGTAACAGTTGAATTGTTCCATTCTAGGCTTAGACATACCTTCATCAAACCGATTCATGTTAATGAATGTAAAAATGTGAATGTGTCCTATTTTGTGATACCAGATGCTTGCAAAACATCACAAAGTTACCATTTCTTGCCAAACCAGTCCAAGGTGCCTTTTGAACTCATTCATGTTGATCTTTGGGGTCCCTACAAAACTCCATCTCATCGTGCACACTATTGCTTAACTATAGTAGATGATCTCACTAGATGCACTTGGACCTACTTGATTCATACAAAGATCAAATCCATGACACTCTTTCAAGTTTCTTTACCTATATTGGTAATCACTATGATGCTAAACCCAAGTTCTTAAGGTCGATAATGGTACAGTAAATAGTTAATAAGGCTTGCTTGACCCTTTTGAATTATCATTGTTATTCATCGAAATCAATGGTTTATACCCCAATGTATGGAATAGTTGAGAGAAAGCATAAGCATCTTTTAGACATCTAGAGCTCTTAAGTTGCATGCTAATTTACCAAAGAAATTTTATGGAGATTATGTTCTTATAGCTACATATTTGATAAACAAAATGCCAATGAAAATCTTATGTTGGAAGAGTCCTTTGAAATCTTACATGAGGTTCTCTTACGAATCTTAGAACCATTGGATGCTTATGTTATGTCATAGGTCACCAAACCTCATAAGGATAAGTTTGAGCCTAGAGGTAACAGTGTGTCCTAATAGGATATCCACTGGGCGGGTATAAGTTGTATGATCTACATACAAAGGAAGTGTTTTGTGGTAGAGATGTCGCTTAAGGAAACAATTTTCACTTTCAAAGAATCAATTGCAACTCAACCTTCTTCCTATAAGATTAATCAACCCACTTGGCCTTGTGAAGAGGATGAGACCAAGTTCATACGTAACCTTTACCAACTAATACTCCATCCGAACTACAACAAATCCTCGAATCAAATGCAAGTTCCTTTTGAGCCTACACCCAGTGAACCGTAAATATCACCACCTCACATAGTGAACCCGAAATGCTACCACTGCTCCAGTTAATGTTAGAAGGTCGTAGATCTTCTAATAAACCATCTTGGTTAAAGGACTTTGTTACTCCAGCAATGGCTAGTATCGAGGTTCTATCCAAAACTCCTTATCCTCTGCTTCATTCTCAAGATTTTGATCTTTCCCAAGGACTATTGCTTCTCTAGCTCATGTGTTGAATGCTACCAACTCTTCATACACTCAAGTCGCTTCGGATCCTAAATGGGTTAAAGCCATGGATACGAATTACATGCTTTAGAAGAAAATGACACTTGGGAGTTAACTATCCTTCCCGACAATAAAGGGCTATTTCAAAATGGGTGTTCAAAACAAAGTATAATCTGATGGAATAGAAAGACAAAAGGCAAGGCTTGTTTAAGAGGTTTTGATCAAAAGGAGACCGATTATATACACCTTTTCTCCTTGAAAAGTCGCCATCATGTGGGTGTTAATTGCCATTGCACAGCCAAAGATTGGCCTTTACACCGCTTGGATGTAAATAATGCCTTTTACATGGTTATGTGGAAAAGGAAATCTACATGAAGTCCACCAAGGTTACACAAAGGCATTGCCAGACAAGTCTCGAAGTGAACAAATCCTTGTATGGTCTCAAACAAGCTTCAAGGCAATGGAACCAAGAATTGTCTAAATTTCTTATTTCTTTGGGCTTTGTTCAATCCAAGCATGATTATCTCTCCTGCTCATAAAGATACTTTTACTCACGCTTTAGTCTTTGTTGATGACATTTTAGTACTGCAATCGAACATGAGATTCAAGCATTAAAAGGCTCTAGATGAAGTTCACTATTAAAGACTTGGGGCTTGCAAGATATTTTTGGCAATGAATGTGCGTAACAATATCGGTACTTATTTACATCGAGAAAGTACATTCGGATTTGCTTCAAGATGGATTAACCAGTAAACCAACTTCATTCCTCGAACTTAAAACTTTCTTTGGAAAGGTGCTCCTTTGAAGACTCTGATTCATACAAAAGACTTGTGGGCGGATTACTTTATTTGTCAATGACCGGACGGACATATCCTATGCAAAGATTTAAGTCGGCTCATCTCGCCCAAAGGAACCTCACATGCGTCGCTATACATCTTTTGAGATATCCGAAGGCACAATATCAAAGGGTTTGTTTTATCCAGCAACCTCATCTCAAGGTTGGGATTTTCTAATGCGGATTAGGCTTTGTTTGATGACTAGAAATTCTTTAACATGCTATTGCATATTCTTGGGACATGCGTTGGTTTCATGGAAGACAAAGAAGCAGCCACGCTTCAAGATCTTCAATGAGGCGAATATAGAAGCATGGCCACAATTACTTGTGAACTAGTTTGGCTAACTTATTTGTTGAAAGATCTTAATATCCTAGTTCAAGTGCCTATAACACTCTTTTGTGACAATAAAGTTGCTCAACAGATTGCGCCCAATCCTTGTTTTCATGAAACAACTAAGCATTTGGATATAGATTGTCACTCATAAGAGATAAAGTTCTAGATGGGTTTCTTCAAACGCTTACATTCCACACATCTACAATTGGTCGATATTATGACAAAACTTTGGGTCAACAACAACATTCTTGAGTTCCAAGTTGGGTTTCATGTGTTCCAACTTGAGGGAGGATATAGAATTTATAAAGTTTATTTAGCATGTATTATAAAGTACATGGTAGATAGTGTAACTAGTTTAAAGTTAGTTAGAAGTAGTTTTTCCCTTTGTATTTTGTATAAAAGGAGATGATTCCTCTTCATTTCATTTTAATACAATAAACACATTTCTCTCCCAAATTGCTTCCGCCACTTAATTTGACAGATAAAGATCTTACAATCCTATGAGGTAATATCTAGATTGTAAGTAAGATCTATGTCTTTAAATATCATATATAGGATCGACCTGCCGCCTTGTAGGATCGTAAACTTGTACAATCTTAATGCCTATAGATGAAAGTCATGAAACCGCTTCAACATACTATGCTTGTATGTTAAAAATAATACCACGAATACTAATACGTGTTTTGCTCCAAAACTTTATGTATTGACATTTAAAACTTTTGGTTAAAGGTTTCAGCAGACGATATCTACTTAAAATATAACCAAATCTCTTTCAATCAAAACATATATGGATAGAACCTATAACATGGGATCATAATACAAGCACGCTTTGTTATTACCACTTTTAGGTTCGTTAATATTCTTGGTTGGAGACTTTTTGGTTCGTCGTGTTATCACTGGTTTACATACAACTACGCTAATCTTAATAAAAAGTGCAATAGATGTACGGGTTCCAAGTTAATGCTAGATAAAAGGATTTCCGTTACAATGTTTTGGTTCATAACTACTTCTCTTACTACTAGGCGCCACCAACCAATTTTTATTGGAGATTTTTAGCTTACTACACTTAGTTAAAATATCAAATAATGTTTTTCAAAAATAGAGGAAAACATTAAAAAACATGATTGATTCTTAAAGGTAACCTCAATGGATTCTTTGGGGATTGAATCACAAACCTTACTAATAGTGAAAAAATAAACTATCAATTCATATTTTAGACATGCAATTATTTATCTTTGTAAGGATATATACGATTCTCTCGATTAAAAACAGTGAAAATATAAGACGGCGAGGTGTTTTGGAACATTATTTTTAGACATGCATGCAATTATTTACATTTATTTAAAACAACCAAGTGAAGTGATGTTTTTCGACAAAATGAAAAGCCATAAAATTTATTTATTTGAAAAACGCACAACAAAGTGTGCAAGGATAGAAGCGAGACCTTAAGAATAAGTTGCACTTCATTTACCAACACACCACCTCGAAACACATGATTCATGTCTTCTTATATCTAATTAACCGAGTACTTGTTACTTCAGATAACACAAAGAACAAATAAATAAATATTTAATCAGAATCCTTAATTTTATTTGACTCTCTTCATTTTGGACCAAGCCGAGTTTCGCCGACTTAGTTTAGTCAGATAGCGACCAACCTACGGTTTAGTAGAGCAACGACCGGTTCTAGCCATATTTATCCGTATAACACTTTGTATTCGATTGTGCAACAGTATCCACTTTGTATTTTGGGTTCAAACTGACATGCAAAACTACATTCATCTCGCTTAAGGATACAAACGAACTTGGTTGCAAAACTTAATATTGTGGCTATTGTTTGACCAAGCTTACGATGGCGGGACTCTAAATGGAAAGTTTTAATGAAGATTTATCATCTTGAAATTCACCAAAAATATAAACGGAAGAATGATATAAGAAGGTAAGATATTAGTTTTGTACATGTAGTAAGAATCAACCTTTGTTTGTCTATTTCGATATTTTTTGTTTTAATGTAATACTATGTTTGCGAAAAAAGATTTAAAAAAGTAAAAAAAATGTTAAACATATTTAAAAATAATATGCAAAAGTGAAGTGAAAAAATTAAAAAATTAGAAAAAAGAGGGGGGAAGAGAGAGGCTCAGAATCAACCTATAAACCTCCAAAGTAAGGCATATACACCTTAATTACCAGCCTACCATCCCACCACACATGTGAATTTTCTCCCTGCCTATCTATTTAACATAAACTTTTCCACACACACAACTTTTACATATGGGCTTAGCCCATATAATAATAACACCAGCCCATATATTTCAAATCCCGTTATATATATATATTTTTATCGAGACGATAATAATTGGCTAAAATTATGTCATTAAAATTAAGTAAACATCTTATTATATAACTCCCGAAACTTTAAAGTATACCGATGTGAATATATTGAATTGAACATTGGTAGCTGGTATGATAACCCTTGTAATGTTGTCCCAGATTTGTATCTTTCCCTAGCTTTTCTAGGGTCATTTATATATACTTTCGCGGCAAAATAAGAACATTGGTAGGCGAGGCAAGAGGGCTGAGTGTCACCGTTATACCGTAGTTATCATCTTAATCACATGGATGTCATGGACATTTGGATGAGTTGAATGGAACTTTGTGTATGATTATTGTGATGAATAGAGAGACACCACGCTCACATAAAATAAAACGATTCTCCTTATTACTTCAAAATGAAAGGATCTGACAAAGCTTATATCTGTTGCCAGAAAAATGAGAAGTGGCTTATAAGTAAGATTAATGTAAAAGTTACAAAACAAACCCTACACTATTTCAATGTTCCAACATGAGTCCTTCATTTATTAACCAACCCTCTTTTTACTCCCCTCAAGTCGAGAAAGCGGAAGGTGACATGCAACTCCCAACTTGGACATTAATTTAGAATCTTGATCTGCTGGAAGAACTTTAGTAAACACATCGACCACTGGTCTTCAAGAGAAACACGGTAAGGTAGGACTTCCCCATCTCGACTTGATCCCTTACATAATGGCAATCCACTCTATATGCTTTGTTCGCATGGAAGACCTGATTGGCTACATAAATAGCAAATTTGATTATCACATTTCAAATCTCTACGGGACCAAGATCTTGGGCCCTAAATCTTTGAACAATGTCACCAAAGTAACTTCACAACATGTTGGGTATATAGCTCGTATTGACTGTTCACTGATGATCTAGACACCAACTGCTTGCTTTTAGATTTCCATGAAATAGGTGATCGACCCAAGAAAATATACAATAGCAGCGTTGGACCTTACATCATAGGACAACTAGCCCAATCCTCGGGTTAATAAGGCGGCCAAATGAATGATTGTTATCATTGGTTAATAATATACCTCGACTGTGAATTCAACAAATATCTCATCGAATGTTTCCCTTGCATATGCACCGATGTAGATTTTGCATAAGCGGCCTAACAACCGCAGACAAGATAGCAAAATATGGATCTTGTTATTGCGAGATATATGAAGTTTGCCTATCCTATCTTCTCGATACTTCGATCGGGTAAAGTTCCCATGTCTCGCTGCAACTTGCAACGATAAGTCTATAGCCGACCTTGTGGTGGTCTTCGCATTAGTCAAACAAACTTTTGAAGTAAATCGTGAGTGTACTTTTTCGAGATGATGAAATGCCTCGGTCACTTTTGACACCTCAGATAGTAATAATTCATCCGACCCAAACTCTTCATGTGAAAATGAGTACTTAATGTGTTTTAAGAGCTTGAATCGAGTGTTGCTAGAACATTGATTAGAGATCATCAACATAAAAGGGTGCGTAAAGGATTCAACATCATCTTGATGAACGATGAGTGTCGACCTGGATTAGTATATGGACAACAATCTTTGAAGAGTTTGGACTTCTGTCAGGTGCTTGTTTGAGGCCATACAAGGACTTCTTGAGTTTGCATACTAAACTTGAATCGTGAGGAACATTCTGCATCTCCCCCTCCAATATACCATGGGGCATTTGCATATACACTTCTTCAAAGATCACATGGAGAAGGCATTAAGCACATCCATTTGACAAATTTCCCAACCTTTCATATGAACATCTGTAAAGCTCTAAATACCATTTTTGCATCGAGCAAAGTTTCTTCATAGTCAACACTTTTCTTTGCCTATTCCATTCACTACAAGTCTAGCTTTTCTTGTCAAGTGTACCATCGCCTTTGAGTTTGATTTTGTAGATCCAATGTACAAGAAAAGGGGGTTTTTAGGACGAAACTTTTTGGAACGGTCAAAAGATCGTGCCAAATACATGTATTTGGCACTTTTGGGGTAACCGTTACAAAAAGTTAGGTATTTGGGATGACTATTAAGAAACTGTTCCAAATACGTATGCGTTTGGGACGTTTTCTAATAATGGTGCCAAATACATGTGTATTTGGAACGGTTTGAGTTACCAGTGCCAAATATGTATGTATTTAGGACGGTTGGTACAACCGGTTCCAAATTTGTATATGTATTAGGAACGTTATATGCTTTTTGTGCCAAATAATCATGTATCTGGAATGGTTGATACGAACGGTGCCAAATACCTATATGTATTTGGAACATTATCTAATGTTGGTGCCAAATACTTATGTATTTGGAACGGTTTTTATAGGTTTTGAAAAATACACATGTATTTTGGGAGATTTTTACAAACTCTTTTTAAATCTTATGTATTTGGAACATTTTTGAAAAAATGACCCAATTTACACTTTTTCCTCGCAAGTGTTTGACTATATATTTTTTGCTTTTATTTGACATCAAAATAAATTTAGATAGATTTTATTAATTTATTCTAACATTTAGTAACCCGTCGTTATTAACTTTTAATCTCTATAATTAATCTATATAATGGATTAATATCTATCATATTACTTAAAATGTGTCGTCTTCTATATTTTGGTGAGTTAACTTTGTTGTTTGTTAAATATATTTTTTTTCCTTTATTGTCAAGTTAAAAATATTCATATTGTATAGACAAAATCGAATAAACAAATGACTGAGGTCATCTATATTGAGGTTATCTGGTGTAAGAATCACTTCATTCATAAAATATGTTAGATGTTAATTATGTGTCTAGGCCCGAGCCCATATGTGGGCTTAGGTTTGTTAGTGTTTATGGCTTAACCGAGGCACCCCCGACCATTTCTGGCCTATTTCCAGGTGAACCCTCAAATGTTAGCTAGTAAGTTTGAACCCTAAACCTATTGTGACAAAATGAAAGGCTTACCACTAAGCCATTTGATTATGTTTATTCATATTATATATATATCGAGAGTTAAATAGTAACTGATAATGTTTGAGATCTTTAGCCTAAATAGCTAAAGCCCATACACATGAAATAGGCCCACTAAGGTCGCAACCCGTAATAACTCACATCTACTTCCCAAGACAGGCTTAAAGCCTGGCAAACACATGTAGGAACCAACAGAACTAGAATATGACCGTTGTAATGTACAAACAAGTGTCATTATGTACATAGTTGGATGATGCATCACATGTGCTATAACACGCATAACGAAGATTCAATAGAAATTGATAATCGAAAAAATTGTATATTATATTCAATAAAATTTACTTAACAAAATAGAAACGCATTATTGATAAAAAAAATCCAAATATATTTTTAACCATAACTTGAACTCGATAAAAGCTCGAACAGACAAGCTCAATTTAAGCATCATATTTGTCACCGTACAACGCTCCGTCGCAGAGTGAAGCATTCTGGACGGTGAGCGGTGATCAATGAACATTTCAAATTTTAATAGTTGTTTAGCAAAAAAGTGATAAAATTTTTAAAAACGTTAATTTTGTAATGCTTGTTTAAAAAGCGATGAGCCGTGGCTACAATTCTACAAACAACTTCCTAGTAAATCACTTTATTGAATTAATTTTTTATCATCATTTATATCTTAAATTAGTCTTATATAAAGTTTGAGCTTTGATACATGGGCTTAACTAAAGAGGCCTAAAAAGAAATTTAATGCATAAATGAATTGTATAGTACTGTTACTGTACAATTCATTTATGCATTAGGTCTCTTTTAGGCCTATTTAGTTATGTGCATTTATCATTTTCCATAAAGTTTTCCCCAAAATTTGGTCCTCCCCCGAATATTTTCATTATATCCCGCCCTTATTTTCCCTCAAAATCAAAACTCATTTTTAGATCCCTCTCGCCAACCTTTCACTAATTCAGCCGCAATGCATCCTTTTCCACCAAAATCAAAATCAAAATCAAAATCATAGAAAGAATAAGGTGTGGCTGCAGCAAAAGGTACTGCTTTTATGTTTTATCTAATGCTCCGTATATGTTTCCACAACATTTCTTATGTTTGGAGCATATATGATTTCTACATCTTGTCTTGAAATAAAATATAAGATTATTGTTTAATAGGTGTATCCTTGTTCCAAATTCTATACCCTGATGATGCACGAAGACACAAAAAATAGGTAAGGATATCAAGAAAATGATAAAATATCACATTGTTTCTGTCTTAGGGCTTTGGGATATTTTGATAACCAGTTTGAAGATAGTTATACCCATGTTTGGCATAAGGGAGTATGAATTAATAGATAGTCTAAATACCGTTTCGGTCTTTTTAATTATTAACAAAAATAGAGGTTCATATGTTAATTTGTCTTGGTCAACGCTCCAATGATGTATTCATGGTTATATTTGCTTATTGACTAATCACTTCAAACTGAGTAAGGGGCATGGTAAGGAGGATACGTAAGTATTACACTTTTTGTTTTTGTAATTATAGTTATATGGTATTTATATGTTTATCCAAATTTACAGATTATAATCTCATTATAGGCTTGTTGAAGTAAGGTTGATAATTTTAGACATTTGAGAGATCTAGCACATGGACCAGTAGAAAATATGAATCACATAATGGATATTTTGTCAATGGTTACAAGTTTCACACACGTTCATATGGTAATGGCCGTGTCACACAAAATCGTGGTGTATGCGTGAAAGGCGATGTTTTTAATGATGTGCATGACTATTATGGATTGTTAGATGAGGTATTAGAGATCTAGCATCATAGTGAATTAGCGTTTAGCTTTTAGCGTTGTTGCGTTAAGTGTCATTGGTTTTGATTTTCAAATTTTTTAATATGATTTTGGTTGAAGGTCTTATTGGTTGTGATTTTTTATTTTTAATTTTTTTATGTGCAAAAATTAGAGGAGATAGATGTGTGGTTTAGCAGTCGATTATTTACTGAAATCCTAACTTTTTTGGTTTGGTTCTCACTTTCGTTTTATTGGTTGAATAGAGTTCTGCGAATTCTTCTTCTAATGTTTTTCCACTTGCCAATATTTTTCTCAATATGTTGCTGCTGCAGATTTGGTCGAAACGCCAATCGTACCAGAGTGTACTAATGTATATGTGCAAGGACGACGCTCGGTTGGTTCTTTGGTGACCCATGATGTGACAGGCAAGAATGGGGCCACAAGTGGCGTCACAACTCAAGGTTGGGATTCTTTGTTATTTACTGTTAATTCCTTATTTCT
This sequence comes from Chrysanthemum lavandulifolium, assembly GCA_022545495.1. Lineage (NCBI taxonomy): Eukaryota > Viridiplantae > Streptophyta > Magnoliopsida > Asterales > Asteraceae > Chrysanthemum > Chrysanthemum lavandulifolium. Next base: position 13,491,552 of record CM040240.1, on the reverse strand, counting down.
AAGTTTCTTTTTAAAATTCTTTCTTACACTTGACCACACTTTGGGCAGAAGACCATTGTGTAGAGGTTCGGAAGCTTTAGGAACCACTGCTTTGTCGATCATAATATCATAAAATTCAAAGTAGGTAATACATTTAAAGATTGTAAGTTTATATCGGGCTGTTTTTATATCTGTTATAAGATAAAGTAGTTTATTGATCTTGATGTATCTTAAGGTTTTGTTGTGTTTGTATGTAGTTTGTTGATTTATCTGCTATCAAGTCGTCAACAACAAGATTAATACTGAAAGAAGAAGATTACACATAGGTTTGTTCTTACTTATTTATAAAAAAAATATATTCTGGTGTAATGAGTATGAGGTCTTTGGGTGTAGTGTTGTGGGGTTTCGGGTGTTTTTAATGGGGGTTGGGGTGGCTGACAAACAGCATCAGCAAAAGGGTGACTTGGGTCGGTTTTAACGGGTATTTTATATCTCTATTGGTATACCTTTCTTCGTGTATAAAACGCTTAAAGATTTGTTTATTACATAATTTACGAATAAAATAGATGAGGAATCTGAAACCCTCCATGAACAGCTACTTGGAAGGGAGATTGATGTTGCGGCTTTTGTTTAGAAGCATAAAAAGCTGCGTGTTGTTTACCATGGTCTGTCACCACCTAGCAGCCAAGACTTCTTTGGGTATTTGACCATTTTTTTTGTCAAGATATATTCAACTTTGTTGAATGCTTTATATTTAAATTTCTAAGATGTAAGGTTAATATCTTAAACTTGAAAAGTGCTATCTCATCTTTAACTCAAAAAGTTGTCTTTAACAATAGTCGATGGTACGAAATTGACGAAAAAGGTCAGAGCACGTGGACAATGGAAAATCTACAGCCGTTTGGCTTGAATGTGCAAAAAGGATTCATGACCGTTTGAGTGAACTCTTTATTTGAATATGACTCTGTTCCAGATATACTACAACACTTTATGTAGTAGGTTGTTCCAGATATACTACATTTTTTTTTCTGCATTGTTCTTAGCAGGTTGTTGTTTGAAATAACATGACATATCTTTAGCTGCGAAACAACAACATCATTTGGGTCGGTTTTTAACTTAGTAAGGAAAGTGTGAGTTATTGACCCCCCGCCGCCCACCTTGTTTACATTTAATTACAGCATCGGTATGTTTTTATTTTATTAATGTAAGTTTTTTTATTATTAAAAGTAGTCGTATTAAATGATTTTTACAAAACTATGTTACTAACCTGTTCTCGTCAGTAATCCGCTGGTGTTTATCGACGGTTATCTGTCAATAAATTTCGTCCGCAACCTATTATTTAAATAGTTTCAAATGAGGTTGAAACCCATTTGACCCAGCTCGGTTTTGAGTTTGAAACCTTTGACCCGTTTTAATAATTGTATACCCTTTCTATTGCTCTTTTGTATATTGAAATTTTTTGTTGTTTCATACATAATTCTAATGTTAGAATATTATATTATGCAGGGTTTATGATGAAGAATTGATCCGGGGAGCTTTATTCGTTTTCGTCAGTAATAAATTGTCTTGGCGATTTATATTAAGTTCTAGTTAAGACTTTGTTATTCTAAAGACCATGGTTAACAAGGATGTTGGACGTATTGCTTTTTTACTTTATCGTATTCAAGTGAACATGTTCACTTGATTCTTTGGATGATTAATAAAAATTGAGTTAAATTTATTTTTGATTCGATTGAATTAGTTTGTGCATATATGAGATGGTTGATTGATACGATGGTGTACTAAGCCTATTTGTAACAGTAAATGGTGCTAACACACGTAAGCAATGATAACGTAAACCATGCCAAATGATTTTCATAACGAACGCAAAAGTGTGCCAAATGTTTTTTGGCAAGGGAGATAAAAAAGTGCCAAATACGTATGGCACAAAAAATGGCAACCGTGCCAAATACGTTTGTCACGGTAGAGAAAACCGTCCTTGTTATTTTTGGCATGGTAAATAAAAACTGTACCAAATACGCATTCGGCACGGGTGATGAATTGGTACCAACTACGCATTTGCCACGAGATATAAAAGTGTGACAAATGCCCATTTTGGAACGGCAGATTGTCAGCCGTGCCAAATACCTCACTCATAGCACCCCAAAGTTAAACCGTCCCATGGGTCGTTCCAAATACTAGTTAGCACGGTTTTAACCCGACCCAAATGTATTTGGCACCCTCATATTTAGGAGTTAAAACCGTGCCAAATAGCATTTGGCACGGCTTTTGAATATTTGGCACAATTTTCCACCCTCCCAAATACCCGTTTTTCTTGTGGTGGTGCGAGCACGGGTTGAAGAACTTCAACATACTTGTTTTAGAGTAGGAAATATATGTTCATAGAAGACAACATCTCTTGACACAAACCTTGTATTGAAATAATTGAAGTTTGTACCCGCCCTTGATGTTGTGGATAACGAAATAAACAGTACACCTTTGAATCAAATTGTAACCTTCTGGAAGGATTACTAGCCATTGCTAAACAACCAACATACTTACTGTGTTTAGATTGCAACAAAACTTCATAAGGTGTCTTAAATTTCAACAAGCAGTGGAAATCATAATGAGATATGTTGCGGTGATAACACGGTACCCCAATAATGTACAGCAAATGAGCATGCAATCTTAGGGCTCTAGCTATCTCCAATATGTTTCTATGTTTTTTCTACCCTCCATTTTCTTGAGGTCTATCAACACATGAAGTTTGATGCTCTATTCGGTGAGTCCATAAAAGGGCCTATAGATCCTTTGAGAAATTCTAAGGCATTGTCCGATCTCACCACTTTTATATATCTTTTCAAACCGCTTCACAAAAGTAACAAATGACTTGAAAGTGGCAAAGGCATCTCTTGACTCGACTAGTAAATATGTCCAAACAACTCTATTACAATCATCAACTATAGTGAGAAAATACTTATGATTCCTATGGTTGGAACTTCTGTGGTCCCCAATGTCTATATGAATGAGTGAAATGGAACTTTGGAATGATTTACTAGTAGAATATGGAAGTTTGTGAATTTTGCCATTGGACAAGTCAAACAAGAATTCTCATTAGAATGAGAGACACTTTCAGAAATGTAGTAATATGTTTGAAAGTAGAATCGAAATGTGACCAAGTCTATGATGCCAAACCTAAGAATTATTGAAAACACTAAAAGCATAGTTTGTTGGAACAGAACTTTGAGAAAAATGAAAATAGACTACAATCTTCAAGGGCGACACAACCATTGAAGAAAGTTGAGAATGAATTTGATCCAGAGGAAGATTGAGTAGATGATAGAAGCTACTATTATTTTTAATGCAAAGGTTTAGGTACATTTATTAAGTGAGATGTAAATAGATGCGCAGATTCTCTATGGAGAACAAATTTTATGACTGAATATGGGTTTAATCTCGTATTTTCTCTCTCTCTTTTTTTTTGTTTTGTTGTAGTCGTGGATTAATTGGCAATAATGCAACTTGTTTTGTGTTTCTTCAATAACATGCGTGAAGTTAATGAGGAACAGATACAATGGGTCAAATCATATTGTACTTCTAAACAAGATACTATAACTCGGAGTTTGTGATCGATTTTTCTCGGTTTGCAATTCTTTTGATCTCTCAAAGATGTATCCACTTCTGTTTTGGGTTCAAAAATTGATTGTTGCATGATGGTGGCCGAGCAACACGTATCTTTGTGATGACGTATGTGTACTTCCTTTGCTTTTGTGACAATTGAAGAGTTATGCTCGGCAAGTATGCTTAAGATATTTTTATAAGAAAACCTCTTGGCAATTTTTTTGTGAAAGAGGCGCATCATCTGGAAATAAATAGACAATTTTATGCACCGATGAAGTTATCCTTCTGAAAACGCCAATAAATTTTTTGTACGTGGATTAAACTAAAATTTTAATATAAATTTGAGTCATGTAAAGTTCATATGTGCAAGGGAATTATAACTATTGATGTAAAAAAATTATTACAGTGACCTACTTGAATATTATAAAAAATATGATCACTTGTGAGTGCAAAACCCAAATATACATTTAAATTAAAAGCATAGAATTTATATGAATTCTCAGCACATAGTTCCGATGATGTTGATGTTTTAGGTTTATAATCAACATCACAGGAATTACTTAATTGAAAACATAACATTAATCTTGCCATGAATGGTCCTTATATAATGTAGTATATAAGCGAATTTTCACTTTTTAGCCTATGGGAACGTGAGATACAAGGTTGATTTAATTTCAATCAGATGATCATAATAAATAAGTAAAATTATATCACTAATGTAAATATGTGATATTGGTTTCGTCTCGTATTTATGTTCTTTTTTGTTTGGTTGTCGTCGACAATGCAACTCGTTTTGTGTTTCTTAATTAAGTGTCGATGGTAATGTAAAATGTAAAGTAATTTTTGTTTCCAGTTTGGTCTACAAACTCATTTGATCTAAGTGTCTTGTCCTTTTTAGTAAAATTTTGTTGTAATTTATAATGACATATTAGCGTACTTCCTTTGATTTTATATCGGAGTGTTCATATACTACATCTCGTTAAATATACTTTTGAGCATTATAATGATTTATTTTTATAGAAATTAGTTGGCGTAGCACCAACAGTAATTTTATGTTACTATCGAGATAACCATATGTGAAACGTCGTTAATTAGTTTGGATAAGGCTAACCGAACTCAAACTCAGTGTCATTTTGAGTGCGACATTCCTATTTATTTTGGATAATTGTGGTGACTCGTGACATTAGTAGCTTGTGATTAAAGATGATTGCCTGCCTTTAATCACAAGAATGGCAATGGTAAGAGCTTAAAGGACCAAACTCATATGTGCTCAGCAGACGTTACATGGAGGCCAAGCTCGAATTCATTTTCATAACATGTCACAATGAATCCTTATGGCTATAGGTAAGTTCGTAGGATTGGTGAAACGCTTAGAGGTCGAAATAAACACCAACTGCTAATGGATATACATAGAAGATAATTACATTTTAGTTGCATAAACATATGGATAATCTTTAAAAATAAAAGGTTTGAGTATTACTTTTTAAGTGACGACAATATTAAAAAAAAATTGTTAAGTTACAGAGATATTAAAAAGTCAAGACTTTTATATCGCCGACCACGAAACACACGAGTTTATGTTGCTAACATAATAAACTCCATTGCATCATGTAATTGAAACCATGATAGCATTCTCGCACAAGTTGTTCCATTACAATCTAGTGTATAACTACATGACATTTCACTTCTTTCATCTATGTGGGATATTTATAAGGTTGAACTAGTTTTTATCAAATAACAATAATTTACACCATTATATTTCCATTATAGACTTATAGGGCTAATGTTCCAACACAAGAATTATTGTGACAAGGAAATTGATTTTGAGATCCTTCATGAGGTAAAAATTTATCACGATTTCAAATGGGTGTACTCATATTTTTCGTGTTTTAAACCTGGCGATAATGCAACTCGTTTGTGTTTCATATATTTCATGCCATGAAGTTAATTAGAGATTCAACGCTACAAATAGTTTAGTTTAAGCATTTTATATATTAAATACACTTTCCATATCATAAACGAGGAAATCTTTGTGTGAGTGATTATGTTACCTAATCAATAGTTTGGATAAGTGAACCGGACTCGACGTGTGTGAGGTTGAGTGAGCTTTTTAGTAGGATTCGTGAGGGTGACACTAACAAGCCTATCCATTTTAGACCATTCGGTGAGACACATCCGCTGGTACTTTGTAATATAGAAATAAATATTAGTAAAACAAAGTTGTCACTTCTTCGCTAGAAATGGAGGCACCCAAAAGGGACTCGAATAATTGTTGTAACAAAAGTCGCCTTTATGTGGCACCTTTGCATGAGTGAGTTATTTAATAATTGTGTTCAATAGGGACCTTGCATGGAGGTCACGACCGATTCATTTGGCAAGAACATGTCACTACAAAGATATTGGGTTAATCCCAATCGACCCAAGTCAAACACCCAATCGACCCAACAACCCAAAAGTCAAGAACAAAAGTCAACCATGGCGCTTTTTTTCTAATGATTACAAGAGCGTTATTTATAGCATAAACTAAGAGACACATCTGTTAGATGGATTGAACCATCACAACGATTCTCTTGTACCTTTTCATTTGTATAAATTCTTTGAACATAGAGATTGTAAACAATGATGACTGATATATAGAAAAGCTTTTACGATTCAATTATTTCTTGCATTTTTGGTATATCTTGATCATAGATCCAGAAAAACGGGTCAACAATTGGTATCGAGCCACAAATCATCATATACCAATCTATTTTCTCTTTTGAATAAAAAGAGTTTTTCTTTTCGTAAACCTTTGCAAAACTCGATCGAAACAACACTAATCAAGAAATCATTTCGTGTTTCTCAAACAGTTTCATCAAACCAAAACTATACCCAACCCAGATTCATCATAATCAAAGGTTAAATACGTTTACAAGACCGTTTACGATTTAATCGATTCATAAACAAAGAAAAACATATACCAAATCGATAACACAAATTCATCAAAAGGCGCGAAATTAAACGATCAACAACATAGAACAAGCAAACATGTTCATTAAGGAATCAAGCAGAACATCAATTGAGTCACTAATCGACTCAATTTCAAACTCAATCATCCAAATCTCTCGGATAAGAAAACCCCAATTCATTCGAAACCCTAAGTTTCATATTGGGATTATAAGTGCTCGCTGAAGAACACAAAGACACCGGAGAAGAACAAGGACGGTCAACCTTGCCTTATCACAAAGGTTAACCATCGATTTGAGAAGAAGAAGATCGGGATCATTCTGTAAGAAAGAGACAGAGTATACTAGTCTCACAAATGAGACGCTTTCTTTTCTGTCTCAAAAGGGAGATAAGGAAAAAATAGGCGCTTCATATATTAGGCTACACATCAAAGGATATTTAGGCATCGGGTTAGACCATCAACCCTCCGTGTTCTAAACTTTACAAAAGCCACCTTTCAACTTTTATTTTATATAGTATATATTAATTTTGATATATATTGTATTTTTGATAAGTTACTTTTATTTTAAAATTAGTATCTTGTCAATTTTAGAATATATAATAATCTAGTGAATACACCGCTTATTATATAGTTAGGAATAATTTTTAAGGAGGAATTAACCTTAGGTTATTCACCTTTTGAATATATAATCTCCGAGGATAGTTTTGGATTAAAAAAAACTAGTCCTATAAAGTTTTAAACCCTTTTAAGGAAAAATAAAACCTAATAGCTCATTAGAAATAAGAAATTTTTCAACACACTTCGTGTCAAAATTCTTTTGGAGATTTGTTGTCAATATCTTTAAGATATGACAATAGGAAGTGGAACCAAGGAACTTAGTACAACTAGTACACCACAATTTCAATGCCCAATCGTAAAGCCCGCGAATTTCTCATTATGGGCAATTCAAATGCAAATCATTCTCGAAGCGAATGGTTTATGGGAAACAATAGAGCCGTCTGAATTGACGCAACCCGATAAGAAAAAAGACAAAATCGCTATTGCTTTCTTTTATCAAGCCTTACCAAGAACAATTACTTCAATTAACAAAGCACAAACCGCCAAGGACATTTGGAATGCTTTTAAAACTAGACACGTTGGCGAAGACGAGAGTTCAAGCAAGCCGCAAACACTAAATCCGACTTTGAGATGTTATATATGAAGGAAGACGAGACAATCGACACCTTCACTACAAACTAAAACACTCATAAACAAAGCCGCTAGTATAGGACACACTATTGAAGATCAAACCTTAGTACGGGAACTATTAAATGTCAGACCGATAGGTATCTCAAATAGTCACATCTATAGGACAATATTCGACCTAAGTGAAATGACGATGGAAGAAGCAATTGGAAGACTCAAGACGATGAGGAAAGAATAAAGTTTAAGAAGAATAAAGACAATAATGATCAAGATAAGTTATTGCTTACACGCCACAACAATAACATTACTCACGGAAGACATCTTGCGAAACATGTGGACAAGATTTGTTATGAGGCCAAGAAAATAATTTCAAGAAAGAATCAAACAACAACTCAAATAAATTTACTCGTGATAAGAGTAAGGTTTTGTGTTTTAGATGCAAGGAGTATGGGCATTTTGCAAACAAATGTCCATCAAAGAAAGAAGAACAATCCAATCTCATGAAGAAGACTTGAACGAACATTACTTATGGCAACCTGAAGAAGCACCAGAAGTTTCATTAACCAAGAAGAATCACGAAGCAAGAATGGAAGGAAATTCCATTCAACTTCAAATTGAGAGTATCAAACATTAAACAACAAGGAGTTGGCAGTGAAAACTTGGATGGTGGTATAACCGAAAGCATAAGTCGACCTGGATTTAAGGAAGATATATGCGCTGCAAGAACTCCAATGGGAAATAACCAGAAAAATATGATCAACCTAGACTTAAGGAAGATCACAACAATGAAGGTGGAAATAACCGTAAAAATATGATCAACTTTGCATTTAAGGAAGATCACAAAATTGAAGGTGGAATTAACCGTAAAAATGATCAATATGGACATAATGAAGATCACATCATTAAATGTGGAAGTAATCAAGGAAAATTGATCTACCTAGATGTAAGGATGATCACAAGCACTACAAGAAATTAAAACAATAGTAGCTCGATGGTGGATTTAATCGAAGATGAATCAAGAATACTTAAAGACCCACGTCGAACGATTGTAATTAAGGGGAGAATATTGGGTTAATCCCAATCACCCAAGTCAAAACCCAATCGACCCAGCCAACCCAAAAGTCGAAGAACAAAAGTCAACTATGGCGCTTTTTCTTGACCGCTACTAGGAGCGCTTATTTAGCGTTTTAAACTAAGAGACATATTCATGGATGGATTAAACCATCACAACGATTCTCTTGTACCTTTTCATTTGTATAAATACTTAGAACATACAGATTGTAAACAATGATGACTGATATATAGAAAAGCTTTTACGATTCAATTGTTTCTTGTATTTTTGGTATATCTTGATCATAGATCCAGAAAAACGGGTCAACAAAAGAATGACTCGAGTTATAAAAAAATCCTCAAATGTTGCTTGGTAAATTAAAATTGAGAATGGTGATGTAATTGTGGGTTTGTTTAATAATGTAAATAGAGGTAAAAGTGAGTAAAAAATTTCTCGAAAGGTTTAAATCGACTAGAAAACTTTAAACTCGTGACACCTTTTTGAACGCCACGACCCTTTAGTTGAAGCACGAACAAAAAGATCGTAAATAAAAGGTCCCAAGTGCCCACTCCATAGAAAACTTTAAACTGTGACACCTTTTAGATGTTTGGATCAATCCATAAACTTGATTAACCATGTACCGAAACCATAACACTAGTCTCAACATGTATGATACTCATACACTTAAAATTGAGAATGGTGATGTAATTGTGCTTTGTTTAATAATGTAAATAGAGGTAAAAGTGAGTAAAAAATTCCTAAAGGTTTAAATCGACTAGAAAACTTTAAACTCAGACACCTTTTTTGAACGCCACGACCCTTTAGTTGAAGCACGAACAAAAAGATCGTAAATAAAAGGTCCCAAGTGCCCACTCCATAGAAAACTTTAAACTCGACACCTTTTAGATGTTTGGATCAATCCATAAACTTGATTAACCATGTACCGAAACCATAACACTAGTCTCAACATGTATGATACTCATACACTATATTATATAAACAAGAAAAATTTACTTCTTTAACCTATGTGGGATATAAGGTAGTTGAAATAATTTTGGGAAATACATAAACATAATAAATGTACATACCGTTGACTCACGCTACATTGGGGAAAATTTAGAAAAAGAAAGTAAAAGCTTGATTACGCAATACTCCGTATATGATAAAATAAAATCTAACAAAATGTCACAGTTTATAAAAAGAAAAAGCAAATATATGAATAATGTATTTAGGCATCTAATAAGAATTTACTTTTGAGCGAGTAGTAAACCGAGATTATAAATAGGAAAAGAAACAAACATATCTAATATGGATGTGTTATGGGCTGTTGTTATTGTATTGGCTAAGCCCATTTATAATCTATTTGTCCTTATTAGTACAACTTTTACTTAGGGTGTTCACGGACCGGTAATATCCACATTAATCGAAAACCAAACCGAACCGAACCGAAAAAAAATAAACCAAATTCCTAACCGAACCGAATTGGTCATAACCGAACCGAACCAAACTAAATATTCGGTTATCGGTTTGGATATGGTTATAACAACGAGCAAAAACCGAACCGAAAACTGAATTCTTATAAATATATATTTTTCTATGTATTTATATGAAAAAGTACTAAAACTCTTTTTTAGTATAAATATAATATTTTCTATGTATTTATATGAAAAAATTATTAAACTCTTTTTAATATAAATATATCATTATGAAGTTTAAAATAAATTTTGTACTAAAAATATATATAATTAAATAAAAATAATTAAAATTATGTAATTCGGTTATTCGGTTCGGTTTCAGGTGTTCGGTTTTAAGTTATTCGTTTGGTTTTCGGTTCGATTGAGTCAAATTAGAATTCGATCGGTTCGGTTTTGGTTTGACCCATAAATTTTTAACCGAACTAATCGAACCGAATAAAACGAATAACACGATAATGAACCGATGAACACCTACTTTTACTATCTTAAATAGATGCACCAAGATTTATATCATGTTATGAAGGGTTTTCATGGCTATTTCATGCTATCTAATTTAGTTTTTTTACGTGGCTTTTAAAAATAGAATTTAAAAATTTGGTGACTGGTAAAGTGTTAAAGATAATCATAAAAGGGTAATTATGGATTTGCATCGGTCGTTCGAGGTGTTAACACTTTCTAAACTCGACTTTGGTTATTCCTTAAATAAACTCAAATGACTTACTGACTTTTTCTTTTAATATCAAAGCGCCAAGTGTCACACGAAATTTTGTGAACCCAATGATTGGTTCTAGCTTTTACCGACTATATTTTTAAACGACCTAGACCGGCGACTTTTTATGATTCGAGCGACATTACTTTTGTCATTTTCTAAAAAAAGTCAAACTTCTTAAAATATTATTTTATTCTTTAGCATCTTCCCAATCTTGATCAACTTAAGCAATTACTTTAAGCAACTTTTTACTTTATACTTTTGTACTTTTTAAGGGAAAGTGAGTGAGGCTCTAGAGCACTCCCATTCACCCCAACCCCACCCCCATATTATTGTTTAACATTTCGTGTTAGACCGTGTTAACCATTGCGTGCCATGTTATTCGAGTTTGGGTCGGGCGTTGCCCTACTAACGCTTGTTATTTATTTTATTTTTTCATTTCGCCTAAATGAGGGTTGTTTTTGTAAATTGTTAGTGAGTTAAGGTTTAACTTGGGAATGTTATCATTGCGGGTGTTTTTATGAGTTAAGGTGAAATGTTAAAGGCGATATGCTTGCGCGAGACATGGCACATAACTCAAGTTATGGAGTTGGAACTTGGGAGTGCTCTAACGTATAACGTTATGTATAGAACTCATTAAAACTAATTGTTTGACTACAAATATGAAAGACCTACTTACAGTTGCAATCAAAACATTTATTTCAAAACATTGATTTAAAATCTCATTCCAAAATCGTGATTTTAGTTCTTTAAAATAATCGATGAACATAAGTATACTATGGGCTTTAATCTGCGTTTCTAATCACCGTTTTTTATTTGAAGTTCGTTCAAGTATGAATCGATGAACATAAATATAGCTCCATTTCAACTGATTCTCAAAATTGCCATTGTGTTCAATGACAATAGCTTTTAAATTGCACACCAAGTGTTCGGTGTTTGTAATGTTTCATGTAATTTGACATGTTTTATGAGAAATATTGTTCAATGATAATGGTTTCTTACAAGCTTATGATGAGTGTCCTTGGTTGGGGGTTACTTTTAGAGCAGCAGATATAGTTTCTATTTTAATTCATGAAACCTTTTACCAATTTCGTTATTGTACGTTCTACTTTTGAGCCGCTTGATTTTAAGTTGATATATTTTGGTTCCGTTTGCAAAGTCAAGTCAATAGTGTAATAATAGAGCATTAGAGCAACAACAAACCAAGCACATTTACATGTGAATGAACTTTCTAATTAGTCATAAGGTGCCAATTTCTATTAAAAGAATAATATGAGTACACAAGAGCATTATACATCTATGCCCAACTAAATTTACATTGAAACAACTCGGACTTGAAACATTATTTCAAGCTTCTAACTATTTGCACCTGAGAAGCTTGACCTCATGTATATATGTGTAATGTGTTGGTATGTTTAAATAAAACACATAATTTGATGAAACTGATGTCAACTCTTAAATATTCAGGTGAAACAAGGAAAGCTACTCTAACAAGTTGTATCAAATGTTCAAATCATTATTTGTGATAATCTTGGTTTGTATTCATAATTGATGCCTTAATTATCTACTTTTAGGTATACCCAGTGACAAGGGAGTTACATCCAAGAGCCGCAAGCTTTCAACAGTCTTATCACCCTTACCACTTAAGTTTGCAGCCATAACGGCTGCACCATATGCAACAGCTTAATCAGGATTCAGAGTCTTGCATAACTCTTTGCCATCAAAAAGCTCCTGCAACATTTGTTGAACCTTCGGTATCCTAGTTGAGCCACCTACAAGAATCACCTGATTTATACATGATTTCTCTATCTTAGCATCATTTAAACATGTCTCAACAGTCTCGATGCACGTATTGAATGCACCCATGTTCAGCTCTTCAAATTTAGCTCGACTAATTTTTATTAAAAAATCAATCCCCTCATGCAAGCCATCTAGTTCGATTGAAGTCCGAGTAGTGGATGAGAGACTCCTTTTTGCTTTCTCAGAGGCAAATCTCAGCCTTCCCAATGCTCTTTGGTTCCCAGTCAAGTCCTTACCAAATTTCCTCTTGAATTCCTGAACACAATGACTCACCATACGGTTATCAAAATCCTCACCTCCCAAATGAGTGTCACCAGCGACAGCTTTCACCTCAAAAGTACCCTCTTTTGTAATGGTCAATATAGAGACATCAAATGTGCCACCACCTAGATAAAAAAACATGGACATTCATTTTACTAGATATATCAGATTTATTGTCCAAACCATATGCAATTGCAGCTGCAGTAGGTTCGTTGATCATGCGTATAACATTTAATCCAGCAATAGCGCCAGCATCCTTGGTTGATTGACGTTGTGAATCGTTGAAATAAGTTGGGACTGTTATGACCGCATTTTTCACAGTTTTTCCAAGGTATGCCTCAGCAGTTTCTTTCATCTTGACAAGAATCATAGACGAAATTTCTTCGGCAATAAATTCCTTAACTTGACCTTTGTAGCTCACAACAATCTTTGGTTTGTCCGCAGAGCCCTTTTATGACCCTAAAGGCCACAACTTCATGTCTTCCTGAACTTTAGAATCACTGAATCTTCTTCCGACCAACCTCTTAGCATCTGCAATTACTCTTAAATTAAAACAACATATAGCTGATTGAAAAAAAAAAAAAAAACAGCCCATATATGTCCAACAACAACAACAACAAACCCAATCCCGCCTGGGCAGGGTATGGGGGAGGTAAAATGTAGACAGATCCTACCCCTACACCAGGGTAAACCCGTGGGTAGAGAGACTGCTTCCAACGAGACCTCCGGCAAGTGCATGTGTGCTAGTGCGATACAACCCATATATGTCCAATACTCTAATATATTTAATTCCATTAAGAAATAGCACTGTCCTCAAAGGTCACGGAAGCTGCAACCTTACACGGCCTCTAAATATTTGGGGCCCCAAAATTACCTCCAACACTTGTCTATTATGTAAAGATAAGTTCCCGTAGGATATTAGTTGTTTGGTCAAACTATCAGTAGTTACATTAGTTAACGAATAATAGAAAAAGGGCATATTTGCCACTAAAGAAGAGTTGCAAGTATATGAACATGGCAAATTTTCCACCAACTTGTTCTGTCCTTATTTATTACGAGTACTAAAGAATAGTTTCTCCTCTTTCCTTTTAAGGTTGACAAGGGTGCGTTTTACGTACTGTGTTGGTGTTTTATATCATGAAAACAACAAAGTGTAACTTATCTGATCACTCCTTATAAGGTATACGTTAATGAATTGACCAACAGAAAACCTATGGTTACCGATTTATCCTGTTTTTATTCAACATCAGTCTCACATCAGTCATTTCATTTTTTTTCTGCATTGACTTGTCTACTACAACTGACAATTTTCTTTAATATAGACATTATAAGTACAAAAATGCATCTATAATCCACATTAAAACACCAGCATCAAAGTTTGATCCAATTTATCCTTAGTTTTTATCCAAACAGCAGTGTATCCACCTTAAGATGCAATATCAAGTACCAAAAATGCGTTTCTGCTGATGTTTAATATAATATACATGGATAAAGGCCTTCTCAAAAGATCAATAACAAATTTACTTTTATTAACGAGTAATCTGTAACTTCAATTCAGCAATGTTTAGTGTCTCAGGTGTTTCAGATTACTTATTTCATGGTGAAAAAGCAAATATATATTTTTTTGTCAAACACTTAAAACTGCTTATATACATGTAGATAGATAAACATACGAGCACTTAAAAACCATTCCAAACAATCTCGTAGGCTTTCAAGATGTCAATGACAAAATTGCCCTTCGATGACAAATTTGCTATTTCACATTTGAAACAGTTAAACCCATAGCCACCCACATGTGCAGGGGTGTTTGGGATTCCTTCATTTTTTGAAGCAGTTTAAATGTTTAGATTATCCAAACTGCTTATATTTGAAGTAAAATAAGCAGTTGTCAACAAGGGTTGGGAACTTGCTTAAACAAAGTGTTTATTTGTGATAAATTTGAATAACCTCTTGACCTTCATATCTAATATAAAAGTATAAAACCTTCAAATACATAGAAATGATACAAAACTACTAGCATATTAATCTGAGGGGCGTTTGTTTAAGCTTATTTTTCAGGCTTATAGGCTTATTAAATTTTGAACAGCCAATAAGCTCAATTTTTGGGCTAATGAGCTTGGGCATATGGCTTATTTAAGCTTATAAGCCCAAAAATGAGCTTATTGGCTTTCAAAGGTTCAATAAGCTCGTAATTCAGACAAAAAAAACTTAAACAAATACACCTTATGACCGGCCGTAATGAAGGCGCCACCCACGCGTAACTGAAGACACTCCTTTGGGAGGAAGTGGTACACCAGAAATTGAAAATTTTCCCAAGAAATGGTTATCTGTAGATCTGACCCTTTCCCTAGATAGACCACAACACCTACGGTATATTGGTTGTCACTGATTGTGTAGTAAACCCGGACTTAGTTGTTGGTATTCGAGTGTTACGTGGTATCACAACACTCATTAGGTGTCCAAGTGTAAGTATAATAGACATAGAAATGCTAGTGGGTTAACCGAGACTAGCATGTTTTGACCCATTGCCCAGCCTCCCATCTTGCCACCTCTTATGGTTTAATATTAACTACTTTGATATCAACTAAACAAATTGTGGGCCAGTTTCAGTGTTAGTGTGTATATAACAATAAACGTTGCATAGTTCAAGTTATTAAATACCTTATCTGCCTCATTTTTCTCAGATGGGGGACGATACGCTTCATAAAGCAATGACCCTCATGGAATTCAGTTCACTTATTATCGTTGATGCAGAGATTCAATGTCTTGCATCTGTCTCTGTGAGATTGTAGAAATGGCCTGTAGAGTGAACATGTGATAAGCATCTTCACAGACCATAAAAAACTTATTGATAAACTTACAATTACAGGAGGCAATACCAGCCTATTTACCAATGAATTGATTGAGTTGGGTTGTGTTTGTTCTAAAAATGGGTCAAACGAGTAAACTCAAAAGCATAATACGAAATGGATCAATTGGGTAGAAAGTTACCTAAAGTGTATTCTTAATGCATAAAACTACCAAATTCGTTATTTTTAAAACATTAGATTATTATAGAAATGAGAAAAGGGACCAAGGATTTCCAATCCAGCGAGTCCTTAGGGCCTTCACTCTCATAACGGCTAAATAACCTGCAATATTTTTATAAACCTGTATAGTCAGAAAAACATAGAAAAAAGGGACCAACAATATAAGATCATAACAACAATTTCACATAATCACTTTAACAAGTTAGATTTGTAGGTTTCAATCCCACTAGTCCGACTAACACATTATCATGGATGTACCAATTTAGCGTCTATTATAATAGAAGAATTTAACATAACTATATGATCAACTATCAAAGCATCCTAAAACCATGTCTTATTACTACCAGTAGGTTCTTACTATTATATAATACAGTACCAAATTCACTCAGAATGAACACATAACTTTGACTACTTAATAGTCAAGCCTAAAAAGACATGGATGCAAAACCATACCTGAATAGCCTATGAGAACCAAAAACACCAACATGCAACACCTAAAGTCAAAGCTTAAAATAACACCTAAATAACCAAACACCTAGAAATATAAGACTAAACTTAAATGAACGCCAAGCATAGAACACCTTAAGCAAAAACATCCCTCTGTTTGTCTCTACTATTCTTAAAATAATATTAAAAAGATGATTGAAATTATAGATCAATTAAAAAGAAAGAGTAAATTACAACCACAATGATTTTGTGAGACTCGATGAAAGGCGGGGAATGAAGAAAAGAAAAGAAAAAGGAATGAGTCAGTTTTGAGAAGAGGAAGAATATGAAAGGCGGGGATTGATTTTGTTGGATTGTTACAAAACATAGTCGTTTTTCACTTTCCCCAATCATTTTGAAAAGTGATATAAAAAAGTATCAAAAAGTACAAAAGTATAAAATAAAAAAGTCGCTTAAAGTAATTCACTTAAGTTGTTCAGCATTGGGAAGACGCTAAAAGAATAAAATAATATTTTAAGAAGTTTGACTTTTTTTAAAAAAGGACAAAACAGAATGTCGCTCGAATCTTAAAAAGTCGTTCGGTCTAGGTCGCTTAAAAAATATAGCTGGTAAAATTCAGAACCAATCATTGGGTTCACAAAATTTCGTGTGACACTTGACGCTTTGATATTAAAAGTAGAAAAGTCGCAAGTCGTTGAGTCTATTTAGTGAATAACCAAAAGTTGAGCCTAGAAAGTGTTGACACCTCGAGCGACCGGGGAAAATCCATAATTTCCCGCATCATAAAAAGTACAAAGCCTCAAACATACTACATGGACGATCCTCATGAGTGTTAAAAGACCTCAGAACCAGTTTGAATGGTGCTCTCCGATATCTTAACTAGAAATGTAGGCAACAAAGATGGCTCCAATCACCTATGTTTTACCTTTTGCATCATTGAACTCTAGAATTCTAAGAGCTTAAATGACCAAAATTGCATGTGCTCAATAAAGACCTTACATGGAGGGACATGCCTTAGTTCATTTTTATAACATGTTAATGCGGAAATCAATATCCATTGTACAGTAGGGGTTATGCAAGTTCAGGTGGATCGGTGTAACATCTATAAATAAAAAAGAACAACAACGGCTATTAAATGTAAATAGAACATTACTATATATTTAGTTGCATAAACATGTATGGAGTCTTTTTAAACAAAAAGGAATAGAGTACCATTTTTTTAACTGACACGCATACTAAAAAAGAGTTGGAATTTTATATTGATTTTTTTGTTCTACAAGACCTGTCATCGTTTCCGTGTTGAAAACATAACATTATTCTCAACACGGCATATAATCGTACAATCTACTATATATCCAAGCAATATTTTACTTATTTAACCTATGTAGGATTGTGAAATCTAAGGTTGAATTGACTTTATTCAAATAATACTAACATCGATGTTAATTAAGTAAAGAATGCAATTGCCAGATATCATCTACGTAGTACAAACTTTACCACTAATTTTCATATGGGTTTACTCTTGTTAAATAGACTTTAGGTATTTATGTATTTATCTGTTTTATATATTGATGTATATTATAGGGACTTATATGTAACTTGTACCTCTATATATTATAATGAAAAGCACAGGCAACCCTAACCGGTGCATTCATTCAAAGATGCAACAGCCATGGTGAACTTTATCCAGTCGTTCCATCCTCTTCCCCTCTGTCGGCATCTGCTACTTCACTCTCGGCTTTGTCGTCTGATACATGGCATCGTCGACTTGGACATCCTGGGTCTTCTGTTTTTAATTTTTTATTATCTAGGAATTTTATTAGTTGTTCAAATAAATTGTCTTCAATTTGTCATGCGTGTCAACTTGGAAAACATTGTCACTTTCCCTTTACTAGTTCGGTTACTAAAACTACTCGTTTGTTTGAATTAATACATTCGGATTTATGGACCTCACCTACCGCAAGTTTAAATGGTTTCAAGTATTACGTTTTGTTTCTTGATGATTATTCGCATTTCTTGTGGGGTTTTCCTTTACGAAACAAATCTGATGTGTTTAATGTGTTTGTCAATTTTCGTGCATATGTCTTAAATCAGTTCAAAACTGATATTCAAGCTTTTCAATGTGATAATGGACGTGAATTTAACAATGCCCCTTTTTTAAATGTTTTAAATACTAAAGGCATTAAAATTCGCTTCTCTTGTCCTTATACTTCACAACAAAATGGAAAAGTTGAACGAACAATACGGACGGTTAATAATATGATCCGCACCTTATTGTTTCAAGCATCTTTACCATCATCTGTTTGGGTCGAAGCTATACACATGGCTGTTCATGTTCTTAACCTTCTACCCACCACTACTCTTACTTATCGTGCACCTTTTGAGGTTCTTTATGGGTTTTTTCCTACTAACACGCATCTTTGTGTATTTGGATGTTTATGTTATCCGAACTTGCCTGCCACAAGTTAACACAAACTTGCCCCTCGGTCCACTGCTTGTGTTTACCTAGGTCCTTCTTCAGATCACCGAGGTTCACAGTGTCTTGATCTTATTACTCAAAGAGTTATCATCTCTCGTCATTTGACATTTGATTAAGATCATTTTCCATATTCCTCTTTCCACTCAACTCCCTCCCCATCAGAATATGATGTGTTTGGTTATGAGGAAACAACGATTGTTACGCCTGGTCTTGGTCCCTTACCTCCTTTTACAAGTCTTCGTGGTGCTTCTTCTCATGCATCCCCCACGTCAAACAATGATAGTCCGGTGCACCACAATGGTCGAGTCGTGTCTGTTGATCATCAACCCAATACACACTCAAGCCTCTGCTAGTACATCTGATCAGGTCCCTCATCATGAGTCAGGTGGTGTCGCGCCTGACCTGAGCCATGTCGATCAGACCAATCCTCCCGTTTAGCCACTGGTTCTGCTCCTCCTTTGTCGACTCGTCATATGGTTACTCGGTCTCAAACCGGTTCTCTTGACATGTTGACAAACTCAATCTTACAGCTACCACAGTTGCATCTCCTCTTCCTCGGTCTCGACACATGCTATGTGTGATCCTAATTGGAAAAAGGCTATGGACTCTGAAATGTCTGCTCTTCTTTCTAATAACACATGGACACTGTTTCGCGTCCCTCTCATGCCAATATCGTTGGTTGTCGATGGTTGTATCGTCATAAATTCGATAGTCTAGGTAATCTTGAACGATACAAGGGTCGATTAGTGGCTCAAGGTTATTCTCAACAACCTAGAATTGACTTCAATGAGACTTTTAGTCCCGTTGTCAAACCGATCACGATTCGGACGGTTCTTAGTATTGTTGTTTCTCAACACCGCCTATTTATCGCCTTGATGTCAAAAATGCATTTCTAAACGGAGATCTATCCGAAGAGGTTTATATGAAACAACCTCCGGGTATGTTGATATGGCTCGTCCTACTCATGTATGTCGCCTCCAAAGGTTATTTATGGTCTTAAGCAGGCTCCTCGGGCTTGGTATCACTTTGTTTCTTTGTATTCATAGCTTCTATCGGCTTTGTTAGTAGCAAATCTAACAATTCTCTTTTCACTTATCATCGTGGTTATGACACCATTTATCTATTGTTATATGTTGATGATATTATTTTGACCGCATCCTCTGCTGGTCTTGTTCATCGTGTCATTTCTCGGTTATCTACCGAATTTGCAATGACAGATCTTGAGAATTGTCATACTTTCTTGGCATTCTTGTCGGTCGCTCTTCGTCTCGTCTTTGTACGCGACATTCTAGCACATGCCGGTATGAGCACGTGTAATTCATGTACCACTCTTGCAGATACCAAGTCCAAACTTTCCTCACGTGGTACACCCATATCGATCCGACTCTTTATCAAGTCTTGTGGGTGCTTTACAATATCTCACTTTTCGCGTCCAGATATCTCTTATGCGGTTCAACAAGTTTGCCTTTTATGCATGATCCTCGTGAACCACATATGGAAGCCTTAAAGCGTATTTTACGTTATTTGCAAGGTACTCTGTCTTAGGGTTTCTTTATTCGTCCATCATCAGTAGATAGGTTGGTTTCTTATATTGATGCTGACTTGGCGGGTTGTCCTGATACACGGAGATCTACCTCTGGGTTTTGTGTTTTTCTAGGTGATAATCTTTGTTTCTTGGTCATCCAAGAGGCAGCATGTTGTCTCTCGTTCTAGTGCTGAAGCTGAATATAGGGGTGTTGCCAATGTCGTTGCCGAAGCAGCTTGGCTTCGTAATCTTTTTCTTGAATTTTCATGTCCTCTTAAACGTACTACTATTGTGTTTTGTGACAATGTTA
The DNA here is from genome assembly GCA_022545495.1 of Chrysanthemum lavandulifolium. Classification (NCBI taxonomy): domain Eukaryota; kingdom Viridiplantae; phylum Streptophyta; class Magnoliopsida; order Asterales; family Asteraceae; genus Chrysanthemum; species Chrysanthemum lavandulifolium. Next base: position 13,470,755 of record CM040240.1, on the reverse strand, counting down.
GTGCCGTTTATTTAGCGTCTAATCCTCTACAGCACCAGCGAACCAAACATGTTGAAATAGATTTACACTTTGGTAGAGAACGTGTTGCTTTTGGACACGTGCGTGTGTTACATGTTCCATCTCAGCATTCGTTTGCAGATATATTTACTAAAGGATTACCCTCAGATTATTTCTTGAATTTCGGACCAGTCGAATATTCGGGACCCTCCGTTCGAGACTGCGGGGTGTGTTAAATAGACTTTAGGTATTTATGTATTTATCGTTTTATATATTGATGTATAGTATAGGGACTTATATGTAACAACCCTAACGGGTATTCTCAATATTATATCAACTCTCATGTTTTTCATTTTTTTGTTTGGTTGTGACGATAATGCAGTTTGTTTTGTGTTTTGGAGTTACATGCCACGGCGTTAGGCGTTAGTTTAGTGTCGTTGGTAATGTGAAGCAACTTATTTTCTCTTGCTATTGGGCCAAATCATGAGCCCGTTACGTTTGTGGGAAAGACCTAGTATGCTCTATATATATTTCACTTTGTTTTTTACGATATCAAACGGTTTAACTGATCTTTGTAGTCTAAAATTTGATTTGCATGTATGTTTGCACGAAGGTACTAGGTTTTGATTAATTTGCATTTCAAATAAATTTACACACAATGTAACCTTTCAGGGGAAGATCGTCCCTGCAAGAGGATCGAATGATTTTGGATGGGATCCAGTCTTCCAACCTGATAGTTATGATCAAATGTACTAATAAACGGGTCTTGGTTTTTTCATATCTAAAATGGGTCGAATGTCTCAAATCAAAATTAGTTAAAAGAGGAACACCTCAAATGGGTCGAATGGGTCAAACATGTTGAAAGTCACGTCAAGTCTATCTTTTAGGAGTATTTGCTATCATAACTTGCAAATGCATGTTAAGGTTTAACATTTGGGTCTTAACCCAAGTTATCCATACCTTCGTCCATGTTATTTGGGTATTAAAGGTTGGCGTTACCCTTCTAACGTCGTTATTTCCTTTTTTCTTCTTTCTTTCTTTTTTTTTTCATTTCTGCTCCTAAATAAGGGGTTGTTTTGTAAATTGTTGGTGAGTTAAGGTTTAACCGTGGAATGTTATGATTGCGGGCGTTTTTGGTGAGTTAAGGTGAAATGTTAAAGGCGATGTTGCAGACGCGTGGCCGAGTTATGGCATAACCTAAGTTATGATAGCAAATGCTCTATGAGTACGATCTTATAAATTGTGGAGAAAGAAGTTTTTGTTCCGCATTCTTACCTAGCCACCTGTTTGAACCTGAATCAGATTTGACATTGTTATGGACCAAACCCAGTTTGATCCATTTCAACCCGACCCATTTTGACTCGCCATCTTGCCATCTCTAATCTTCGTGATCCCTTTATATCATCGCATGCTTGCAATAACGCCAAACTAATTTTTAGATTTCTGTTGTTATAGTTATGCTGAAATGCCCAAGGAAGGAAAAAGATTTCTCATCGCGGAAGAGCTCTTGGGCGCTGGTAAAATCCCACTTTGCTGAGGCTGGTTATGTATTTAAAACCTAAGATTGAAATTTATATCTATTGGTGTATAACACTTGAAATTTATAGCGTACTTCTTGACAATGTGCTATATAGATGAGAGTTCACTTTGCATTGGTTTAGATTCCCCCATAAGGTATCCACTTTGTACACTGGGTTTAAAATCTGGTTAATGCAAATCTATGAACTTCTAATCTTTGACCATGCTTTTACTTTAAATGTGAATTACCCTGATAAACCATCCAAAGTTGATAGAAAATGACAATGTGATGACTAACGAAAAATGCAAGTTACATTGTCGTTTTTGCTAATGGAACTGGTTTGTTGTATTGTGAGTTACCGTATGGAGGTTGAAGACTCCTACATAGTCTTGTGAGATCCATAACCCTCAACCTTATGATGATATACCAGTGTACTCTTTTATTCTTCTTTGGACAAAGAATATCCTTATTTCAGCCTTTTATTTGTTAAATAACCAGACTCAGCCCTTGGGTTTAGTCAGATTCTTTGGTAGGACTTGTGAGGGTGACACGTCTATCCATTTTGGAAAAATCTGGTAACTCACGTTCGTTGTTACCTTGTGATTGATTGAGTATTTAAGTAGTACACTGGTTAGGAACAAAGTTGAATCATGTTTTAGTTATGCTAAAATGCTCAAAAAAGAAAAGAACAAGATATCTCATCGTGGAAGAGCTCAGGCCCTGATAGAATCCCACTTTACTGAAGCCGGGTATGTATTCGACACATTAGATAGAAAGTTATTCTAATTGGTGTGACACTTCAGATTTATATTTTACTTCTAAACAAGGCATATCATAGATGGGAGTTTGGTGTCTTGATGATTTTCTCACTCTGTTTGTATTTTGGGTTCAAAAACTGATTAATGTAAATCGAGGATCATTTGGTTCAGAAAACATATAAGAACTTGGATGCAAAAACCAAAGTTTTTTTTATTATTAGTCTTCTTTCTTTGTTTTTGTGACAATTTCAGTATCCTACGCTGCAAAATAGTTTACTTCAAGCATTTTATTTGTTAAACCTACTTTCTTTAGGCAATCTTTGTGTTACTAAGTTACCCGTTATGAAACATCAAAGTTTGATTAGGTGAACCGGAATCAAACTCAGTGTCGTTTGGTGAGTTTTTGGGTGGGGCTCGTGAGCAAGACGGTGATCCACATTGGTAGGACAAAGTTGTAATCAATTAAATATGACAAACAAAACATAAGGTAAATGCGCAGGCATTTGGATGCATATCCAACATGCCTGAATTTTTCATGAATACAACTTCGATCTATGTTTCTGTAAAAACGTAATTTTGGTTCTTGACAATACAAAAATTTGGGGGAAATTACTATAGTTTCAAGTGATACTGTCCACAAAATAAAAACTCTAAGTAAAATTACAATCATCAATTACTGTAAAATTGTCATAAATTTATACCATTGAAGTGAAGTTACTTTTCCACCATCTCAAGTATAAACATTTACAATGTTTGCCTTTTCAAACCATCTATCCTTCTTGTTTTCTCTTTTTTCCCAACCTTTACCAAATTCAAACATATGTAACTAACACGATAAAGCCGATGAACAACCCCCAATTGACTAAAAATCGTCGCACCTACTACATCATACATCTATGTAGTTCTCTTGTTTAAACATTTTACGAATCATATTATACATTCGACATTACAATTTATACTTGCAATAAATACACAAACACATAAATCAATTGTCATGGGTCAAAGAAGAAGTCAACAATAAAGTCAAACCCACATCAACAACTAGCAACACCATCAACCTCAAATTTCTTAATTGACATTTCCCAAACATCTTTTGTGCACTATAATCTTTTTTATTTTTTACTTGATAATATCCATCATATACAACAAAATCTTCCAATTCATCATCAAGATTCAAACTAAACCCTTAATTAAATACTTCCAATTCAAAATACCCAATTACCTATAATCCTATGAATTACTCCGTATCATATAAATAAACAGAGTTAATTACGCAATTACCTATAGTCCTACGAATTATCATATAAACCCTTAATTAAATACTTCCAATTAAATACTTTTGTTGACTTCCAAGATTCAACTAAATTAATAACTTCAAATTCATTCACTAAATAAAAAACCCGACCCGACCCACCTATTTTGCCACCTTTAATAAAAACATTGTAACACCAATTAACTTCAAATTCAAAATTCCTAATTGCCTTTTATCCTCTATAAATTGAGTTCATTACGCAGATACAAACATAAACCGAACAACTTACCTGAAAACAGATCACCTGAGTCTGCCGGTGAATATAGATGAGATTCGTTGGATTGAGTTGGTTCTAAATGAAGGAGTTGTGAAGCATAAGAAGAATAACTTTTACAGATTTAGTCCCTTTTTCTTTTGGTAAGACATATTTTCACCTTTTACCACCATTTGGTAAAGTTTTTTATAACGGAGTTCAGCCTGTTGTGTATATTATACTTCCTATCATATTTACTAATTGCATATAGCTTTGGAGCAGACAAATCTCCCTTGGTGAAAACCGTCATTTTTGGACAATACCCTTTAATTTCCAAGGTATCCAATGATGGAAATTCAAAAGCTTCCTTTCCTAAACAAAATCCCTCGAGACTTGAAAGTCCAAAAAGTTTTAAGGACTTTAGACAAGGGAACACCACAATAGCATTCACTATGGCATCACATTCTTCTTCTTCTCCCTTCACAATTACCTCCATACTATGGCAGTGACTTATATGTAGTTCACAGGTTGCAATAGACTACCAACCATGGGACATGTAAATACATATTCTAAACTACCACACCGCTTTAATAGAAAGTCTTGTTAGATTTGGAAACTTTAATCATGTCCCACGCGCTCTTCCATAGATACTTGAGACTAAATAACCACTCCAGTCCATTGTCTCGAGTTTGGAATTTGACATGAGTTTGTGACTCAAATATCTCCTCGATGTCCCGACAATTACTACAATGGACAGTTTCAATCTTTTGCAGTTGTAGCAACTTATCGGATGAAAAAAGAGTATGTCCACCACTGGGGTTATAAACCGTATCCACTTCGATCAAATTATGATAAGACCAAGGCAACCGTTCCATAGTAGTCGGGCGGAATGAGCTTGTACTTTCATAACTTGGTAATTGGGCCTACAATGTCAAAAAAACACAAGCTTATGTCAGAGATAATTGTACATATAAGTTGGTTCAATGAAGGGAAAAAAAAAAAAAAAAAAACCTTCATATATGAGTAAAATAAGTCAAAAGGCTCTACATGTTTATACAATTCTTGGGTTTTGGGGATCACATACATAACCAAGCTGTTGATATTTGCTAATCATATTCTTGACATGGGAAGGTTTTTCTTTTTATTAAAATAAAATAATACGATGCGGTGGTGGTCACATGAAAGTTAAGGCCACATTCAACACTATGTTTGCCTAAGCTTGTATTTATGAAGTTAAGCTTGATGTAGATTGGCCATAAGTGAACACCGTTGTTGTGGGCATTCATGATCACAACCTTTTCCAATGATGGCCATCTGAATTCATTCTTCCCCAAGAAGAAACCCACAAAGTTTGGTAGATCGACTAGTGAAAGGGATTTTAAATGACGAAAGACCACCACATCAGATGCCGTTTTGTGCTCTCCATTTTCTTCCGTAACAATGACTTCCATTGCCTCACAATCCGTTATCACTAACTCTTCGAGTTCCACGAGGCTTTCAAGAGTGGAAAATGTGAATATATGTTTCAAAAGGTTACACCCTTCAATATTCAAGATCTTCAGTTTTGGAAGTTTGAGCATCGTAATATATTCTAGCCTTGGAAGTGACTTTCCAGTATCAGTACCACTCTTGTTGTTGATCTCTTGAGTTTCAAACACCTCGATCATTGATTTGCAATCTCTTACCCTTATCTCTCTAGCGTATTGGCATAAGGACCAAGAAGATAACTGAAAAAAAAAATGAGAATTTATTTGTATAATCAACAGAGCTAATACTATTAACAGAATTAACCAACCTTTATTTTGGTCGCTGAATATATAGGAAACATACCTTAAGCTGGTCATGCATATCAGTAGGTATACCATTGGCACCACCACCAATACACTTGAAATTTCTGAGGTTTTTAAGCTCAAGAATGTCTAAATGAGGGAAGAGAGTGGTGGTTGTGTCGGAATATATAGACGCATCTTCATTATCTCTGTTTGAAACAACCTCTTCAATACCATCACAACGCCATACATCAACTTTCTTTAAGTTGGAAAGTAGTTTCACCATGAGAGGTGAAAACAAGTACTTGATGCTATGGCAGATTTCCATTGTTATGGTTGTGAGGTTATGGAATGAGGACTCTGACTGTTGTGGTTTCTGAAGAATTAAGAATTCATTCCAATCGCACTTCCACACATGACTCATCCTCCCCATATCCTCTAACTTTAATTCCTCAAGATAGGGGAGTATTGGTGGTTGTTGAGTATTGTGAGGTGATTCTCTACTACTTGGAGTCATTATTTCAAAGACCACCTCCACATCTTTATAGTCCCGCAAATAAAGGTTCTGAAGGTTATGGAAAGTGGGTAATAGATAGGATGGGAATGCAATTTCAGAAATATCATCATTTGAGTCTTTCCCAGGTATAGATACAACATCAATCTGCATCATCATTTAGTAATAAATTCCATGGAATTAAACCGGATGGAGTTCATAACTGCAACTAACTTTTGACAAATATATAATTTTTGAAAAAGTAAAATGCAAGGAATACTGTAGTAAAAACTACGGATTTAGTCCCTAACTTAAAAAAATGTAACCATGACCTTATCCCATAATTATCATTAGTATGCATTAGCCTTTATCCCCTTAGGCTGACATTAGTATACATTAGGCTTTAGCACATTAAGCTGAAGTTGAAAGCATAATGGGCTAAAGCCTAATGTATACTAATGATAATTATGGTCTATATCGGCTAATAATTTTAACGACCGTTTTACAGAAGTAAGCACAACTATAACCAGGTTTGGATCACTTGTCACTCCACCCATTCTAGCATCAATAATCCAATACTAGGACATCTTGCCATTTTCCATAACAAACCTGTCTATCTAGCTCTAAAACTGTAGTGGTACTTCACTTATGAATGGTTGCTTTAATGTTTAAAAGTAAACTAGATATTTTGTGTATGCACTCTGTTTTCAAAGAGTTTCAAGAGTTACCAACATGTACATTTAGTAACTAATGGTAGAGCTAAGGACCAAAAGCGTAACTAATTTAAGAAGTAAAGATTATAGTTGCCATTATTTAAAAGACAAAATAAGTCATTTTGGCAAATAATAGGACCGTATCTGTACATTACTGGAAAAAAAATCATGTAAAATGACCACAACCGCTGGTAATTTATTCAAAAGGAGGTTAGTTTTAAAGACTTAATTTCGGAATGTACCTCTTGATCTTGGTTACTCTCAACCAATTCATAGCTTCTCTCACTTTCTCTGCCGCATCTTTCAATTTCAACTGTTTCAAGTGCTCTCATATCAAAACTGGTTGTGGCAGGTGTGATTAAATTTTCAAACCTCTCACAATCTCTAATAAATATGCTTTCAACAGCTTCAAAGCACTGAATCAAGTTATTTCCGGCATCTTTTATCCTCCACACCTCTCTAAGCTTCCTTAATTTATACAAAAAAATGTTTCTCAACCTGCTGCTGCTAACTTTATCCATTTCACCAACACATCCCATGTCGATGTCGAATATCACTTCAACAGAAGCACACCATGTAACTTCAAGCTCTTCTAGATGATTGAATAATGGCATTGGATTGCTTGGGAGAAGATTCACAAGACTATCACATCCCGACACTTTAATCCTTCTCAAGCTGCTGCTACAAACCAGCTCTTCCATTTTTCCAGCACTTCCCGAGTCACTGTCAAATAACACTTGAATGGAATAACAACTTTTGACGATAAGCTCTTGTAGATTATTCAGGAATGGAAATGGATTGCATGAAAAAAGCTTCACAAGATTATCACATTCCGACACTTCAATGCTTCTCAAGCTGCTGCTACAAACCTGTTCTTCACTTTTACCAGCACGTCCCAAGTCAGTGTTAAATAACACTTCAATGGAAAAACAACTTGTAACTTTAAGCTCTTGTAAATTGTTCAAGAATGGAAATGGATTGCATGAAAAAAGCTTCACAAGACTATCACAACTCTTCACTTCCATGCTTAGCAAGCTGCTGGTAGGTTGTTCAGTTTCACCAAAATCCATGTTGAACAAGACTTCAATGGAATCACAACCCTCGACCGTTAGTTCTCTCAATGGGCAAAGATTAGTAATGCTAAACTGAGGAGGCCATATCTCCTTCAAATTCTCCATATCAAGAAGAACCAATTTCTCCAGTTTAGGAGTCGTATCCTGCAAATTAATTATGATCTGTCATCCATTAAATACTTTTAGTTGAAAAGCTTGTTGAAATTATTTTATTTACATAAAGTATATACTTACCTCTTTGTTAAAGAGAGATTGAATGCTGGAAATATCACTCGAACAATAAATGCTTGTAATTTTTGGAAGGTCTTCAAGTTGCAACTCCATGAGATGTGGCAACTCAATTACATCAACTTTATTGCAGAAATGGAATAACTCTGGTAGCTTAGCCAGCCTGAGATACTTTAAGCTGGAAAACACATCAATGTAAGTCTCAGTATGTATGACTGCTTCCATTTTAAGGCATCCAGAAATTTCCAGATACTCGAGCTTTGACAAACTTGTTGCAACACTCAGCGTGAAAAGGTATTTCAACTCTGCACATTCTGAAACTACAAGGACTCTTAAATTGCGAAACGAAGAGTATCGACGAGGATGTGGCGGATGCGGGGATTCCACATCAACATCTTCAAGAGTATTCATATCATTCACTTGTAGATAAAGTGCATGTGTGATTTTAAAGAGCTCGTTGATTTTAGATTTCAGTATTTCTTCTCTGTTGGTGACCAACTTCAAGCTGTTTTGATATGAGTGTGTTTCACCTTGAGATTTGTGCAACCAACGACCTTCTGTAAAATAACAACCCACTGAGAGCTTGAATCTTTGAAGTTTCTCATAAGACATGTTTTTCATATGAGCATTGTCACCAATAAATTCAAATTCTAATTCACAAAGTTTCTTTGTACGCTCTGCAAGTTCACTACAGTTGTTGTCTGTGAAGCAGCAGCATGCTTTTTCATCATAAGGTATCATGTAAAGCTCTTCAAGTTTCACTAAGCCTCCCAAGACACGTCATCTATAACAAGATTGTAACAACCTGTTACATCCAGTAGTATAGCTTCTTCAAATTTCGAATGTGGAAGGTAGGATTATAACGCCAGAATTAGCAAAGCTAAGCACTTCCAGATTTGAAAGATTTCAATACAAGCTAAATCAAACATCAAGGAGCATTCATGGAGACAAAGAGTTCGAAGGTTGGCGGAGCACTGAAAAGATGTTGGAACTACTGGATACTCCAACTTCTCAAATGCTATAACTTGAAGCTTTTGCATTCCTTCATAAAAGTCTTGAGGGAACTTTAGTGACTCATCTCCTTGCATAAGTTTCAAAAGTGTAACGTTTGGAAACTTAAAGTCAATGAGAAACTCTGACATACCCTTGCATGCTAACGAAATTTGCTCGCATGACTGGCTCATACTATTAGCTTCGCTCCAATTTGAGAAATCATCTTTATGGTGAATGATCCAACATTCTTCACCACCTTTAGAAACAGTAGCTACCACAAAGGCAAGCACAAGATCATGCAATTTCACACAATCACTGTGAAGACTATCTCCATCCATCAACAAGTAGGCATTTTAAGATTGCTCACACTTGTTTGTGTGCTGTCTCTAGCATCTTCCATAGTATAAACTTTGTTTAAAAGTTTTAATCCCCATGCATATCTTGTGAGATCTTCTATGGGGATATTAGAGTCCTCAGGGAACAAGCCACAAAGCCGAAAAATTGCTTTATCTTCTTGTTTTAAATTATTGTAGCTTATCTCAATAATTTCTTGTACCTTCTCATCAAGATCATTATTCTCCAGACACTTGAGTGTACGTCTCCATACAAATTCATTTTGACTGTTAAGAGTTGCGGCAATGAGTTTGATGGCAAGGGGCAAACCACCACACCTTTTGACAATTTCACATCCTATTTTATAGAGATCATGATCGGGTGAAATGTCAGCTTTTTCACAAAAGAAATCCCGTGCTTCCCCTTCCTCCAAGACATCAACTTTAACTACTTTAAGAACAGAAGCAACATCAACTGCAATCTGTCGGCAAATATTTGCATCTCGCGATGTGAGCAGCAACTTAACCTCGTTTGGCAAAGGACCCGCTAATCCGATATCTTCGAGTTTAATCTTCTCCCACAAATCGTCCAATATAACCAGACTCCTTTCTTTACGCTCTGAAAACTCTCTGAATCTTTTAGAAAGAAGAGTTGCCCTTAGTGTTTCATCAGTTTCGGTTAGAGATTCGCCTGTGTGCGCTGCTATGGCATTCTGAATTGCAGACAAGCTGAAAGCTTTCCCAATAACTACAACCACGATCCACTTAAACATCTTGGTATCTTCTGCAGCCTTTTTCAGTTGGTTCATCAGCGTTGTTTTCCCCACACCACCCATTCCACACAAGGCTATCACTTGAGTCTTACCATCATCATGTTGAAGGAACTTTAATGCATCATTGAATATCTTGTTTCTTGACTTGAAGCCATTTTGGGTATCTCCACCTGATGTTGATGCCGGGCGTTTGGAATCGACTCTTCCAAGAGGTATTACAGCATCATTCCAGGTGATTTTTTCTGTAATAAGACGGTCGATATCCTCGGTTACCCTCAATGCGTTTCTTCCTGCTAGATACTTCTTTTTGACATTAAAGCATCCAATGTCGTTACTTGGAATTTTTTCAATTTCTTTCTTGATGTTTTCTACTTCTTTCAACCACCCCTGTACACGAGCAGGTATCTCTCTATTGTTGCCACTGTTTGCATTCATACGATTTTCGTTATCAACTCTTTGACTGTCCAAAACCTTCATTTTGTCTTTCATTTCCTTCACACGATCGGCGGAGGAAGTGAGATTTCTCAACTTTTGCGTAATATGCTCCGCCAAGAGCTTCACAACAGGACCAACTATTGCAGATACAACTTCCATTTTCCTGAGACATAAGAAATTATATAAACAAAATTAGGGGTGGCAATTCCTGAAACGATAGGAAAATAAACAAATCAAGACCCCACTGATCGATGTTCACAACAGAAACAGTAAAACACTAAAACAATAAAACTAGAACACACAATATTTCTTGGAATAGGCTCTCCAATTAATCAGAAAAGTATTGGCTTACAAAAACTGATATTGAATGGTACAATGACAAACCACAGCTCGGTTTGTATATATAGGTATTAGAACATGCTTTCCTAATCCTACTACAATTCTAATATTCTAGTTATAATAGAACCGACATTCCCTTGGACTTGGGTCGATGGCTATCGCCCATAAGCTCGGGTCGGTCATTAGCCCAACATTCACCCCCTAATTTCGACTCGAGATAGGAGGTCTTCAACTCCGAGTAACTCTTGCATTTCCTTGAACTTAATCCTTGCGAGCTTTCGTGAGAATATCGAAGACGTTGTAACTCACCTCTTACAAACTCAACTTGTACTTGGTCTCTTTCAACACATTCTCGGATAAAATGATAACGTGTGTTTATATGCTTGCTTCTCCGTGAAAGACTGGATTTTCATAAGTGCAATAGCCGATTTGTTGTCAACAAATAAGACCACCACTCTTTCTTCCATTCCGGTTATTTCACTCAACAATCCACGTAACCATATCCCTTGACACGCGGTGAGGTTGCGACCATGAACTCGGCTTCACAAGGCGATAGAGCCACCGTGTTTTGCTTTTGTGAGCACCAGTGATAGGTGATTTACCTAGATAAAATACATGCCCGGTTGTGCTTGACCATCATCTTGGTCCATAGCATAACTACTATCACTAAACCCCACTAACTCCTTGGTCTTTTCTTGGTTGTATCGTATTCCAAAATTCAAACTACCTTGGATATACCTTAGTATTTGTTTCACAGCTGCCATATGTGATTCTTTTGGTTCTTGCATATAACGACTAACCAAACCAACCGAATAAGATAAATCAGGTCGAGTGTGTAGTAAATACCTTAAACAACCAACTCGTCGTCTATACAAAGTTGCATCAACTGGTTTTCCTTCCTTGTCCATGCTTAACTTCATTCCAGGTTCTAATGGACATTGAGTAGGATTTGCTTCATGCATCCCAGCATCTTTCAAGATCTTCTTTGCATAGCTTTCTTGACTTATTGAGATACTTGAATCCTCTTGCTTTACTTCAATGCCAAGATAATAGCTTAACTTTCCCAAGTCACTCATATCGAACATTTCTTGCATTTGTCTCTTAAATTCACCAATATCGCTAAGCTTCGAACCGGTTACTAAGAGATCATCTACATAGACCGCAATAATCAAGATTGACTTGTTTGTCTTCTTCACATACACCGCTTGTTCGTGTTGGCATCTTTTGAAAGACATTTGCTTGAGTTCTCTATCAAGTTTTGTATTCCACGCCTTGGTGCTTGTTTAAGTCCATAAAGCGCCTTTTTCAACTTGTAGATCTTCCTTTCTTCTCCTTTCTTCACGAACCCCTCCGGTTGTGTAACAAACACTTGCTCTTTTAGTTCTCCATGTAAAAAAGCCGACTTTACATCCAAATGATGTAGCTCCCATGCTTCTTTCGCGGCCAATGAGATCAATAAACGTATCGTTTCAATCCGTGCTACGGGCGCAAATACCTCGTCATAGTCAATTCCTTCTTTTTGAGCATAACCCTTTACTACTAATCGAGCTTTGAACTTATTAATTGAACCATCCGGATTTCTCTTAATTTTGAACACCCACTTTAGTCCAATAGGATTAACATTACCCGAAGCTTCAACTAATTCCCACGAATCATTCTTCTCGATAGACTCAATCTCTTGTTTCATAGCAACCATCCACTTGCTTGAGACTTTTGCTTCTTGGAACGTTCTTGGTTCATCATCTTCAATCAAAAGTAGATTTTGAGCTTCATTTGCAACTGAGGTTCTTGAACTAGACCCCATAATAAAGTCTTTAAATCTAGTTGGCGTATTTGAAACCCTCGAAGAACGCCTCATAATTGGTTGAGTTTCCGTCACAAGATTAGGGTCATTATCCGCCTCGAATTGGACTTCTTGTTCGGTATTGACCGGTTGATTTTCATCAACATCATGATTATTTTCATTCTCTTGATCTTCTGCCTCAACTTCATCGGTCACACCTGGGTTAACAAATCCACAACCCGTATCAATAGAACCGTGCCATTCTATAATAAACATACCTGGGTTTAGCTCGTGTGTTTCGCTTCCAGCAACATACTTCCAGCCAAGTTCCTCATTAAACTCCGCATCACGACATACCACTATCTTCTTTAGTTTTGGATTGAACAGTCGAAAACCTTTCGTACCTGGCTCGTTTCCGATGTAAATGAGTCGTGTTGACCTGTCGTCTAACTTATGTAAATATGGCCTTGTTCCCGTTGCATAAGCCACACATCCAAATACCCTTAAACCCTCCAAGTTAGGCTTTTTTCCTTTGAAAGCCTCGTATGGAGTTTGATTAACTAGAGCTCGAGTTGAAACTCTATTAATCAAGAATGTAGCGTGTCTAACTCCTTCAGCCCACATGTAGTTTGGTACGTCTCGTGCTTTCAAGATACTTCTAGTCATTCCCATAAGAGTGCGGTTTCGCCTTTCCACGACTCCATTTTGTTGCGGTGTGTAGGGAGTGGTTAGATGTCTTGTTATACCCTCGTTTTCACAAAAGTTGGTAAATTCTTTTGAAGTGAACTCACCTCCTCTATCGGTCCTTAGGGTTATAATCTTCTTTCCGACTTCTTCTCAACTAAAGCTTTGAACTTTTGAAGTATTCAAATGCCTCACCTTTTTCCTTCAAGGTAAAAGTCCACATAAACCGTGAGAAGTCATCAATAAGAACAAATATGTACCTGTTTCGTGCTATGGATGGTGGAGATATTGGTCCACATAGGTCGGCATGTATAAGTTGAAGAGGATGTGTTGCCTTAAATTTTGCAGCTTTAGGAAACGCCTTCTTGGTTTGTTTTCCTACCAAGCAAGATTCACACAACTTGTTCTCTTGATGAATTATTGGCAACTTTTCAACCATGCCCTTCCTTGCCATTAATTCCATCGTCTCGAAATTAATGTGACCCATCCTAGCATGCCATAACCAAGCATCATCTTCCATCTTTGCTTTGAGACACACGGACTTCCAACTTGGAGCTTAATCTTGTAAAGTCTATTACTTGTTCTAGGAACCTTCATCAAAAGCTTACCATCCGAGTCACGCATAGTAAGAAGGTTACCTTTCATACGAATGTCACATCCGCCTTGGTAGCTTGCCCAAGACTAATTATGTTGCTTTTAGCTCGGGTAGGTAATAGACTCGATGATTAACCGTTGCTCTCCGTTTTCCCTTCAATGATTATCGAACCCTTCCTTTTATCTCGATGTAGGAGTTATCACCAAACTTCACTCTGCCGGAGATATTCTCATTCAACTCCGAAAAGTATTCTCGGATCCCCGTCATGTGATTACTTGCTCCATTATCCAAATACCAAGTGTCTTCCTCGTTTGACTTAGTATTCAGTTGGTTTGGGATAATCTTTTCTTCATTCAAGAAAACTACTTCTTGAACGCTTTTCATCATGAAAAGTGTTGGGTCATCATCATCCTCCGTTTTCAAAAGGTTTGCTTCATGCTTTTTCTTTTGTACACTTCGTTCGGGACAATTAGAAGCAAAGTGGCCATATTCATCACACCTAAAGCATTGAATCTTTGAAAGGTCTCGACTTTTGTTCTTCTTTTGATCCGTCTTGCTCCCGGAGTTGTTTTGGTTTCCACGGTTGTGGTTATTAGCTTGACCACTACCACGAGATTTGTTTTGAGAAGAAAAGTTTTGACCTTTACCGTTGCCATTAGAGGAATTCCTTCCTCGACCTTTCTTATCATACTTTTCACCCTTCCGAACATCAACTTGCCTTGATCTTGAGTGGTGTCAACACCCTTCATTCTTCCTTCAAAAGCTTTCAACCTTCCAATTGCTTCTTGAAAAGACATAGTATTCAAGTCGACAAATTGTTCTATTGAGGCAACAATTGCAACATACCTATCCGGAACGGATGCAAGTAGCTTCTTAACAAGTTTCTTGTCTTCATAAATTGTTCCCAAGCTATTTACTTGATTACAATTTTGCCCAACCTAGCCGCAAAGTCATCGATTGATTCATTGACTTTCATCTTTAAAGATTCGAATTCCGTCTCCAAGGTTTGCAACCTCGCGTCTCGAACCCGTTCAACACCCACATACCTGGTCTTCAAAGCTCCCCAGATTTCTTTGGCTGTGTTGAATTGTGAAACTTGAAAGACAAGTTCTTCTGGAATCGCCTGGAAGAGTAACGCAACTGCCATGTGATCTTGCTTATCAACAACTTGTGTTCCTTCCCCTGGTTCCAGTGCATCGAGTATTCCATGGACTCGGAATACCGCTTTAACTCTTATTGCCCATATGTTATAATTCGTGCTTGTTAACATTGGACATTGTAGAGCCGTTTTAGAATGTTCAATAGGTGGTTGACTCGACTCGCCTTGCACCATCCTTCTTGAACGTCTTTTGTAAGTTACCGGTGTTGTTGGATTGTCTTCCAGCCCTAGAACACGCTTGTTTTACTTCTTGCCTAAGTAAACCAAGTTAAAGTTTGAAACTTTATTTTTCCTTGCAAACCCTTTGTGATCGACTAAGCTTGGAACTGCTGCTGTGATCGTCCACTTGAAACTGGTGTGATCAACTTTGTACCTGGTGATCGACTGATTTGAAACCCTTCAGTTGATCGACTAGTTCTTTGTTGTAAAACAAAACCCTTGATCGATCGCTTCTTGAACCCTTTCGGTGATCGACCTCGGTTGAACAACCTTGCTCTTGATACCAATTCAAGACCCCACCGATCGATGTTCATCATGAATGTAAAACACTAAAACAATAAAACTAGAACACACAATATTTCTTGGAATAGGCTCTCCAATTAATCGAAAAGTATTGGCTTACAAAAGCGATATTGAATGGTACAATGACAAACCACAGCTCGGTTTGTATATATAGGTATTAGAACATGCTTTCCTAATCCTACTACAATTCTAATATTCTAGTTATAATAGAACCGACATTCCCCCTTGGACTTGGGTCGATGGCTATAAGGAGCTTGCCCCATAAGCTCGGGTCAGTCATTAGCCCAACATCGCATCGCGGGTTATCTGGTTGACTATAGAGGAGGTTTGTATAGTATGAACCTTATAGTAGTCGTAGACCTAGTTGCTTAGAGGCGATAATGGAAGGGGCCTACAATCACATGGGATTGTTGTTTCTCTCAAAACAAATTTTTAAAATAATTTATGAGCTTATTAGATCATACTAAGACTAGCCGAATGTTTGATCGATGCCCATCTATAGTTTTAAATAAACTAGTTTTAGATCTTCGTGTATACACATACTTTGGGTTTGATTTTTATTAGATTAAGCTTTGGCTTAAATTTTGTTGGATAATGTTGAAAGTAAAAATAGAACAGTACTAAACATGGTTTTGAGATAGAGTTTTTTCTTATATTCGTTAAATTCTCTGATAATGGAAGGGCCCTACAATCACATGGGTTTGTTCTTTTTCTCAAAACAAATTTTTAAAAGAATTTATAAGCTTATTAAATTATACTACTACTAGCCGGATGCTTGATCTAACGATGCCCATTTATGGTTTTAGATAAACTAGTTTTAGGTGGTGTTTGTTTTTTAAGAGGCTCTGAATCTGAATCCGAACCGCACATCTGAATCTGAACCTGAGACGTAAATTTCTGAATCTGACCGCATTTGAACGGGAAAAAAAACTCATGTTTGAACCGCACATTTGCTTGCTCGTACTAATTTTTTTTTTTGTGTCAGCAAGAGGCATTCAGACACCCATCTCAAGTCTAGACTATTAAGATCTTACTGCCTCCGAATGCGAGCAGGAAAAAAAAACAAATGGTCCGAACGACCAAAATGTCGACCGCGTGCGAGCAGTTCGATTAAGATTGTTAAAAGCCTCTTTATGAAAAACAAACATCACCCGGATCTTCATGTACGCACAAACTTTATATTTTATTTTGTTAGATTAAGCTTTGACTTAAATTTTGTTAGATAACATTAAAAGTAAAAATAGTACTAAACATGATTTTGGGATAGATTTTTTGTTAGATTCGTTAAATTCTCTGATAAACTACTCAATCATAAACTACATAACAGTTGTGTGGAAGTGGCCAAACTTAATATCATAATTTGTTGTATGGGCGCGACCAAACTTAGTATCACATTTTTATTGTGATAAACATGTATGTACCACCTTGATTACTTTTAAGTGCTTATTTGTTTTGAAATGAACAGTTACCAAAATGCTTATGTGTAAATACTTTACTTACAATAAGTATAACAAAAACTTGTGGTTACTTTTACTTTTTGTGATCAGTTTTACATGTTAAGTGGGACATTATAACCATGAAACTAAACGAACACAAAATACATGTGAAATTATACGTGTTTAGGCCTTGCGCATGGCCGATGACTGTGATACTTGAGCTTCTGCTAACTGCAACTTCTACTATGGGGTGTTTGGGATTGCTTAGCTTATTGCACTCTACGATAGATAAACAACTCTCTGAAGGTGGTTGTGACTTGTGATAGTTTGTACAAAAATACAGAAATAAAATGTTTTTAGTTATCAGTTTGTTATGCACACAATAGTCAATCCATACATTATGTGCAAAAAAATCATCTCTAACTACGTACAAACCTAAATTTATTCATTTAACACAAACTAATATTATAAAAATAAAGCAATATACCAGCTCAAATCCCACATAGCACATCTAACACCACCATGAACCCACACAACACGTCTAACGCCACCAAATCCCAAAGTAATAGACTCGTTCAGATCCCAATACCTTTGAGATTCAACTAAACCATAAAGGGAAGATACAAACCCTCTTAGTTTTCATCATTCTGAAAAGGTGTGCTAAATACAAAAGGACAGTACAGATGTTTCTGCATATTTAGGGGTCCAACCTCAGTGATCTGCTATTAAAATGAATGGGCAGGGATCACTGCAAAAATTGGAGCCACTACAGGTCTTGGTGCCACCACAGATTCAGGTGCAACTTAGACATGCAAGCCTCTATGTTTCCTTGCTTCCATAAGGAATGCCAAATCTCCAGGTATAGCTAATCCAACAAGTCTTTCGCCTTCATCTAATTTCGTAGTCTCATAACCATTAATATATTTGTTATAGAAGCAATGTTAGAGATCACAATGTCAATAAAATTTAGGGCTAATTCTCTAAATACCCCAGTTGCCCAAAGACTTTACCCTAAATGCCCCAAAAAATTTCAACTTACCTAAATGCCCCATGGGCAACAGTCGCCTTTGAACATTTGGGAAACTCTCCCATCTACTTGACATGTGTCCCTATCTTTAGGCCCACCTTGTACTTACATAGTACTAGTGTCATAGGTGATTTCTGGGCAACTGGGACCTACATTCTTGGGCGACTGACATATTTTTGTCTTTTAGTAAAAAAAATTGGTCTTTTTTATTATAAAATAGTACATATTTCTTGGGCAACTTGGTCCCACACATATGTATTCTTGGGCAACAATTAGGTAGAAAGTACATATTTATAGGGAGATGATTTGTACACTTTCAAAAGTGATTGGTACACTCAAAATAATTATGTTTGGACATTTATACCCTCATAGAGATAAGAATGTAAGAGTAACTATGAGGGTATAAATGACCAAATACAATTAATTGAGTGTACCAATCACTTTTAAAAGTGTACAAATCATCTCCCATATTTATATTATTTTATTGTATTGTTACTTGTACCATACTTTTATATCCAAAATACAACTTTATGAAATACAAAATACACCTTTTAAATTCCAAATCATACTTTTAAAAAGTTTTTATAATCATAATAAACCTTTTCATAAATACAAAATACAAATCTGCTACTAACACATAACACAAATACAAATATGCTACTAACACACACATCAAACCTTCCCACTCAAACTCAAACGTTCTGCTTCTCCTTCTCAAACTCAAACGTTACCAAACTCAAACGTTCCCACTCAACCTTCTGCTTCTCCAACTGCTTCTCTACAGTGCATTCATTCTAAAACCCAAACCCTAATCCAATTGCTTCCCACTCAACCATCCCACTTCTCAAGAATCCAACGACGACAATGTTTGATGCCAAGCTTACGGTGAGATCTAGAGTATAACATATTGGTACAATTAAAGCCTTATTGAATGTCAATAGAACCAAATTGCTTAGAGACACTGTGTTTGGCCCTTTGTTAGATTTCCCCACATATGCCCAGAACAACCACTTGTACAATTATTTTTATCAAAATCTTTGTTCGGTGGTCAAGTCATGATTCTTGCCCACCTATTACTTTTTAATAGGTGATAATGTTCTTGAATTTGGGCGTGAACAATTTAGTCTTCTAACTGGGTTTCGTTTAGGTCCTGTAGATAAAAAGAAACTGACCACGGCCGTATTGTACGTGGTTTAAGTTATAGTCCTTTTTTTGATCGTTTGTTTCCTGATAAAAAAGGAAATAAGAACAAAAAAGTTAGGGGTGATGAGCTTTTGGCCTTGGTGAAGTCGGGGCAAAGGTGGGATTCTTTAGCCGATGAAGTTACTATTAGGGTTTGTTTGTTGGTGATTGCAACATGGGTATTTATTGCTCGGGAAGGAAGGTTTTACGTTCCTGACCATTTGCTTAAGAATGTTCAGGATTTTTTGTGTGGAATGAGTATCCATGTGGTGAATACATGTGGGCCCATCTCTATAAAAGAACGGTGAATGTTATGCCTAGGCATTCCGACAAGGAAGCAAAGAAGGCCGTTCCAAAAGATCCCAAAAAAGAACAAACATACAATCTCTATGGATTTGTATGGGCGTTGAAGGTTAGATTTTATTTGTAACATGCATTATTTGAGCTTGTATATATTATGATGCTTATTCTAATGAGATGTCAACTTGTATTATTTCTTTGGTAATTTAGGTCTAAATTAGGTGTTATATGGTAAACTTGTAGATTGGTGTATGTTGTAGTTGTTCCTTAGGCATTGGTTTTAAATGTTCATTTATAACAACTTATGAATTAAGAACATGATGAAAATTAAATTTGAGGCACATAATGGTTGATTATTGAACAACGTATGATAGATAAGCGAAACAATAAACAACGTCACGAGCTCTCAAGGTGGTTGTGTTTCTTGAACAAAACAAATTGGTTGAGCATCAAATGTTAATCAATAATTGACAAGAAATGGGGAAGAGTGGAAGACAACTTGAGAAAAGAACCAAGTATTAAAGGTGACCACTTGACAAATAAAGTGGAATAGATAATGAAAGTGATTTTATTTTGTCTGTAGAGTATAAATTAGTAATGGATCTACCTATTTATATATATTCAACAATAAAATCTATTCAACAATGATTACTCGAAATTAGACTGCAATCAAACAACTAGATTGGTGAATCATAATGCTTAATTTTGCTAATGTGGAAAAATTGAGCAATATAATCGGTTCTCATATTTTTATTCTTTCTCAATTGGCTCCCAAAATTTTTTTTCTTTTATTATACAAAAGGTTTCTAATAACAGAGCGTAAATAAAAGGTTTTTAACAGTAATTACTCAAATCTTTTGTGGGCAATCAAAATTGGACATTGCGACTGCTTATTCCTTTACGCAATAACATCAACGGGCCAGGTTAAATAAGAAGTAACTAATGTTTACTGAACAACCAAAATTTATCTGGGACCCATCTCTCTTACTTATATCCAGTCACACAAATTTAGTTAAAGCAAGTTAAGAGGGTACGAACAACTTAAGTCTAGCTGCTTAAGGTGGCTTGTTAACCACATAGGATCATCGTGAGTGCAATATTATGAATATATCCATAGCTGCATTTGCCTAAAATACCTAGCCTTTTGAATTTAACAAACGACTTGGCTAACTAACTTTTCAAAATTTAATTTGAACATATAAGCTGCAACAATAATTTATGGGAAATGATTTGCATACTCAACTTTTTGATTGAGACACTTTAACTTATGCATTAAACGGTTGTACTATGTATACATTATGCTTTAACCGATTTTACATTGGAGTGTGCAAATCAAAACCTAATGTGTGCAAATTATCTCGCATAATTTATATAATGCATGGCAAGTAACATCAACTTATCAATCACTTTTAGCAAAACCCAAATAAACATGATCAATGCTCCCATCAACAAATAAAAACCGCTTATATAACCTTTTAAAAACATCTAAAGTAGAAGCCACGACAATTAATATCTACAAAAGCTATTTTCTTCATTGACATATTTTATCTAACACTTGGCATGCATGTGTAAAATCAGGCTATAATATAATACATGTAAAAGCGAAACAGATTATGAAAATCTCACCAGTTGTAAACGAGGATAGCTACAAAGCCAAAATGAAGGAAGTTATGTTATATCAAAGTCCAATGTGCTCGAACAAATAACTTTGTTGAGCTCATATGATATTAAAAGTGCTCCAAGGAATAAACCAAAAACAAGCAAGCAATCTTGGGCCACGGAATCTAATAATTTGCTTTTCTCCATCTTTACTCTTTTTTTTTAGAAAAGCATCTCATACGGTGGATAACTTTAATCACAAGTTTATGTATATCATATTTCTAAACTAAAGGCATCTTTGAATAGAAAATTTCACTAAAATGAAATCGACAAGGAAATAATAAAAATTGTCAAATTTTAAGAAATATTTGGTAAGTTTCACTATTTGTAGAGTACACACTCGTTTGAGCTAATATGATTTTAACAATGTCAAGATGCGAACGGTGCTCCAAAATAAGCTACCGCTTTTCTCGCCAAAATATCCAACAAGTGTGATTGTTGGCCAACCAACTCCTTTTAAAATTGGTTTCGTTTGAACACACAAATTAAGTTATTTTGAAAGTGAATTCAACACGATTAACACGATTCAAGCACATAATTCCAGATTCTAATCACACCCGGGGGACAAACATACTTGAGACACAAAGTATGCACATGCATACCCTTTTAGGACCATCGATATAAATTGAGAAAAACTACTAATCCCAAACACCACAGCATCTAAAGTTGATCCATCTAATGCTTAAAAAAATAAATAAAAAAAATAATAAAAAAAAAATCTTCATTGACGCATTTAATCAAACAGTTAGAAACATCTCACCAGTACGTTGTTGGGTTGACGGAGTTGATGCCAAGGTATAAACCAACGAGCAAGCAACGTTGTGACCCTGCCATGGAATCCAATTCTTTGCTTTTCTCCATCTCTACTGTTTAAGTATAACATTTTCTAAACTACATATAATCTTTACCTATATAATGTGGGTGTGATCAGTATTAAAAAATACAAAGGTGGCGTTTAGTTGAAAAATATTTTCTTTCATTTTCTATTTCTTGTTTTGTAGGAAAAGGGAGGGGAGTTTTATTTCCACAAAACAATGAAAAATTTAGAAAAACACGTTTAGTTTGAGAAACACGTGTTTGTGTTTTCCATTTTGTAAAACTATAAAACATGTTTAAGTGTTGTTGTTTTCTATCTCAATTCTCTATTCACCTTTGTAATATATTATTAAAACATCTTCAAAACACAAAAACAAATATTATAAACTAACAAACTAAATTATAAAATAACTAAAAATATCTAATACGAGAAAATAAAGAATTGAAAAAGTAAAATATAACATGAAAAATCTTCAAGCGACTACAATTCGACATAAAAACATTAAATTCGACATAAAGTAAAATTTCCTATTTCATTCGTTTTATACGTTTTTACTCTTTCGTATGTTTTTACGTTTTCGACATAAAAACATTAAATTCGACATAAAATCATACATTGACTTTGGCATTAGTGGTCAAGGGACTTGTTTGACATTAAAAACCCATGTTTTGGACCTCTAGCGATGAAAACGCCTAGATTTGGTTCAACGTGATGTGTGTGTACAAGATTAGGGACGAACGGTGTATTAGACTTTTTTATATTATCTATACTACTTTATAAAGTGGTTAGGATTTTCTAATTAAATAAGTCTTAATTTTTTTAGGACCAAAAACATTTCTTTAATAGAAAATTAATAAGCCGTTAGTTAATTTTATTCACCATATAGCTTCGATTGACAATTTTTATAAATAAAAAAGTAAAATCCCTTCATATATGTTGTAATAGCCTTCAAATTTTTATAGAGTCCATTAATATAGTCACATATTCATGTAGTCCATTAAGTGTCGACTAATAACAACACAAACCTCAATGGTATATAAGTCAACTTAAAAACACAAACACCAATACAAAACACACTATCTTCTTTTTCCGAGCACCGATAAAAAAAATACACAAAATTAAATAAATCTACTCTCATCTTAATGTTCGGTTACCTACAGTAGAAATAAATAAGCTTTGCTTCTCGGATTATATCAATAGAATGACAACTTTTATTTGGATATGAAATAATTTGCATTGCTATTGCTTATAGTTATTTAACTAAAAGTTGTCATTCATTCGTAAAGTTACTGTTAATAAAAACGTACAAAAGAAAGAAAACATTTGCTCGCCATAATATACATCAGGTATCCGCCGCTGCATTGCGTAAAAACGAATTTTGTGGTAAATAGTAATGAATAAACAAAAAAACGAATCTTTTTATCATGAAGGTACATAGAATAATCTTTATGTCGTATTTACATTGGTTTAGCTTCTTTTGCCATTCCCAAACGATGATTGGCTGTTGAGTAGCCAACAAAAATACTTTGTGCAACATTCAAAATCCAATTTTTCTAAAAAGGAAAATTAAAAATAAAAAGTAAAATTGTTGGCCATTCTTGCATGACTGACCGAGTTAGATAAAAAAAATATATATGTATGTTCTTGTGGAAAGGTTTATGGATAATTATTAATATTAGTATGACCGGATTCGAACTCGAGACTTTGGGATTGCACACATTACGTATGAGAATCAATGTATAAATAATTAACATATAAAATGTTATATTTAATTATTTGATCACGATATAAATACGTAATGATATTTAATATTTGACGAGTTTTGATTATCGGTCATTAAATGTCAACGGGATATGAAGAAAAGTTAACAAGACAAGAGAAGGTTTTAGGAACCCTTTTTGGGCTTGTGTTTGGCCGAAATTATGGAATCCCACATCGGAAACCATAGTAATCTTGACATCTACCATAAGGCTATAAATACATCCCCATGTATTCATCCTTTGGTACACTAGATTTCAATAGAAGGCCAAACTTCTTTTTTCTTCCCTCTTGTTCTTGGTCGACGAGTGAATCCCATTGTAAGGGATTTACGAGTGACCTTGAGCATAACAAAGGTGTTTGGTTAATCTATTGTGATCAAGAACCTATATTTTCTCATTAATTCGCTACTAATACGTGTGTACAAGAACGAAGAGCAAATACACTTGTGTTTGCATATCTTGGTGGGTCGACAAGGGTTTTGGTCGACATTCATAAACCCTAATTTATTAGGGTTTAGGGTTTCTTGGTTATTGATCTTAATTGGGGGTTTTCATAAACCCTAATTGCATGGATTCGCAAAAGGTACGCATATACTTTTAATTCGGTTAATTAATTTACAAGTATTATTACTATTACTTCCGCTGCATGCTTTGATGATGTTTATGTGTTTTTCTATAATTGTTATGATCAGTAAAACCCAACACCTGTCTATAACACTTTGTAATTTGATTAATGCAAATTTAAGGATCATTTGGTTCAAGAATCCTAAAGAACTTGGAGGGCCACACCTTAATTCATTTTGCATGATGAATATGGCATACGCTCAATAAGGTTAGGTAAGTTCAGGTGGATCGGTGAAACATTTCTATTGAACATCGATCACATATTCTAAAAAATCTCCAGTTAACAATCAAATTCAGAATGATTGTATGGTTACGTGTTTGTGTTATTATATAGATAGATAAAAGATTACTATATATTTAGTTATATATACATATGGACAATCTTTGTAAATAAAAATAATTTAGATTACTCATACTTTAAGTGACAAAAATACTAAAAAGTCAAGAATTTTATATTTATTTTCAGACCAATATGGATATGAGGTTTGACATTTTTAGTTTATCGTCAACTTCATAAACACATGTATCCTAAAACATAGTAATATTCTAGACATGTATGACCTTCATTCACTATAGTATATAAAAAAGAACTATTTCACTTCTTTAATCTATGTGGGATGTAAACTTATACGGTTTTTGTTTAAGCTTATATAGTTATATAGATTTAAGTTCGTTAGTTGATCTTCTTCTTTCCAAAGAAAGTGACAATAAAATTTACTAAAAGGAAGCAAAAACCATTGAAATAAATCTTGTTTCTCACAAAAGTGGATGTATATCTATATTCGAGCAATCATTTGACGTTCTTGGGCCAAAGTTTAAATATAGTACTACTACACTCATTAAGGGACGACGCAATTTGAGTGATTTCATATGGGTAGTAATCGAGTTAAGAATTTGCAATAAGGCAACTTGTTTTGTTATTCTTTAACTACATACCATGAAGTTGTTGGTAATATAAAATAAGTGTGCGTTTGGTATCCCGGAATGGAATCAAGATATGAATTTTCATTCCAATAATGTGTTTTTTTAAGATGTAAATCTTTCAGTTATGAGAATGAAATATAGATATGTTCCATACACCATATCACTCAAAAAGGGAAGGTATGGATATTTTATTCGTGAGAGCCCACGTTATATTTATACTCATACCCATTGTGATTCATGGCGACATACCAAACCAGCCTAAATTTTGGTGTCTAAATTGGTCAAGAAACTCACTCTGTCTTTATGTCACTTATAGTTGAATTTTGTTATAGTTGATGAAAAATTTTAGTCCTATGTATCATAAGTTAAGTACAACTCGATAGTTATATTCACTAAGTATAGATAAAATCTAGTCCTAATTTATTAATGTTCGTGTAAAAATGAGCTGATATTGCGCCCTTATAGAGTCCACAACAATTCATTTGGTGTAAATGAAATTCAGAATTGAAATCGCGACCCTATATTTATTGTTGTATTGTGCGAAGTGAATGTACCAAGACTCCTACAAAGTCTTGCAAGATCCATATTCCTTCATCTTTGTGGTGAGGTACCTGTATACGTTGTTTGTTTTTGTGGCAACTAAATTATTCTACTCTGCAAGTAGTTTAGTTTAGCATTTAAGATATGTTCGGTGGATAAAATTTATAGACAATCTTTGTGTGACTGATTGAGTTACCCTTTGCGAAAAATCAATAGTTTTGGTTAGGTGAACCAAACTCAAACTCGGGGTTTCATGAGTTTTGTTAGTTGGATAACTTTGGTGACACACATAGGTTGGTACCTTGTGATTGATTGAGCTGTACATTGGTAGGACACAATTGTCACTCTATCTCTTGATACCATCACTAGAAACTAAAGCAACAAAGAGAGCTCAAATTACCAATGTTGTGCCATAGTTAGCGTTTTTTTTTTTTTTTTTTTTTTTTGTGGCTAATATAATAAACTTCAACTGCACAATGTAACCGAAAACGTTATACCATTCTCAACACGTATTGTTATCTTACAATGTAGTGTATAACCAAAGAAGATTTCACTTCTTTTACCTGTGTGGGATATATGAGGTTGAACTAATCTTTAAAAATGTAAGCAAAGTGTTTGTGAATAAGTTTACTTGACTTTGTAGTGACATCAAGAGTTTTTCTTTAATTTTATTTATTTTAAAGTATACCGAAATAGAAAAGCGGTGAATAACGTATAATGGCGAATTGTTCATTTCGTATGATATTAAAAAGAGAAATCTCAAAGAAAAAAATGAATGTAAAAAGTAAGAGAGTATATGGCCTTTAGAATATGTATGTTTACTTGACTTTATAGTGACCGGGTATTAGCAATGTAACCCTACTGTAATCTTTATATATTTTCGTAATGAGAATATTCCAAATCATTGGAGATCATTATCATCCTTTCACTGGGCATGTATTCGACCAATAAATGAAAAAATATTTGCATGTGTCTATGACACTTTGTATTTATATTAATGCAAATTTTAGGATCATTTGGTTCAAGAATCCTAAAGAACTTGGAGTGCCACAACTTCATTCATCCTTCAGAATCAATATGGTGTTGCACGAAGGTAGGGGTTAGGTAAGTTTTGAATCCGATTAGATTGAATACTATCAATGTTCTAAATATTCAGTTATATAAACAAGATCTGAAAACTTAAAATTACTCATCGTTTAAATTACAAAAATACAATGTAAAAGTGAAGAATTTTATATTTATTTTCAGATATAGTTTGAAATTTTAGTTTTACAATCAACTTAAACAGATGTATCCAAAAACATTGCAATTCTGAACACATAATGCTCATTCACTATAGTATATAAAAAAGAAAGATTTCATTTCTTTAACCTATGTGGGATGTAAACTTAAAAAGTGTTTGTTTAAGCTTAGGGCATCTACTATGGGAGGTTTATGAAAAGGTTTAAAATTATGAAAAGGTTTATCTTTTTTTCAACCATAGTGAGCATATGAGGTGAGATCCATGCAAAACCCAAGTTATCCAAAGAACAAATGAGAAGATCTCAACCATCCAACCTTCTTTCATCCAATGGTCCCAAATCCGAAAATAACAAGGAGGGTATATTAGTAAAATCATGTTACAATAAAAGCAAAAATATCCCAAATCCTCTCTAACCTTCAACTTTCTCTCATAAAAACCCAATCCGGATCCGAAACCACCACCACGAAATCATTAACACCGCCGAAATCACGGAGAACATTGAAACCACACCGAATAATGAAACCACCGCCGGATTCATTGAAACCACCGCGGAATCAAATCAAACCACCAATCTCGCCATCACAAGAAACACCTCACATCAAACCACCGCCGCGGCCGGAATCAAATCTATTAAAACCGAATCAAATCAAACCATTGAACCACCACCGATTAACCGGAAATAATGCCCGATGAAGCGGCGATTTAATTGAAGTTCCGGTGGATGAAAGTCAAGATAAAGATGATCTTGTCAATGAAACCACCGGTAAATTCCTTAATCCAATTCTTGTTGTAAAATCCCAAATCCCATGGGATTCCAGTGTTTACATGTTTTAGATTCAAATGTTGTTGTAAAATCCCAAATCCCATGGGATTCCGGTGTTTACATGTTTTAGATTCAAATGTTGTTGTAAAATCCCAAATCCCATGGGATTTCGGTGTTTACATGTTTTAGATTCAAATGTTGTTGTAAAATCCAAAATCCCATGGGATTCCGGTGTTTACATGTTTTAGATTCAAATGTTGTTGTAAAATTCCAAAATCCCATGGGATTCCGGTGTTTACATGTTTTAGATTCAAATGTTGTTGTAAAATCCCAAATCCCATGGTAAAATCCAAATTCCATGGGTGTTTACATATTTTTAGATTCAAATATTGTTATGTAAAATCCAAAATCCCATGGGATCCAAAATCCCGGTGTTTACATGTTTTAGATTCAAATGTTGTTGTAAAATCCAAAATCCCATGGGATTCCAAAGTGGTTTATATGTGATTAAATTCAATTATTTTTTAAAAAAGCAAATCCCATGGGATTCAAGTGATTTATATGTGAATCTTATGTGAATCCCATGGATTTATATGTGAATCCCATGGGATTCAAACATGAAAATATAAAAGGTCTTCATTGTGAGTCCCATGGGATTTATAATGAATCTTATGTGAATCCCATGGGATTTATATGAATCCCATGGGATTCAACATGAAAATATAAATCACCATGGGATTCACATATAATCCCATGGGATTCACATTTTTAAAATCTTAATCCCTTAATATTTTTCTTTTATATGCGATTCTATGAGATCACCAAGACCAACTTTATATGAACACACCGAGACACCGGGTGGATCGATATATTGGGAGCCTCATGTGGAAGGAATTGTTGTACCGTAAGAGGGAAATACTATGATACTATAGAGGAAGCTATAGATATGTATAGTACCTATCTTTGAAGCGGAGGGTTTCAAATTAAAAAGCGGGACAACGATTAACAAAACTGAATTGTACAAGCCAAGTACATCATGTGTAACAAAGAAGGAGCTCGAGACATATTAATGTAGACACTTTGGATCCTAAGCACAACGAGAAACAAAAAGAAATACAACTCTACATGTAACAGTTGTCAAGCTCGTATAAGGTTAGAATTGGATATCGTTTCGGAAAATACAAGCTAATTAAGTTTATTGCAAAACATAATCATATGCTTATACCAAAAGAGTATAAACATTTTACAAAAAGCAAAGAAAAATGACCGAGCGAGAAAAAATGTTTGTTGTTAAAGCAGCAACAAACAAAATAGGTGCAACACGGGCTCACAACTTGTTAACGAGTATGAAAGGTGGATATGAATATGTACATGGGACATCTTCTGATTTTAAGAATCATCAGCGGGATATTAATATTTTCATAGGCGAAAGTGACGCACAAATGCTTATAAATAAAATGGAAAACAGAAAGTTGTATGTGCCAAACTTTACATTTCAGTATAAGGTAGAAGAAAGTGAGTTAGTCGCAATGTTTTGGGCGGATGAAGTTGCAAAATGCAATTATAAGGAGTTCGGAGACATAGTATCTTTTGATGCAACATTCAGGAATAATAAGTAAGTGTTTGTTTTTAATATAATTTATTTTGATGAAAAATCACATAAGATTCTGTTATAAATCCCATGGGATTCATACTGTATCCCATGGGATTCATTTAGAAATCACATGGGATTCTGTATGAATCCCATGGGATTCAGTAAGAATCCCATGGGATTCTCTGTGAATCCCATGGATTGTTTTTAAATCACATAAAGATACTTGACAAGTAAAATTATTAAAAGACATGGATAATAGAGAATCCCATGGGATTCGAGAATAACATTTGATTTCATCACTAAAACTTATGTTATTTTTAGATACAACATGGTGTTTGTACCATTTACCGTGTCGATAATCATAAAAAGTGTGTCACGCTTGGTTCGGGAATGCTTTTAAAAGAAAACACCGAATCCTACACATGGCTACTAAAGGCATTCATGATGCTTTTCTAAAGAACCAACGATGGTGGTGACGGATCAAGACGGGCAATGAAAAGAGCCATTGAAGCCGTTTTCACTAAATCAAAACATAGACTTTGCATGTGGCATATTCATCAAAAATTCCAAAGAAAGGTAATTTATTGAATGTTTTCATCTCGAATCTCATGGGATTCTTCTCGAATCCCATGTGATTCGTGTTGAATCCCATGGGATTCTTTCTTAATCCCATGAGATTCATTCGAATCATATGGGATTCTTCTTTGAATCTCATGGGATTCTTTCACGAATCCCATGGGATTCTTTCACGAATCCCATGGATTCTTTCGAATCCCATGGGATTCTTTCGAATCTCATGGGATTCATCTCTCGAATCTCATGGGATTCATCTCATGGGATTCATCCGAATCCGACGTGGTTTACATGTGTTTATCATTTTATTCTGATTTGTAAGGAAATATACAATGAAACCGATTTCAAGAAGCGTTTAAACAAGATAATTTGGAATATGTTCATGGAACCGATGGAATTTGAAGAGAAATGGGCTAAGTTGATTGAAGATTTTGGTTTGCAAAACCACAAATGGATGACCAAAATGTTTAAACTACGAGAAATGTGGATTCCAGCATATTTTATCACCTCACCTTTGTTTGGATTGATGAGAACGACATCAAGGTCTGAGAGTGAAAACTCGTTCTTCAAAAGTTTCACAAGCCCAGGAGCGACACTTGTTAGTTTCATGATGTCCTATGAATCAGCAATGGAGAGACAACGTTATATTCAAGAACATTTGGACTTTAAAACACTAGATGCGGCTCCAAAATGTGAAACAAAGTTAGCAATTGAACGTCATGCAGCAAAAGTTTATACTAGGACAATATTTCTACTTGTTCAAACGGAAATAAAAGAGGCATGCTGGACTTGTGCGATACAGGAACTAAAAATAGACGAACGTTCTGAGATTGTTATTGTTAGAGACAAAAATCCGGCAGCTTATAGAATCCTTAATAAGGAAGTTGCAAAAGAACTAGCAGATGAAGGCGAAACAGTAGCAACAGAAATATTTGTAGACTATAAGGTATATTACTTTCTCGTATAAACTAGGATTAATCAAGTAATCCCATGGGATTCATAATCAATCCCATAGTAATCCCATGGGATTCAGTATGAATCTCATGGGATTGTCTAATAGGATTGACTAATAATTATAGGTATTCACTGGGAATCCCATGGGATTCTATTTAAAATCCCATGGGATTCTGTTTAAAATCCCATGGGATTGTCTAATGGGATTGGCTAATAATTATTGTGTTTTAAAAAGGTACTGCGTAATACAGAAGATGGGTCGGTGGTGTGTAGTTGCAGACATTTTGTACGATTCGGTTTCCTATGCCGACACATATTCTGTGTTTTCAAGAATCGTGATATTAACTTCATTCCAAAACAATATATTTTGAGGCGTTGGACAAGAGATATCATACCACCGATTTGAGAAGGAAAAGCAGATATGGTGAAACAGATGAAGAAATTCAAAGACTTACAAATGAGGCAACGTTTACGGTGGATGAATGTTTGTTTCGGTTGAGCAAAGACAAAGTGAAGATGGGTGCTTTTGTAGAAAAGTTAAAGACATTGAAAACAGAAGTGGAGACCGAGGTGCCAAATCCTCCTTCAAGAAATACAGGAGATGTAATTGGTGATCATTTTCTATTTCTAACCCTGAGAAGAAAATAGTTAACAATCCAACAAAAGCAAGAAATAAAGGGAATATTTCAGAAGCAGAACGAAATGAAAGGCGAAAGAGTGAAAGAGAAAAAGCGCTTCAAGTTAAAAAGAAACAAATGAAGCCTTGTGGACATTGTGGAGAGAAGACGAACTTGCATACGAAAACAACTTGTCCGATGAACCCAAAGGCAAGGCGAAAGGCGAAACCAACTGATGTTTGAAAAAAATTAATTTACTTATTTTTTTGTTAGTTCTTTTTTATTGTTTTCTTTTTATTGTTTTCTTGAATATATAGATTGAATATTCAAATTATATTCTGTTTAATTCACATATTTGTTATTTATATTCTGTTTAAAAACTTACTCGTAACAGAGGGGAGAGATAATCTGAATGGATCACAATGAATCCCATGAGATTCAGTTAGAAATCCCATGGGATTCACAATAAATCCCATGGGATTCAAAATAAATCCTATACTTATATTCTATTTAAAAAATTGTATGCATAATCTGCATGGATTCACAATGAATCCCATGGGATTCACAATGAATCCAATGGGATTCTGTATAATTCACATAAAAGATAAACAACAGTTAACATTATAAAACTCCATCATAAACTCTCAACTGTTATAACATTCTCAAAATGATCTACCATCTACCATCAATGCACATGTTTTCAAAAGAACATTCTCAAAACTGATCTAACATCAATTAACATGTTTTCTAACATTCTACAATCAACTGATCAACTATTGATAGCTTCAACTGGATCAACGGCTAACTTTTCGTCTTTTCGGAATCACTGCGTTTTCCCTATTCTTAATAGCTTCCACAATTATGTTCATCTTTTCTAGACGAGGAAGTTTATCAAACTCTTTTGCTAGATCAATAAGCTTACCAGAATGTATATTAATCTCATGTAACAAGATTTTGGTAGCAAACTTGAATCTCAGTCGCCTCAACATATCACCCTGCGTCAACTTGTAACCATCTATTTCACAGCAGCCAGACTCGGAAAACAGCCCACAATCCCATTTTGTAGCAGGTTCACCATGGTAACATTCCATATGTAGCATTGTGAAAATACCACAATCACGGAAATTTTTCTTGGTTCTCCATTTTAGCTTTGGGATTCTTGGTTTAGCTTTAAGAATGTTAGCATGCTTTTTGTGACCATAGAGCTTCAAATGTCGGGAAAACAACTTTTTCTACAAAATTATTAAAAAAAAGATCATAAATTACTAGAATTCTAGGAAAATGTCAATAGCGATTCAAATGGAATTATGTATTAATCCCATGGGATTATGTTTAAATCATAAAGTATTCATCAAAAGAATCCCATGGGATTCAGTATGAATCCCATGGGATTCATACGTAATCCCATGGGATTTCTAATGAATCTGGGATTTTAATGAATCTCTTTAAAAAGTAGTAAATACTTACAAGTACTAAGTTGAAAAAAAATACTTACTAGTAGTTCACATGTTTTTTTATATTTCGAATCATAAGTTGCTCCCGAATCACTGTTATCTAGTATTGTTATCGATATTGTTCTGGTAAGGCTGATCACGATGACGTAAAAGTGGCCACCATTGCAAATTGGAAAAAAAGCCTGTTTTAACAAAACAAAAATAAAAAAATGAATCCAAAGTAAAACACAAACATCAATTTATAAACAAAAAAAAAAAAAAAAAAAAAAAAAAAATACCAAGTCAATGCCGTCGAGATCCAAGCCAAGAACATTATCTCCAAACCGAGCTAAAATTTCATCTTCAAAACTCTCAAATTTATTGTCCTCGACGCCAATGTTCCATCAAACATAGATTTTACCAGATATGCAATTTAAAAGATCATGTTATGATTTGTATTGCTTTGGGGTGTTTGGTAAGTCAGATAAGATGATAAGCACTTTATTAAACAAATAAGAAATTTACTAAAGCAAATCAAAAATAAATACTTACAATACATCCTGTTGGAAAAAAGTGCCGTGATGGAGAACCATGTTCTTTAAATCTCTCTTCATAGTTTAAAATAGCACTCCAACAGTCAACAACATTTGAATCAATCCACAAACCGGGTGCTAACGTTTCCATTTGCAAACGAATGGAAAACACCGTGAACTCCGGAGATTCAGAATCAGATTCAAAAATGTTCTCACTATATGAGTAAACAAGAAAAAGAAAAAACATCTTTCAGAATCAGTTTGGAGTTTGTATGAATCCCATGGGATTCAGTACTGAATCCCATGAGATTCAATATAGAATCCCATGGGATTCAATACAGAATCTCATGGGATTCTGTACAGAATCCCATGGGATTTGATTTTTTTATTAACTATATTAAAAATAAACATGTAAACTTACAACTTGTCGCCTTGCATTGCAAACAAACTATTTCCTAGAATAAACTCCAGCTTTGTGATTTTGGATACAACCTTTGTCTTCTTATTCATATACGGAGATAACAAGTACGAAGAAGGTTTCACCTCACGTTTTCCAGCTCGAGTAGCTATTCTTTCAGGAGTCATTGGATCCGGCATCATTGGATCCGGACCTCCGTTGAGCGATTCTTGCTGAATACAATAAAAAGATTTAATTAAAAAGAAACAAAATTTTCGTAAAAAAGAAAGAGATTCAAGAATATTACATATGCGTGCTCGTGACTATACACATGATAATCTCATCAACATTATCTAAGTTATTTTCTATCCATTGTGTTAACCCTCCGGTGTGCACGTGATCTCGAGCTCATCCTCATCCTTCTCACCTCATCAACTTCATTCTCACCTCATCAACTTCTTAGCATCCTCATCCTTCTTAGCATCAACTTCCTTCTCACCTCAACAACTTCCTTCTCCTTCCTAGCATCAACTTCCTTCTCACCTCAACAACTTCCTTCTCACCTCATCAACTTCCTTCTCGTGCTCATCCTCTTTTTATCGATTCATCATTCTCAACCTCATCAACTTCCTTCTCAGCCTCATCCTTCTCAACCAAATCTTCATCTTGTTTCTCGGCCTCATCGGCCAAATCTTCTAAAGTTACCTTCTTCCCATTCTTATCATCGTCATCATCATCCTCCTCATCATCATCGTCATCCTTCCCACTACCATCAGCATCATCATCCTCTTCATCATCGTCATCCTCTTCATCATCGTTATCCTCATCATCCTTCCCATTACCATCAGCATCATCATCCTTATCATCGTCATCCTTCCCTTCATTGACATCCTCAATTAATAGCATCGGTTGCTTGAAAATATTAGAATACTTTTTATATAGCTCCTCCAACTTTGCATCACCGGGGTAATCTGACATTGCTTTCATGAAATAATCTTCTACAACAAGTCTTTCATCACAAATCAACTCTAACTTTTTTTCAAGTTTATTAAACAAATCCTGAAATAAGAAACATTGTAATAGTCATAATAAAGCTCATTGCAATGAATCCCATGGGATTTCATTTCTAACTGAATTGCATGTGAATCCCATGGGATTCTCTGTGGTTGTAAACAAGAAAAAGAAAAACATCATTTCGGAAAAACATTGAGTTTGTATGAATCCCATGGGATTCATTCTGAGAATCTCATGGATTCACTTCAAATCTCATGGGATTCATAATGAATTCAATAAGATTTGTAGTGAATCCCATGGGATTTCAGATTGAATCCCATGGGATTACGTATTCAATCCCATGGGATTCACATCGATATCATTTAATAACTATAAATGTAAAACAAATAACAAAATTTTAAAAGGAACCTCTTTCAAAAAGAATCTTACGAACCGCCACAAATAAAACCTTGATCTCTTGAACCTCGATTCGGTCCATTACGGTTGAAGTGGTAGCAAACCAAAACATTCTTCTTTAAGTTCTAGATCCCGTCGTTGGGACATTAAGTATGAAGACCGACTTTTGATTGCGGGACGTGTCCGGACAACAGAATCTTTTCATGCTTTGTAGAATCCGGATACAAAAGTCGAAAAACAAAAAGTGTAAAAGAAGGTTATAACAAATCATCACACAAACACATTTAATAATCAAAAAATAGAGTTCAAAACTTAGAAACTTACAACAAGGAAGGTATATGGACCAAGATAATGATTAGATGTCGTTGTTGGGACTTTATGGCGTTTAAAGGTGAAAAATAAAGTCACACCAATCAATAGCCTTAACATCAGTATCTTCACGCAATCTTAACACAACATCCAAACATATCTTCCCCTTTAACCCATCAACCTCACCCATCAAGTTTGCAAAAAGGGTACAGAAGTTGACTTTAAAAAGGAAGTCGGCTTCCCGAGACTCGATCAATTTATTAGCAATGTCATTAACACGGACATCCTTGAGTTTTTTAGGATGAAACTGACCGATCCAATTCATCACAAAGTCATCATTTTCTGATCTAGCATCTAGAGAAAAGAGAGATTGACCACCAAATGGAACACCTAATATCTCGTGAATTTTTGAACTAGTGACCTTGATTGACTCGCCCTTCTCCAAAACCAACTCACAACTTTCGGTGAAATCTAGAAATTACATACCTTCCCAACCTTGAAGGAATGTGATCTATTTTACACTTGTGTAACGAACTAAACCGATGTCGACCAAAACCGCTTCATATCAACCTTAGCGTCACGGATGGCGAAAAAAGTCAGAGGTGTTGTCCGTGAATGAAGAATCGGAAACATGGAAACATACTTTTCATGCGCTTCCTCTTCTCGCCGTCAACACCTTCTTACCTTTCTTCTTCGACTTCCCTCTTCATCATAATCTTCCTTCTTTACAAGCTTCTTATCATCAACATCATCCGAATTCTCCTCTTCTCTTAGACAAACCCTTTCCTTCAAAACCTTTTTGTATCTTCAATATCATCACAATCTACGTAAAAAAAAGACATTATAAATATGTTGGTCAACAAAATCCCATACTAATATTATATTTAAAAACTTGTATGCATAACCTGATGGATCAAAATGAATCCCATGGATTCACAATGAATACCATGAGATTCGGTAGAAATACCATGAGATTCACAATGAAGCCCATGGGATGGTAGCATCTTGTGGTGCAACAATAAACTCAAGTACGAAAAACAAATTTGAAACAGCATCTTGTGGTGCAGGCATTACCTTTTGCTGTTCCTTTTGCTCCTTACCAACCGCCTTCTTACCCTTCTTACCCTTTTGCTCCTTCACCTCTTCATCCTTCTCCGACACCTCCTTTTGAACAGGTGCCTTCTCCAACACCACCTCCTTTTGGACTAAAACTGTTTTATCAAAACCAAGTAAAACTACTTTATGACTTCTAAAATGCAATTCACTACTAAAATTAGAAGAACTTCTGTCTTAAACTGATTCAAAACTGATAATTAACATAAATCTCAACATTAGAAATCCCATGAGATTCAGGTAGAAATCCCATGGGATTCACAATGAATCCCATGGAATGCTAGATGTGCAACAATAAACTCAAGTACATATAACGATAGCATCTTGTGGTGCGGGCATTACCTTTTGCTCCTTTGCTCCTTACCAACCGCCTTCTTACCCTTCTTACCCTTTTGCTCCTTCACCTCTTCATCCTTCTCCGACACCTCCTTTTGAACAGGTGCCTTCTCCAACACCACCTCCTTTTGGACTAAAACTGTTTTATCAAAACCAAGTAAAACTACTTTATGACTTCTAAAATGCAATTCACTACTAAAATTAGAAGAACTTCATCTTAAAGCGATTCAAAGCGATAATTAACATAAATCTCAACATTAGAAATCCCATGAGATTCAGGTAGAAATCCCATGGGATTCACAATGAATCCCATGGAATGCTAGATGTGCAACAATAAACTCAAGTACATATAACAGAAAAACAAATTTGAAACAGGTAGCATACTGTGGTGCAGGGCATTACCTTTTGCCTGTTCCTTTTGCTCCTTACCAACCGCCTTCTTACCCTTCTTACCCTTTTGCTCCTTCACCTCTTCATCCTTCTCCGACACCTCCTTTTGAACAGGTGCCTTCTCCAACACCACCTCCTTTTGGACTAAAACTGTTTTATCAAAACCAAGTAAAACTACTTTATGACTTCTAAAATGCAATTCACTACTAAAATTAGAAGAACTTCTGTCTTAAACTGATTCAAAACTGATAATTAACATAAATCTCAACATTAAAAACAGATTAAAACTATACCTTTTTGTTGCTTGACCTTTGGTTTTTTTCTGTCTTCTAATTCAGATAAAGACAAAATCCTTTTACGCTTCACTTCATCTTTGGACTGAACTGGTTCAACCGACTCCAGTTTATCCAACTTAACAGCAGAATCTACATAAAAAAAGACATGATATAAATATATTGATCAAAAAATACCATGATACAATCCCATGGGATTGTATGGAATCCCATGGGATTCATTAGCTGATTTAGAACAGTTTAACAAACTAAAAAAAGGAGCATGCAAAATCCTCTTAATAAATCCCATGAGATAAAAATATACCTTTTTCGCTTTTTTTCGATAGACCTTTAAACTCTTACATTTATCTTGATATCTTCGGTCTCAATGGCTTAACCTTAGCCGACTTATCCGACTTATCAACCTTAGCCGACTTATCCGTTGGCTTACCAATGCCTTCTTACCCTTCTTAGCCTCTGCATCCTTGGCTCCTTGGTCCTTGGCCTTATCCCTTGCTCCTTGGACTCTGCATCCTTCTTTGACATCACCTTATCCAAGACCTTCTCCTTTTGAGCAGTGCCTTCTCCAACACCTTCTTAGCCGGCACCTTGTCTTTTTCAACCAGCACTTTCTTTTTTTCAGCCGGCACCTTGTCTTTTTTAGCCAGCGACGTCTCTTTTGCAGCTTGAATGATATCCGATTTTGTTAACCACTTCTTACGTGGGGAAACTGTGACAACACCTAACATAAAAAAAATTAAAAAAGTTAGATATACAATAATCTGCATTAATCTGCATTTTAATTTCATTTATGTCTCATTTGAAAAAGTGCCAATTTAGTTACTCCCTCTGTACCAGAATTATTACCTTCCACATTCAGCTACTAAACAAGCTGGTTTGGTTTAGTAGCAAAAACGTACATATACCTAACTGATTACGCTAGACTTGTCACGTGTCCTCAATAATATACCTAACTTAATTAGTTTACACAGCAAGCACGTACATTCTACATTACTAATTACACGTATTTAGCAAATGCTAGACTTGTCACGTGTCTCAATAAGCATACATATACCTAATCGACACGCTACTTAGCAAGTGCGTACATTCTACATTACTAATTTTTTCTTGAGTCACGCAATCAATTACAATAAGATTCATATATTTCGTAGTATACATATACACACACATATCAACGCTAATAGCTAACTTAATTACACTGCTTAGCAAGCAACATACATTCTACATTACTAATTAAAGTATCTCGCAATCAGTTACAGTAAACTCGTACACAATCAAACACGCTCTGCTCAATCATCTACTCATTCAACTTATACTTTTCCTTACAACTTAGGTAGTCCCATACACATATATACCAAGCATGTACGTTCTGCATTACTCTACAAGCTACTAATCACACATATTTAGCAAACGCAAGTGTCTTAATATGCATACAGCCATACATATACCTAGCTGATTACGCTACTAAGCAAGAGCTTATATTCTACATTACTAAACGTGAGAGTCTTAATAAGCATACATATACCTAACTGATTAGGCCACTAAGCAAGAGCTTATATTCTACATTACTCTGCAAGCTACTAATTACATGTATTTAGCAAACGCAAAACTAGTCGCGTGTCTCAATAAGCATACATATATTTACCAAATACCACTAACTGGTGCTAGTTTCGCCAAACATAGCATAACTTCATAACACCCCTCGTTTAGCAGTCTCCTCATAAACTCTAAAATAAGCTGACAAATTAAGCTCTAAAATAAGCAATCTAATCACAAATTTCAGCCACAACTCTTCAATCACAAATTAAGCTCTAAAATAAGCAATATAATCTGATTCCTATAACACAAACTTTAAGCCATCACAAATTTCAGTCACAACTATTCAATCAAAAAATAAGCAACTGATCTTAATTAATCAAAAAATAATTAAAAAAATGAATTTCGAAGCTTACTTTCATTAGGAACGTTAGATGAAGCAGCTTTTGCCACTGAATCGCCTTTAGATAGGGCAATCTCTTCTCGAATATCCATTTTAATAGAATA
This sequence comes from Chrysanthemum lavandulifolium, assembly GCA_022545495.1. Classification (NCBI taxonomy): domain Eukaryota; kingdom Viridiplantae; phylum Streptophyta; class Magnoliopsida; order Asterales; family Asteraceae; genus Chrysanthemum; species Chrysanthemum lavandulifolium. Next base: position 13,430,815 of record CM040240.1, on the reverse strand, counting down.
CTTATGGTTGCGCGGTGGTTTTGGGGGTGGTTTGGGGGCGGTTTGGCGGTGGTTGGCGGTGGTTAGGGTTTGAAGTGGTTTGGGGATCTGAAAAGTTGAGAGTGGGTTTGGCGGTGTGTGTGTTTTCACGTTTAGTATAATGAGAATGTCAAATTACAAAAATGACCCCTTTAGTATAATTTTAGTTTAAAATGTAGATTAATCTAATCCGTTGGATTCAAATGGATGGATGGTTGAGATCTAACCATTTGTTCTTTAGATAAAACTTGTTCCGTATGGAACTTTTCTCGTGAGCATATACTTTATATCTATGTGGCATGAAGAGGTCCAAAATCCTAGACCTTTTCATAATTTAATGCATGTGTATTTTATATTGTTGTAAAAGGTTTATACATAGTGGTATGAGGTTTATAGTATCAAAAGCTTTATAAGTTTGTGATTTGGCATGTTATAAACCTATTGAAAAGCTTTACCATTGTGGATGCTCTTATATCGATTTCACTTCCTTAGCCTTTCCAAAGAAAGTGACAATAAAATTAACTAACAGGAAGCAAAAACCATTGAAATAAATCTTGTTTCTGACACAAGTATATGTGTATCTATATTTAAGCAATCCTTTGAGGTTCTTGGGCCAAAGTTTAAATATGGGTAAAAGCCATAAAATAACAACGTACTTTTTAAAATTTGCCAACTTGAAACACTAACTTTCTTATTACATTAGTTCACCAACGAACTTTCAAAATTTGTTCCGACTTCACCCATATGACCGTTTATATAAAATAACAACGTACTTTTTAAAATTTGCCAACTTGAACACTAACTTTTTATTACATTGGTTCACTCTGAACTTTCAAAATTTGTTCGACTTCACCCATATGACCCGCTTATATTAAAATAATAACCGAAATGACTATATTAACCTCGCATATGGATGAAGTCGAACAAATTTTGAAAGTTCAAGCTGAAGTCGGAACAAATTTTAAAGAATACAAGGGTAATATAATATTATTTTAGTGTAAGCGGGTCATATGGGTGAAGTCGGAACAAATTTTAAAAGTTCGTTGGTGAACTAAGGTAATAAAAAAGTAAGTGTTTCAAGTCGGCAAAATATGAAAAGTACGTTGTTATTTTATGTTTTTTACCCAATAAATATAGTACTACTTATTAATGCAACTCGTTTTCAGTTTCTTTGAACTACATGCCATGAAATTGTTGGTAATGTAAGTAATTTTTTTGTGTCCAAATTGATCAAGAAACTCACTCGGTCATTCTGTCTCTACTAGTTAAATTTGTTATATTAAATATCGAAATCACGACCTTATATTTAGTGGTATTGAATAGTATACTTAGACTTCTACAAAATCTTGCAAGATCCATAACCTTTCATCTTTGTGATGATATATCAGTGTACTTTCTTTGTTTTTATGACAATTGAATTATTTTGCGGGTTGGGATTCTCTCCCATTACTTGAGTCAAGTTGGGAGTACATCAACCATTGGATTAAATTCAATGGTCAAGATTAAAAAATAGTCTTTTAATCTTGACTATTGGATTTAATCCAATGGTTGATGTACTCCCAACTTGACTCAAGTTAGTGGCATAACTTGAGAGAATTTAAACCCTTATTTTGCTCTGCAAATAGTTTAGTTTAGCATTTAAGAAAAGCTAATCGGTGAATAAAATCTATATGCTGTCAATCGTGTGACTGATTAAACAAAAAGGAATAGAGTACATTTTTTCAAGTGACACACATATTTGAAAAAAGGGATTAAGTCGTAGAATAGCAATGTAGTTTTTAAAGTGTTCTGTTTTGTTACGTGTACTTTTTTTAAGTCGTAGAATAGCAATGTATTTTTTCAATGTGTTCCAATTTGGTACGTGTACTTCTTTTAACCTTGTAAAAGTTGTAAAATAGCAATGTACTTTCCATAAGTGTTCCAATTTGGTACGTGATTGCTATTGTACAACTTAAACAAAGCTAAAAAAAAGTACACGAACCAAAACAGGACACTTATGGAAAGTACATTGCTATTCTACAATTTAAAAAAAGTACAAGTACCAAAATATGACACTTTGAAAAGTACATTGTTATTCTACGACTTAATCCCTTAAAGTACATTGTTATTCTACGACTTAATCCTTTAAAAAAAAAGTTGAAATTTTATATTAATTTTCCAATACAGATTTGACACCGAGGTTTGATTTTTTGATCTACAATCTTTGATGACCCATCTGTTATGAAAACATAACATTATTCTAAACATGAATATTCCTCGTACAATGTAGTATATATTCAAGGAAGATTTCACTTCTCTAACCTATGTGGGAATAACGTTGAATTGACTCTAGTCAAATAATACTCACAATCCATGCTATTTAAGTTATCTGTTCATTGTAGAGTGCCTGTATATTGAAGCTACTCTGATAACCAATATAATGCCAAAGTTTACATACGGTAACTAATTATAATACCTATTTTGATATAAAAATTTAATTGCGTATTAGTATAATATATTTTGATATAAAAATTTAAATAGCATATGATTACATTGTATATAAAGAAGAACAATCAAATTACCTTAAGTCATTGTGTTTTAAAAGTAAAAGAAGTTTAAAACACCTGTTGTATACTTGAAAGAGCGATCTTTCATTGTTGTGTTAAAAAACTAGTAGTAAATTTTCATAAAGTGTTTGGATAAACAATATCTAGAGAATACATGAACTTTTAAAAGTTTTTGGATAAATCATTCCAAACAAATCTCATAATCATATGTAGTGTGAGTAGAGACTTTTCAACTCATTTTAAAAAATCATTTCAAATAAGCAATATAATTAAAAATAAAAATACCAACATTATATCTTAGTCTATTAGTATTATTTTTAATAAATAAAGAGAGTACGCATAACATAACTCATTCACTATAGTATATAAACAAGAAATTCTTTAACCTGTGAGGTGAAATGTAGTTGAAATGATTTTATCAGATACATAATAGCGTGCATACATTATACCTACATGTTGAATCCTGCTACATGTTATCTATGGGGAAAATTTAGAAGCTTGCCACCCCGCACTCGGCTAATAAACAACTTAAATGATATCTAAGAAAATAAAAGCTTGCTTATGCAATATATAATAAAATTAAATTCAACAAAATGTTACTATTTATGAAAGGATGAAGTAAAAGAAAACACGAGAGGCAAAGGATGTGATAGAATGAATAAATGTGTTTAGGTACTTTATAAAAAATTACTTTTGAGCAAGTACTAAATTTCCAGCTCCAGTTAAATTATGCAAAACTTGTACAGTGAAACAAACATATCCAATATGATGTGTTATGGGCATGTTATTGTTGGAAAATTTAGTGCACTTGTGGGATTAGTTCACACCTTGTAATGGGTTAGGAGGTACAGTGTACACCCATAAGGTCCATGAACACCCGACTCTTATAGTGGTTTGTATTGATAGTACTAGTAGAAAGTACCGCTTTGAAAAGTCTCGCTTGTGGTTTCCATCGATAAGTCGTGTTTCCACCGATAGGCGGTGTTTCCACCGAAGTGCTATGAAAGTCTTGCTAGAGGTATGAAAGTACCGCAAGTGTTAAAGAATCTTCGAATGGCGATTACAAGCGCTTTATGACCACGCTTAATTGGTCATGTAACCACTAATGACTATAATGGGGATAGTTATGAGGTTATTAATGGGCCGATTAATCCTCATAATTCCATTTGAGCGGTTGAGAGTAATCTCCTATAAATAGGAGATCCGATTATGCATGAAATACACACATAAAACACTAAACACTTATAAGCGCAAGGGTTATTGAATTGTGCCTAATTCTATAACTGCATTTGGTCTTATCCCAAGTAGATATTCGTGTAACCCAGACATTAGGGTCGAATAGTTTACTTTAGAAAGTGATCACACGATTCCAAGTGATATCCGGTAACCACCAAGTGGTATCTCACTAGCGACCTTTGTTTTGTTTCTCACGAGCAGTTGAGTATATCTGTCAAGATTGATTATCTAACCCTACCTTTGGGCCAAATCGCCAACAATCAAAGTAAACTATTTTGTGATAATCAATGGTCTGCTGCGCAATGAACACATGGCTTCAAACTTTGCTAAGTGGACAAATTTGAAGGGTGGACTTTAGGAGGTGGCGGGAAGAAGATGCACTTCTTTGTGTCAAGCATGAGTGTGGTGTATGTGCTAACTACACCTATTCACGATGATGGGATGATGCTACTTGTGGAGCAGATCCGGAGGAGGAGCAAATGGGAGAATGATGACTACATATGCGAGGTCTTATTCTCAATGGTATGTCCGATGCTCGTTTGATATTTATCGAACTTTGAATCTTCCAAAGAACGTGGATTCCTTGGATGCCAAATATATGGCGGAGGATGCATCAAGTAAGAAGTTCCTTGTTAGTAATTTCACAAATTACAAAATGACCGATTCAAGACCGTTATGGAACAATACAATGAACTTCTTGGAATACTTGGAAGGTTTACACAACACAATATGCACATGGATGAGGCTATTTAGGTCTCTTGTGTTATTGATAAACTTCCTCCTTCTTGGAAAGATTTCAAGCATATCTTGAAACATAAGAAAGAGGAGTTAACTCGGTTGAGTTGGGCGATCATCTGCGCATTGAGGAATCTCTCAAGGTGTAGGATAATGACAAGCCAAAGAGTAGCAATCTTCTTGGACCATCTGTTGTCAATATGGTGGAGCATAACAACTCCACCGGTACAATGACAACAAAGGCAAACGCAAGTATCATGACAACACAGGCGGATCCTAACAAGAAGGCAACACCTACTTGTTGGAAATGTGCAAGGCGGGTCACATTAAAAGGGACCGCAAGGGTGTTAAAGTTGGTGGTAAAGCCAATGGATCGTGCACTAATGGTTCGGGGGTGGTGGTTCACCAACTCACCGAAAGGTCGTAATATGTTTAATAAGTCTTTTCGCATTTATTATGTTACATATGTATCGAATCTTTTATGTGCGGGATGATGATGTTGCGTGGTGGGTTGACTCGGTGCAACAGTTCATGTGTAAAGATAGAAGCTGGTTCAAGACTTATGAGTCACCGAATGATGGCTCTATTCTTCACATGGGAAATGAGTCAATGACCTTGGTGCATGGTCGTGGTTGTGTAGATCTTAAGTTTAGTTACGGAAAGATTGTAACTTTGTTTAATGTTGTTCATGTTCACGATATCGGGAAGAACTTGGTTTCAAGTAGTGTTTTGAATAATCATGGATATAAACAAGTTATTGAATCGATAAATTTGTTCTTTCTAAATGTGGTGTTTTTATTGGTTTTGGTTATTTATGTAATCAAATGTTCAGCTTAATATTACCAGCAGCGATGTTATTTCACTTTTGTGACCACATATGATCGACCGATTCTACCCTTTGGCATGCTAGACTTGGTCATGTTCACTATAAAAGGATGCAAGATATGTCTATGGATGGTTTAATCCCGCTTTTGACATGGACACTGAAAAGTGTAAAACTTGCATGTTGACCAAGATAACCAAGAAACCCTCTCAGGGTGTTAGTCGTGAGACTAAGATCTTGGAGCTTATTCACAGTGACTTGTGTGATTTGCATGCCACTCCTTCTTTAAGAAATGAGAAGTACTTTGTGACATTCATTTTGAATAATTGATCCGACACTTCCAAAAATTATCCTAATATATTTTTATACTCATTTTAAGACTATAAAAATTATATTATTAGTTTACCCGATGTTTTAAATTTATTTTGTATTCGGTCTTAAAAAACAAACAACAAAAGAAAAGCGTGAATATTAAAAATGCGAATTTTGAAAAATTAAGCGTGAATATTAACAAAAACGTTTATTAATAAAAAAAATAAAAAACCGATTATAACAAAAACGTGAATAATTAAAAAACAAAAAAAAAAAAAAGAAAGAAAAAAAACAAAAAGAAAGAAAGAAAACAAAAGACAAGAAAAAACCATTGAAATAAATCTTGTTTACGACACAAGTATATGTGTATCTATATTTAAGCAATCATTTGAGGTTCTTGGGCCAAAGTTTAAATATAGTACTACTTATTAATGCAACTCATTTTCAGTTTCTTTGAACTACATGCCATGAAATTGTTGGTAATGTAAGTAATTTTTTCGTGTCCAAATTGATCAAGAAACTCACTCGGTCATTCTGTCTCTACTAGTTAAATTTGTTATATTAAATATCAAAATCACGACCTTATATTTAGTGCTATTGAATAGTATACTTAGACTTCTACAAAATCTTGCAAGATCCATAACCTTTCATCTTTGTGATGATATATCGATGTACTTTCTTTGTTTTGTGACAATTGAATTATTTTGCTCGCAAGTAGTTTAGTTTAGCATTTAAGAAAAGGCGATCGGTGAATAAAATGTCAATCGTGTGTTGATTAAACAAAAGGCATAGAGTACCATTTTTCAAGTGACACGCATATTTGAAAAAAGGGATTAAGTCGTAGAATAGCAATGTACTTTTTAAAGTGTTTTGTTTTGGTATCTGTATTTTTTTTTAATCGTAGAATAGCAATGTATTTTTTCAATGTGTTCCAATTTGATACGTGTTCTGTTTTGGTATCTGCTAACTCTAATCTCCATGATCCTTTCAAATCAGCACATCCTTGCAGTAAAACCAAAGTAATTGTATAATTGCTGCTCTTACGTTGAAATGGCCAAGGAAGAAAAGAAAAAGATTCATCATCACGGAAGAGCTCTTGCACTAGTAAAACCTGTTGGGTTCAGTAAATACCCAAACCCGTTAAACTAGGATTTGAATAGAAAATAACCTAAGTGTTTAATCCGTTAAACAATCAGTCACCGAGAGCATAGTCTCTCGGTGAGCCATCTTGAGATACTTAGTATGAGGCGAAAAAGAAGTCTCTCCACTGCAAGGCGGAACTTAAAGGGTGAAGACTAAGTCAAGAAGAAGATGGTGGATTCGGTGGTGATGACAATAACTCACTTTGAATCCCTAAACTCCTCTCCAACTACTTACATCGAAGACAAGCGAAGGAAGAAGGCGAAGGCTATAAAGGCGAAGAAGAGCTGGATAAGGCGGGAAAGTTTTACCGGATAAAACTAAGTCCTTATGTGTTTGTCAACTTTATACATAGTCTCTATCTATCAAGATCATATCTTCCCATTTATAGTAAGCGCGATTCTTGTCAGGAAAGAATATAGCCTTTGTAAATAGAAAGGTGAGATAACGAATATATCAATATTCGTGTTTCGTACGTGATCTATGTTTTTCTTCTAGGTTAAAGTTAATTATCATACTTGTATAAATAGCATAAAGTATGAGTGAAAAGTTTTAAGCTTGTGAATTGTAAAACACACACACACAAGCCAACTTTTCACTCCTCCAAATACAACTTTATCCTTGAGCTAGCTCGATGGGTTCTAAGAGTTGTGCTCGGACATAGCACGAGCTTAGAGAGTCACCCCAAGCTTTGTCATTTCAATCCCAAGTACTATTCAAGTACTTGGGTAACGTATTCTTTTGATTTATTTCTAATAAGAATATGATGTTGAAAATTACTTTGTGTGTTTTACTTACATTACTTTCACTATTATTCACTGTTAAATTGTCTTAACTACTTAATTTTTTTAAACGATAGTGAATAGGGAACAACAAGTGGTATCGAGCAAGGTGATTATAAAACCTTTTTAAGCCGCTCTAAAAACGTTTTAAATCGAGGTTCCTATGGTGAACTTGATGTACCCCAACTAGTCGATAAAAGGGTGGAGCTTATTCAATTGTTGCCCTAGACTTGAAGTTGGCAAATTCAACAAATGGAAAAAGCGTATGCTTTGCTATTTGATTGGGATGGAACCTTATTATATCAAGTGTATTAATGAGGTCCATTTGTCCCAAAGCTGCTAAAGGTTTGCCCAAACACGAAGCTCGATGGACTCGAGAATGAAAGGAGAGTGGTCAACGGGACCAAAGACTCAAAAGTATCATCATATCATGTCTTCACGATGATATAATGGAGTCGATGATAAGTATGTCTGACTAAACAAACTGGGATGACCTAGTTCATAGCCATGAAGGTCCATCGATACCAAGGAAAAGCAGGATAATGGACACGAAACTTGAGTATAATACCTTTGGGCTAGGGACTCGAAACTCTCTCTCAAACTTACACCGATACAAAACTCTTTTAAATGAACGGCTAATGATGGTGTTAAGTTATCCAAACATGAGATAAATGTTGGTTTTGTTAATTGTCAAACACGAGAAATGGTTGAACTTCTCGGGGACTTAGAAATGCAAATCACGTCCAAAATCTTGAACTTCCGAAATTTATGGAAATTTGTCTATGAGGAAAACCTCATCAACAGAAGATACCACGACTTAAAGAAGTCTCGGGAAGTCAAGTCCCCGACCATCACCTCACCTATATCAACCGCTTTCTTTTCTAACAATGTGGTTCAAGATTTTCAAGAAAATTCGATGATGAGCGATGAGAGATCAAGTGAGGAGTACATGAGCGACACGGACGATGAATTTCGGGAAAGGGCACTCCTTGCAAACTCTAGAAGGTTCATTAAAAAAAACAAAGGTTTTCAAATGCTAAAGCTAACGAGGACACTTTGAATGCTTTAAGTGTCACAAAAGAGGTTATTTTGCAAAGGACTATTTTTCAAAAACAATTTACGAACCCTCTTATAAACCATCGTGGTCAAATCGGTCCTCGAGCTTTAGCAAATTTCAACCTAAAATCTATCGGTCTCATCAAAACTTTCTAAACAAATCGATCAGAACAAAACAATAGATTTTAAAGCTAAGTATAGGAAAATCAAAGCTAAGCTTGCATTACTTGAGGCCGGTCCCTCGAGCCAAAAAGTGTTCCATCATGCGGGGCAAAACAAAGGTCTTGTTCTTTGAAACCTTCGGTGGGATGAAGAGCCGGTCTCATCAAATGATGAAATGGTGCATGTCGGTAGCGATGGCCCTCTCGAGAGGAAGACAAGCTAGGCTGTTGGAAAGAATCATGCCAAAAATGGAGAATGGGTTAACATCACATTGAAGAAGGTAAATATTCTACTTTCTATGGATGATGACTCTGATTGGCAGTCCTATATGAACTATATCAATGTTGATCTTAAGTTTGTAGAGGAGCAAAGATTAAATCTTTTTTCTAAGTACAACAAGTTAAGTTTTGAATTAAATAAGTGTAGGGATGAATTACTTGTGTTAAAACAAAACAAGCTTGAGGCTATTACCTTACAAATTCAAAACACTGAATTAGTTAAAAGAAATCAGGCTCTTCAAGATGAACTTAAGAAAGAAAAGGAAATCATTGATAGTTGGACCACCAAAAATCCAAGAGTCTTTGATGCTGTGGGTGCCCCAGTAGACAAAAGAAAGTCATAGGAGAACATCATCTCACCGACTCTCTCAACAAAGATTGTTCCCGTTCACTATCGTTTAAAGCAGTTTAAGTTTATAAAACAAGTTAATAGTGAACTATGGTGAAATTAACATAAGAAAAACACACTAAGTAATTTTCAACATCATATTCTTATTAGAAATAAATCAACAAAGAATCGTTACCCAAGTACTTGCGGAATAGTACTTGGGATTGAAATGACAAAGTTGGGTGACTCCTCTAAGCTCGGGCTAAGTCAGAGCACAACTCTTAGAGCTCAGTTGGTTGAGCTATCTCGGGAACTAAGTTGTATTTGGAGGGTGAAAAGATGGCTTGCGTGTATGTGTGTTTTACAATTCACAAGCTTAACCTTTTCACTCCATCTCTTATGCTATTTATACATGTATGATATTTGACTCTTTCCTAAGTGACAAATCGACATCATCTGAGAAGACAAAATCTTGATGTATTTTGTCTCATTTTGTTCATTTAAAGACTATTCTAGGTAAGAGACAAGACTACTTTCCTAAGTTCGGTGATGACAGAGCACGATCTTTGCCATTCGGGGAAAGTTGACTTTGGTTGATAAGGACTTCGTCTTATCGATTCAACCTTTTCCGCCTTGTCCCGCTCTTTCTTGATCTTTACATCCTTGGTCTTCTACTTGGTTTGTCTTGATGTAAGTAGTTGGAGAGAGTCTTAGGGATTCGGTGAGTTATTGTCATCACTCCTTTGAATCCATCATCTTCTTCTTGACTCGGTCTTCACCCTTTAAGTTCCGCCTTCTTGGTGGAGAGACTTCTTCTTCGCCTCATCTTGAGTATCACGAAGATGACTCGCGAGAGACTATGCACTCGGTGACTGATTAGTGTTAACGGATTAAACACTTGGGCTATTTTCTATTCAAATCCTAGATTAAGGGTTTGGGTATTCTTGAACCACGGTCTCCCCTATTTGGATATACAAATAGCCTAAGTGGTTGATCGATGTAAGTGAGCAAGAGGCTTCTTCTTACTTGAATGTACTAATGAATACAATAAGGAATATTGAGTAAATGAATAAAACATACATCGTTTATTGATCGATTACATAGTTCCTATCACTAGTACAAAAGATAAAACAAAATGATGTCAATCCGGATGGATTCCCAATGCTTCAAGCTTGACCTTTTTGGTGATGAGTGTTTCTCTGTCGGGATGGTCTCTTATCTTGGCATTCGGTCTTGGCGAAACGATGTTTCTTTGAGGTTTGAATTTGAGAGGCCCTTGGTATGTAGCTCGACATTGCGGCCACACCGGCTGATCAATATCACTCCATCTTTGAAAGCGGGGTTTCCATAGACATCAATGTGGAATAGCCCTCTTCGAGCTTCTCAATCACTAGGCAGTTCACAAATTTAACCCTTGAGAGCTCCTATTACACTCCGGTCAGGCACTTTAATCTTAGGTTGGAACTCAACTCTCTTCCTTTTGCGGTGGATGATTGTGGTTGAGATCCTTGAGGTGCGATTAAAGCGGCTGAATTCCAGTTAATTTGGACAATCCTCGATCTTTCATATCTTTTCTTGAGCATTTTCATCGGGTCCTTAACCACGCATTTTCTTCTTTTCAATAATTGGACCAAGCTCATCGAGTTCGGTGATCCCAAAGTCGGTGAATTTGAGAGGATCATGGACCTCGAAGTGTCTTTTATCATCCCTCTATAAGCGTTCATGGCGGTGGTTTGGTATTGGGGATGATTCGACATCTGTGATCTTTTCGGAAGCCTTGACTTGTCATTGTCGATTGTAATCCTCAATTACGCTTTGCACGAGAGCTTGATTTTCTTCTTCTTTTCTTCCATTTGTTTTCTCATTGCGACCATCGAGCGACTGAGCTTCCTTGAACTTTTGTCTGCTGACCCTTTTGGAGCTTGCTTGGATCTAATCCCATGTTTTCGACTTCTTGGCGACAACCTTTTGCGGTGCTTCTCTGTTCTTTTCTCTTCCTCGACTAGTTTCAATCTTCTTTCTTCTTTAGCAAGATGTTTACTCATTTGTTGTGGTGTGGCGGTATTCGGTGTCGCCGATTTTATAGGGAATCTTCTCGGGCTCGAAGTTGCCATTATGCCTTTTCCTTTGTCTGGCACGAGGAAGATGAAGTTGCTACTAGGGGTGGTGGTGTTGTTGTTATTGGGTGATTCTTGTCGGTGTTGTTGTTGTTGATGTTGTTGGTGGGATTGATGAGATAGGTGTTCTTTGAGGCGGTGGGGATGATGAGATTTGAGCCAGCGATGTTGATAGTGTTGGCTCCCCTCGGTGTGAAGGAGGTTCTTGACAATATTCTCCCCTCAGCTATTGTTGCCGGAGCTTGGTGAGGGCAAGAGTTGGAGTTGGTCTTGAGGGGGTGGCGGCTTGACCCTTGAAGGCTGATAAATTTCGAGATCATAGCCTTGATGTCGAAGTGTCGATTGAATACCGGTGACTTTAGTTTCCAAATTAGCTTTGAGAAACTTCTAGGGTGTCATTCGGGCCCAAGATTCCGGGCTAGAGATGAGGATGCTGAGCCAAAGTAGCCACTGCGTATTCAAAGAGTCAATGTAGCTTGAAGAGGCGGGTGAGGATGGAAGACCACGAACATTTGTAGACTTGAGCATATTGAGCGATTCGGTGAGGTTTGAGGATTGTTTCAAGTACACCTCGGTAGCCTCCGGCACTTTAGAGTTGAGTCTTTGGGTCTTCTTTGACAAACTCCACGATTTCATCTATCGTGGTACCTACACCACGAAGATGCACGAGGAATTTAGCCATGTTTTCATCCGATCGGTGAATGTTGTCATACATCGGATCCACATGCTCATGAACATTTTCATCAAAGCCATGTACCTCGACCTTTAGATCGGCATAACTCGCGGCTGACCTCGGTGTGTTGTTCCCACAATGTGTCGATGACCCCGAATATAACCTTCTTGAAGCTTTGGTGATCCACTGAGCAGCATGTCTTTCGATGAGTGGGAGAACATTATCAAATCTTTCAAATTCATCGGTGGAGGAAGAGGTCATCATTGTCGGGCTTGTTGGTGATTGATATGCTCCTATGGATCGGTGAGGCTCTTGTTGACTTGAACCTCGGCGTCCATTTCTTCTCGGTGATAAGATTTCATCATCGATCTCGGCAAGCTCATCTTGAGAATAATATCCCGGTGACATCGACAGCGATTAACGGGGGTTGGTGATGGGTTCCATATCGTGGTGGTATGTTTCCTACGAGTCTTTGTCCCCGTTGACCCCTCGGACACGGTGGGCGTTTCCAGTGCCTTATTGGAGTCGGGATTGGTTGTGGGTTCCGTATCGGTGGGTTGTTCCTTTCCTCGAGTCTTTGTCCCCAGTGACCCACGAGACCCGGTGGGTGTTTCCAGTGCCTTTAGCGAGTCGGTGATAGTTGTATCCCTATCGGTGGGTTGTTTGATTCCTACGAGTCTTTGGGATCGATCGGTGTGCCCTCGGACAAAGGCTTGGATTTGCTAATGTCATCATTGGGCGTTGTGGGCGCTCCCCTACCGGTGGGTTGTATGTTTCCTACGGATCTTGGGGAGTAGTAGGTGTGACCAAGGCACTGCTGTGATGTATCGGTGTCCTTCGTTGTCCTTTGGGGTGGTTGTTGCACAGTCGGTGGGTGTCTGTTTGGTCTCGGGCTTTTGTGCCTCTTAGGTTGTGCTCACGAAGCCTCGGGGCCACGAGACTTTGGTTTAGTCTTAGTCGATCGAGACTTCCCTTTTTCTTTTAGGAGCGGGGTTTGGAGACAGCGATCCACTTTGATTGTTCTGACAATCATGTGGGCCGTCAATTCAATGGGAGTGACAAGGGATGGGTCCTTTTGAAAATTTGATGGGCTCGGGATGCGGTAAATTTCAAAATTTTCATCCCGAGTATAATTTGAACCCGATAACGATTGCAAAGCACGGAGACAAACCTAGGATACGAAGCGTGCCGTCCTAGTTTTGCTCTGTAGCTTCGTTCTGAGATCACTTGTAAATGATCTCCCTATGTCGTGATGACCCCATTCATCAAGCGGTATGCCATCATCAATTGAATAGAGTTAACTTGTTCGGTGGATGAGTGGTTCCCCGAGGACACGAATCACAAAAGTGAAGAGGATCCTCCAAGCCACGGGGAATGAGCTTTTAGTGGTGGGGTCTTGTCCAAAAAGTTGGATCTAAAGCGATTTGTTTTAACCCATCCTTCACATGGAGGGTTCGGGATGGGCGACATAAGCACCTTTGTTATAATCTAACCCTGTTGAAGTGCAAAGCGTTTTGTAATCCGAGGTGTATTGTTTCCCCATTTAGGTGAACGATGAGATACTCCACGAGAGGTCTAAGGTTATTCTCATCGATAGAAGGTGTCGGGTCAAAGGCTCTAGCTGTAGCCCAAAACTCCACGAGGTAGTTTGGGTACACTCTTGAGGACATTTACAAAGGCCGTTTTGAGTGGGCGGTTGAATAAAAATTTTATAATGTCTTTATAGGTTGGGACATTTTCGGGATATTCAAAATTTCCTATGACATTATTTGTTTTAAATTCAACGTTAGTAAGATCCCTACCCTTTGAGAAGCAAGCTGGAGAGATTGTGTTCTAGCCATTTCCATTAACGAAGATTTTAGGGTTTAAAAAATGTTTTGACTAGAACAATCAAAGTATTTAGATCTCTTCAAGTTTGTGATGAAAAACTTTTGTAAATGTTTACAAGGAGGGTTTTCAAAAGAGGTTTTGAAGATATTGAGAACACACAAATATTTACGGATTTGAGAAAGAATTTTGTGAGTTTAGTTGCGAGAAAATAATTTGTGTGTGTTTGTTTGTGTTGGAAGAGGGTATTTATAGAGTGATAAGAGGGTGTTTTGTGCACAAATGGGAATATTAAGAGTCGGTTTTGAAAGGCGTTTGAATTTCCACATTTAATGCTACCACTCCATTACCCATGATAAAATCCCGTTTTCAAGGAGCGATTGCGATTGCGGTAAAGTGCACTTTTGCGAGATAAAATATCAATTTGATATTTTGTGAGAGGCATTAAATGCCAAGTGGGATGTGATAAGACAAAGAGACATATATTCCTTTATTAAATTGGCATAGTTACCAACCTAGGACATTTAAGTAGCGATACTTGGATCATTTAGTTACTCATTCAATGCTCTTTGTCAAGTGTCGGGGACCTTGAATGAGTCTTACTTATTCGGTGAGAGGTTGGTTTTGGATGTTCGGGGAGAATGAACCATTTGAGAGAACTTCACGAGATTGGTTTCGGATACTTGGCTTTCAATGTCAAGCATTCCTAATTCGACTTTCGGTCTCACGAAGGTAGGTTCATCAAGGGTTTGGTGAAGATATCGGCCGATTGATATTGATAGGGATGAAATGTAGTTCAATATCTCCTTTCATTATGTGATCACGATGAAGTGATATCGATATCAATGTGTTTGGTTCTTTGGTGGAGGACGGGGTTGTTGGAGATTGCAATAGCACTAGTGTTATCACGGAAGATGGGCACCATTTTGTAATGGATGTCATAGTCATTGAGTTGACTTTTCATCCATAATACATTGGCACAACATCCTGCTGACTACATATTGACTTCGGTGAGGACATAACCACTTGATTGTTGCTTCTTTGCACTCCAACAAACCAGTTTTCCTCAAGAAATTGCGGGACCACGAGGTACTTTTACATCCATGTTGCGACCCGGCATAATCGAATCGAGTAACCCTTGAGATCAAACCACGAGCATTTTGGATAATAGAGTCCAAGGTTTGGGGTTCCTTTCGGTACTGAGTATTCTTTTGGCTGCGGTGAGGTGAGATTCTTTGGGATTGGGTGATATCTTGCTATTAAGCAGATGAAAATTGTATATACGGTCTAGTAGCGGTTAGATACATCGGTGAGCCAACAATCCCTCGAAATGGGTTTGATTGGTGATTTGCCGGTGAGATCGGGTCCAAGGTTGTTAGGTGGGACCATTGGTGTCTTCAACGAGGCGATCGGATATCTCATATTTCTTCAAGAGATTTACGGTGTATTTCTCTTGGTGATGGATATTCCTTTATCGGTTTGCACGATTTGTAGTCCAAGAAAGTATGTAAGTTCCCCATCATGCTCATTTCAAACTTCTTTGTCATTAGTTTTCAAAGCTGTTTGCAAAGTTTGTAGTTTGTTGAGCCAAAGATGATATCATCAACATACACTTGGACTAGTATCACATCTGTTGGGTTCTATAGACAAGCGATTGTGTTGTCTATCTTTCCTCGACAAACTTGTTTTGTATCGGGAAGGTGAGAGAGTTTCATACCATGCCACAGGAGCTTGTTTAAGTCCATAAAGGGCTTTGTCAAGCTTGCATACATAGTCGAAATTCACTACTCTCAAAGCACGGAGGTTCTTGAACATACACATCTTCCTTGAGATCACCATTTAAGAATGCACTTTTAACATCCATTTGGTAGACCACGAAGTTCATGTATGTTGCATATGCAAGGAAGATCTGATGGCTTCCATTCTTGCAACAGAGCAAATGTCTCATCATAGTCAATGCCTTCTTGTTGTTGTAACCTTTGGCTACAAGTCGGCTTTGTTTTTAATAGCGGTGCCGTTTTCATCGGTTTGTTTACGAAAACCCACTTCATTCCTATGACTACTACATCACGAGGACATTTGATCAAGGTCATGACCTTGTTTTTATCAAGCTATTGCAGTTCTTCTTGCATAGCTTTGAACCCGGCTTGGGTATTTTAGAGCCTCGGTGACACTTTTGGGTTCTATATCGATAGGTAATCAACATATAGACATTCATTGGTGAAGCTGCGGTTAGACTAGCGACCATGCTTCTAGTGAGCATGCCCTCGGTGGGTTCACCAATGATGTTTACAAGCTCAATATCACGAGTTCTTGTCCACTTACTTTGTGGTGCAGGATCGAGCTTGATGATGTCACTGGGTGTTCGGATGTGAGTTCGGTGTAAGAGCCACAGAATCATTTAGAACATCCGTAGAGATGTCTTGTTCGAGGTGAGATTCATGAGTTCTGGTTCACGATCATTTGAATCGGTGTTTCCTATCCAGCGAGGGCGATTGATTATCAATGAACTCGCGATGGTTGGTTGGGGTAGGTTGTGAGGTAAGACATAATATGAGATGTCGACATCGACGATATGAGGAATTGAATTGATGTTGTACTCATCGGGAGGATATCTTGATGAGTTATCAATTCCTATTTCCTCCCGAGGTGTTGGTGAACTGATGCTTTCGGCACTTTCATCAAAGGTGACATGAAAGGTTTCCTCAACTTGTTGTCTCCTTGTGTTAAAAACCACGAAGGCTTTGGAGATCGGTGAGTAGCCTAAGTATCCATCATCGACTTTTGCATCAAACTTGCCTAGATGATCCTTGTGGTTATGAATGAACACAGGACATCCAAATACATGAAAATAGGCGATGTAGGAAGTCTACCTTTGAAGATCTCATATGGGGTTTTATTATGTCTTTTGACAATGATTGACTGTTTTGAGTGTAACGAGCGGTTTTATTGCTTGATCGAAATGCTTTGAGAGGGTGAGCCATTTAACATAGTTCTAGCGACCTCAATGAGAGTTCTGTTTTTCCTTTCAAGAACCCCATTTTGTTCGGGGGTATATGGAGATGAGAAATTTTGAGAAATTCCTTTTCATCACGAAACTCTCAAGCTCTTGATTTACGAACTCGGTACCATTGTCGATTCGATTTGTTTAAGCTGTAATGTCATTACGGTTTTCTATCTTCACGATGAATGACATTATTGTATCATTGCTGACTCTTTTGGAAAGAAAGTATACCCAAGTGTATCTTGAGAACTCATCAACAATGACAAGTGTATACTTCTCATCTTTGGATTGATCGGGGTGACGGTCCAAAGAGATCCATGTGCGAGGAGGTGAAAGCGACTTTGATGGAGAAATTTTGTTTGGTTTTGAATGATGCTCGTGGTGTTTACCCTTTTCACAGGCGAGCATGGTTTGTCTTTTGCAAAACCGGTGATGGTAAGCCAAGGACCTTGTTTTGTTTTGCCAAGTTGTTGAGGTTTTGAAGTTTAAGTGTGAGAGTCTCTTATGCCACGACCAATTGATAGTTTCGGTGGCTTTAGCAAAGAGACACGTTCCATCTTGGGAGAGTGTTGACATGTCTAGCACATAAACATCATCTCTCTAGGAGCTATCAACACAACTTCCTTGTTGGCATTGAAAATGGTACCTTGTTTATCATTGAATTGTACAATGTATTTAGCATCACATAGTTGGTGACAACGATGAGATTGTATTTGAGACCATTGACATAGGCTATTCTAGAAAACTATTCCATTGCGGTTCTTGAACCATAACCTTGATGGGACATGATGAGTTATCACCAAATACTACCTTGGGCCTGGTTCCTTTACATACTTGTGCAGATATTCCTTCACACGGTCATGCTTCTTGAGCATCCCTTGTCTAGATGCCAAATAGGCTCCTGGCATGTCTCTGCACAAGTAGTAAAGCGAATTAGTTTCTCTTCGTGACCCACTTACTAGTGGGCTTGGGTCTCAAGGTCTCTTTGAAATTTGCAATTGACTCATGGTCGGTGGTTGTGTGCATAGTGCTACCACGGGTTTTGCATTTAGAGGTGAGGATGACTCGGTGACTACGGGTTGTTTGGAATTTCTCCTTGCATGAATGACCTTTGTCATGTTGGGATGTCTCATGAGTGGATTACCGCATATATCACGGCATGTATTCATGAGACAATCATCGATGATGATCATTAAACCCACGGTGAGGGCACGAGAGGAAAAGGTTTTGCTCTATTCTTTGGAGCGACTTTGGAGGATGAAGCATCTTGATGACCAACTTTGGTATAGTTTGCTTGGTGACATCTTGTAGATGATCTGCGATCTGTGATCATCCTTTTGCGGATCATGCAAAAAGGATTCTATAGCGATTGTCGATGGTATGGGTGGTGTAATGACACACTCACACTTTTGTTTGTTTTAGAGGTTGACTTAGACTTTGAGGCTGGAGGGCGACTTTGTCTCCTTGATTGGTTCGGGGACCTTTTCAATGGATTCCATTTTTTGATAAGCTTCCTCACAAGTTCGATCGATTCTTGAATTTGGTCGACCGATGGGGACGAGAGGATGTTGAAGTCTCGGTGGGAGTAGACTCTTGTTGGATTAGTTTTGCTTGTCTTTGTAGGATGGTTCTACCAAGTCGGACCTTTCTTTTGGTGAATGAGGATTGAATTGTAGTGGAGTAAGCTCGAGCTTGGGCGGCACCACGAAGAGGTTTCGGTGGTGGGCGGTGCTTGAGATTACGCTTGAGACTCGGAGATATGTTCGATACTCTGGGCACATCGGGAGTCAAGCATGCTCTTTAGAGCTTGACTTTCGAGCTCTAGAATCCTTCGAATCGAAATTTGGAAGCTTACTCTCGGGATTAACTCGTTCAATCCAATCACTTTGGAATTGGGATCGACCAACATATTTGTAATCATGCCACGGACACAAATGGCTTAGGAGGCGGTCTTTGTTGAGAGAGTCGGGAGATGATCTTCACCTATGACTCTCTTCTTGCTCTTGGGGCTCCACGACATCAAAGACCACAGGATTCTTAGCGATCCAACTATTAAGAATATCATTTGCCTTTTAAGTTCATCTTGAAGATTACGATTTCTTTTAACTAGTTCGGTGTTTTGAATTTGCAAAGTGTGACCTCAAGCTTAGCTTGTTTTAAAATAAGCAATTCATCCCTACACTTATTCAATTCAAAACTTAACTTGTTGTACTTAGAAAAAGATTAGGTCTTTGCTCTTCTACAAACTTAAGGTCTACATTTAGATAATTCATATAAGGCGCCAATCGAGTCATCATCCATAGAAAGTAAAATGTTTACCTTCTTCATTGTGATGTTGACCCATTCCCGTTCTAGCATGATTCTTCCCAACGACTAGCTTGTCCTCTTACGAGAGAGCCATCGAGCAACGACATGTACCATTTCATCATCGATGAGATTGGCTCTTCATCGATCAAAGGTTTGACAACGAGGCCTTTGTTCTTGCCACTGCAGTTTAACATTTGTTGTTGTCTACGAGGGGTGGCCTCAAGCAATGCAAGCTTAGCTTTAGCTTTCTTATACTTGGCTTCATAATCAATGGTTTTGTTATTATCGATTTATTTTGAAAGTTTTGATGAGGCGATACATTTTGGTTGAAATTTGCTAAAGCACGAGGGTGATTTGAACACGATGGTTTATAAGAGGTTACGAAATTGTTTTAGAAAAGCAGTCTTTTGCAAAATGACCCTTTTGTGACACTTAAAACATTCGGTGTCCTCGGTTGCTTTAGCACTAGAAAAACCTTTGTTTCTTTTATAAACCTTGAGAGTTAGCAAGGAGTGCCCTTTCACGAAATTCGGTGTTCGGTCGTTTAGGTACTCCTCACTTGATCTCTCATCAAGCTCATCATCGAATTTTCTTGAAAATCTTGAACCACATTGTTAGAGAAAGCGGTTGATATGGGTCTTTGAAGTGGTGGTCGGGGACTTCTTGACTTCGAGACTTCTTTAAGTCGGGGTATCGTCATTGATGAGGTTTTCCTCATAGACAAATTTCCATAAATCTCGGGAAGCTCAAGATTTTGGATATGATTAGCATTCACAGTCCACGAGAGAAATTCAACCACTTCTCGGGAGGCTGTTTACAAAACCAACATTGATTTCATGTTTGGACAACTTAACACCATCATTTGAAAGTTCATTTAAAGAGTTTTGTATCGGTGTAAGTTTGAGAGAGTTTCGAGTCCTTAGCCACGAAGGTGTTATACTCAAGTTTCGGTCCATTATCCTGTTTTCCTTGGTATCGGATGGTCCTTCATGACTATGAACTAGGTCATCCAGGTTTGCTTAGCGATACTACGACTTATAACGAGACTCCATAATATCGTCGGGAAGACAAGATATTATGATACTTTTGAGTCTTTGGTCTGGTTGACCACTCTCCTTTCATCACAGGTCCCTTTGAGCTTGAGGTTTGGGCAACCCTTGATGATCTTTGGGACAAATGGACCTTCATTTATACACTTGATATAATAAGGTTCCATCCCAATCAAATAGCAAAGCATTCGCTTTTTCCATTTGTTGAATTTGCCAACTTCAAGTCTAGGGCAACGGTGAATAAGCTCCACCCTTTTATCGACTAGTTGGGGTACATCAATTTGACCATTTAGGATCCTAATTTAAAAACTTTTAGAGCGGCCTAAAAAGCGAGTTTTATAATTAGCCTTGCTCGATACCACTTGTTGTTCCCGTTCACTATCGTTTAAAGCAGTTTAAGTTTATAAAACAAGTTAATAGTGAACTATGGTGAAATTAACATAAGAAAAGCACACTAAGTAATTTTCAACATCATATTCTTATTAGAAATAAATCAACAAAGAATCGTTACCCAGTACTTGCGGAATAGTACTTGGGATTGAAATGACAAAGTTGGGTGACTCTCTCTAAGCTCGGGCTAAGTCCGAGCACAACTCTTAGAGCTCATTGAGCTATCTCGGGAACTAAGTTGTATTTGGAGGGTGAAAAGATGGCTTGCGTGTATGTGTGTTTTACAATTCACAAGCTTAACCTTTTCACTCCATCTCTTATGCTATTTATACATGTATGATATTTGACTCTTTCCTAAGTGACAAATCGACATCATCTGAGAAGACAAAATCTTGATGTATTTTGTCTCATTCTAAAGACTATTCTAGGTAAGAGACAAGACTACTTTCCTAAGTTCGGTGATGACACCGAGCACGATCTTTGCCATTCGGGAAAGTTGACTTTGGTTGATAAGGACTTCGTCTTATCGATTCAACCTTTTCCGCCTTGTCCGCTCTTTCTTGATCTTTTTATCCTTGGTCTTCTACTTGGTTTGTCTTGATGTAAGAAGTTGGAGAGAGTCTTAGGGATTCGATGAGTTATTGTCATCACTCTTTGAATCCATCATCTTCTTCTTGACTCGGTCTTCTTCACCCTTTAAGTTCCGCCTTCGGGTGGAGAGACTTCTTCTTAACGCCTCGTCTTGAGTATCCGAAGATGACTCATGCGAGAGACTATGCACTCGGTGACTGATTAGTGATTTAACGGACTAAACACTTGGGCTATTTTCTATTCAAATCCTAGATTAAGGGGTTTGGGTATTCTTGAACCCAACATTGTCATTGTTGATGAGTTTTCAAGATATACTTGGGTATACTTTCTTTCCAAAAGAGTCAGCAGCGGTGATACTATAATGTCATTCATCGTGAACATTGAAAACCAAAATGACATTACAAAGGAAACAAATCGAATCGATAATGGTATGAATTTAGAAATTTGAGCTTGAGAGTTTCTGTGATGAAGGAATCTCCCAAAATTTCTCATCTCCTTATACCGAACAAAATGGGGTAGTGAAAGGAAAAGCAGAACTCTCATTGAGGCCGCAAGAATCATGCTAAGCAGCTCAACCTTTTCAAAGCATTTACGGATCAGCAGTTAAAACGACTGTTACACCCAAAACAGGTCAATCATTGTCAAAAGACATAATAAAACCCATATGAGATATTCAAAGGTAGACTTCGACATCGCCTACTTTCATGTGTTTGGATGTCCTATGTTTATTCATAACCGCAAGGATCATCTAGGCAAGTTTGATGCTAAAGGCGATGATGGATACTTTTAGGTTACTCACCGATCTCCAAAGCCTTGTGGTATTTAACACAAGGAGACAACAAGTTGAGGAAACCTATCATGTAACCTTTGATGAAAGTATTGAAAGCATCAGGTTCGCCAACACTTCAGTGGAGGAAATAGGAATTGATAGCTCATCAAGATATCTTCCTGATGAGTTTATCACTGAAACCAATTCCTCATACCAAGCTAATGCTGATATCTCATATTATGTCTTGCCTCATAAACTGTCACAACCCACTATCAATGAATTCATTGAAAATCAGTCAGTCCCTACTGGGATAGGTAACACTAATCCAAATGATCAGGAACCTGAAATTCAAGAACCTCAACCAGAACAAGACATCTCAACAATTGATCCTGTGGCTCTTGCACCTGAACCAACACCTGAACTCCCAGTGACTTCATCAAGCTCAGAACCTAGACCACAAAGTAAGTGGAATAGAACTCAGGACATTGAGCTCGTAAACATCATTGGTGAACCCACTGATGGCATGCTCACTAGAGGCATGGCTGCTAGGTTAACTGCAGCTTCAGCCAATGAATGTCTATATGATGATTACCTATCAGATATAGAACCCAAAAGTGTCATTGAGGCTCTAAAACACCCAAGCTGGGTTCTTGCCATGCAAGAAGAACTTCAACAGTTTGAAAAAAACAAGGTCATGACCTTGATCAAATGTCCTCGGGATGTCATTGTCATAGGAATGAAGTGGGTTTTGAAACAAAACCGATGAAAATGGCATGTCATTAAAAACAAAGCGGACTTGTAGCCAAAGGTTTGATCAACAAGAAGGCATTGACTATGATGAGACATTTGCTCATGTTGCAAGAATGGAAGCCATCAGGATATACCTTGCATTTGCTACCTACATGAACTTCAAAGTTTATCAAATGGATGTAAAAAGTGCATTCCTAAATGGTGAACTCAAGGAAGAAGTTTATGTTCAGCAACCTCCAGGCTTTGAGAGTAGTGAATTTCCTGACTATGTCTGCAAGCTTGATAAAGCCCTTTACGGTCTAAAACAAGCTCCTAGGGTATGGTATGAAACTCTCTCAGCCTTCCTGATACAAAACAAGTTTGTCAGAGGAAAGATTGACAACACACTATTTGTCTATAGAACACAACATGATGTGATAATGGTCCAAGTTTATGTTGATGACATCATCTTTGGCTCAACAAACTACAAACTTTGCAAACAGTTTGAAAAACTGATGACAAAGAAGTTTGAAATGAGCATGATGGGTGAACTCACATACTTTCTTGGACTACAAATCAGGCAAACTGACAAAGGAACCTCCATCGGTTAGAGAAGTACACAAGAAATCTCTTGAAGAAATATGAGATATCGGCGTGCCTCGGTGAAGACTCCAATGGTCCCACCTAACAATCTTGGACCCGATCTCACCGGAAAATCAGTCAATCAAACCTATTTCGGAGGATTGTTGGCTTCTTGATGTATCTAATCGCCTTCGAGACTGCACATACAATTCTCGATCTGTCTCATAGCTAGATATCGCCCAATCCTAAAGAATCCCACCTCACCGCAGCCAAAAGAATACTCGGTACCGAAAGGAACCCCAAGCCTTGGACTTTATTATCCTAAATGCTCACGGTTTGATCTCAAGGGTACTCTAATTCGATTATGTTGGTCGCAACATGGATGGAAAAAGTACCTCGTGGTCCCACAATTTACGGGAGGAAAACGGTTTGTTAGAGTGCTAAAAGCGACAATCGGTGGCTATGTCTTCATAGGAGTTGAATATGTAGTCTGCTGCGGGATGTCGTGCCAATGTTTTGTGGATGAAGAGTCAACTCGGTGACCATGATATCCACTACAAAATGGTACCCATCTTCCGTGACAACACCGGTGCAATTGCAATCTCCAACAACCCCGTCCTCCATCAAAGAACCAAACACATTGATATCGATATCACTTCATCGGGGATCACATAATGAAAGGAGACATAGAACTTCATTTCATCCCCACCGAATATCAACTGCGGAAACACGAGGTGTAACGGAGGAACATAAGCACAAGATAATAGAACATACCAACATTAATATTTAAAAGAAAGAGTACACCATTACAATACTAGTTTAGCCGTCATCGGCAAATATATTACAAGTTTAGTTCCCAAAATATTGCGTTCTATTACATAATGATTTGTAGTGACAAGTGAAAACTTCATTATGCAAGACACAGTAGAAAAAGCTTACTAACGATCACACGAAATGCATGAGAGAAAAGCGGGTCAACTATGAAAATAGTTGGTGAGTAAACACGCTTAGCAAAATAAGAAAACTCGTAAGAAATATTCAAAGCTTTCGGTCAACGAAAATGGTCCACAAAGCAAAGGCATTGTAAATCCACTCAGTTCCAAATTCCGCCCATACAAAACTTGCAACCTGTGTGTTCACAACCCATTGCCAAAAGTAGAATGTCTAATAGTCAAGTATAAGCGGTCATAATAGTTCACAATATAGTACCACGAATATAATAATTCAAGGATGCTCCGATCATGGGAGACTTTGCACTGCTCCAACAAGGGAGACTCCTTTGTCACTCAACCACCTAGGCGAGATTTATTGAGAACGCTCCACCAATAAGGCGAGACTTTGCACACTCCACCGATAAGGCGAGATTTATTGAGAACGCTCCACCAATAAGGCGAGACTTTATAGTGATGCTCCGAACATGGGAGACTTTATAGTGATGCTCCGAACATGGGAGACTTTAGGTCAAGGTCATAACATGTACGGTTCAATAAATTCCAACAAGTCATAAATTCGTAATTAAGTTCAAGGATTTGATTCGAGTTCACAAAAGCAAGATTCAATTTAATTCAAGTATAGTTCATGCATTCAGCCCCAAAATGTAGTAAAACGGTAAAAAGGGGATGTGATTACTCACCCGTGGCTGGAATGATGACAAGAGTGAGTACACCGAGGTATAATGTGATGTGTTAACGGGACCTATTACGAATGATATGATATGCAATGAGTTGCAATGTAATGTTATGCATGCATTTCGTATGTTATTTATACCATTAGCGAGTTTTGAAAATATTACTTATCGTCGAAAAATACTCTTTTGACGTCTTGACCCTTCAAAATGACTTTACAAGTATTTACGTCAAAATGTCATCCTACAATGGTTTTATAATGATTTATAGTGAAATTTTCACTTTTCGTCGCAAAACAATGTCGTCGGAATTTTCATGAAAGTGATAAAATGGCTTTGGAAAACTAGTCGTAAAATGGTGTCGTCGAGCGTTAGAAACGAACTCGACGGTTTTGGAAAGTTTGTATCGAAATCTAGAAGTTTCGATTCGGAGTTTTCGTCAAAAGGTCTCGAACATAAAGATAATAAGGGTTAAAGATGGTGATTTTGTCTAATTGTAGTTCAAAAGTGAGTTTCGCCAAGTTTAGACAACCATAAATAATTTATTACAACTCCGCTATACAAACGACTAATTGTATTGAAAAATATGCTCGGTGATCTTGATTTTATTAGAAGACCATTCGTTCCAAAAGTTTCACATCATGGTTAAAACAGCCCTCAACATGGACGTTCTGACTACCGTAACACTTGTATCGTAAAATAATATAGTTTTTAGAAAATAATAGTTACGGCAAGTTTATGAAAGCGTGCATATCTTTGTCGTTTCAAATCCGTTTTCTACGTATAATCGTCCTTAGCCGTATCAAAGTAAACTAATATATTTTGATAAGTCGAAATAATTTGTGAAGCTTAAGGCTCGTTTTGACTCGTACAAGAAAAATATAGTATCTTGAAAATTACGAAAATTATATTTTTCGTCGTCAAACTTGTAAAATCCATAACTTCTTCGTTATAACTCCGTTTTATCCGTTCAATGCCACGGATTCGTTTTAAAGTATATTTTCTAAATATCAAGGCCAAAAGGTCGTGCCTACTGTCGGTTTTTCCAGAAAATCAAAACAAGGACAGAACACTTTATATACATATCGAAAGTAGTTTTTCGCGGACAAAACCTATTCTAATCCCTTCAAATCAACTCCAAAGCTAATCTAATCCTACCATACACCTTCTTAGGGTGTCATGGGTTCCTAATCACCATCAAGACCAATGAATACCAAGGGGATAATTATAGGATGACCATAAATGTATATATATACTCTAAAATCATGGAAAAATGGTATAAATCACATATGTCTTGCATGTTGCTCCAAAATGAAAAGATACATATGAGATGATAAGAAAACATGAAAATGATAGAAACATGCTTACAAGTGAATATGATGAGGTGCAAAGAACAAGGTTAAGCCTAAATACTCTAGGTTTTATTTCAAAATCTTAATAAGAGTATTATCTAGATTGTAATTACTTGAACTTGAGAAAAGTTTGATGATCCTCTAACACCCTAGGATGGCCGGTTTTGAGAAGAAGAAAAGAGAGAAAGAAACTTTTAACTTGAACTTGAATGATTGAATGCAGAATGAAAGTGAGATGGAGTAAAATTTTGGGTGTATATCTAGAACTTTACAAACAATTACCAACTCATAAATGTTACCCTCCCCTTGGCGGTTTTGGGGAGGTGTTTGTCAAAATTAATTTTTTTTTTTTTTTTTTTAATGTAATTGTTAAATATGAAAATATAAGTGAAATTGTGTAGGATAAAGTAACTGTGTAGGAAAATGTATAAGTTAAGGTAAATGGTAATTTTAGGTGAAAGTAAATTTTAATAGATCAAAATAGAATGTAATGAGATAATAAAAATTGTAAAATACATTCCTTGTGAAATTTGAGTGATAAAATAATTATCGAGTAGTTTTTAAGAAAAGCGTCGTAATAATATAACTTTAACGATTTATATACCAAATAAATTCAAAACACTAGGTAAACTCAAAATATAGTTTTTATAAACTAAATGTAAGTATAAAAATATATCGGGATCATTTTTGAAAGTAACGGATTAAATATTTAAAATAATAACTCACGCGATAACGTTTATTAAATATAAAAATTACGCGTTAAATGTGAAATGAAATGCCATGAATGAACTAATATGATGCATATTTAATTTAAGAAATGACCGGAATTTGAGAATTGTGACATTCTTCCCATGTCAGCGGAATCACGTCCCCGTGATTCGATTAACGATACTATGGTCCGAACCTCGACAAGAGTTCTAAAGTTCATGCTCGTCGAGCAGTCTAAATGATCATATCAATGCCCATGCGTATGGGTTCCCCATTCAACTAAGTGCGTGCCGTGATTAGATTGGATAGGGTAAACTTACCCAATATCGAACGTAGCTCTCAAAAGACCTTTAGGTAGTCGATTCTAATTTAATCTCACAACTCATCAAACAAGAAGCGTCATGAGATTAAACTAAACCGACTTGAGTAAACTTGTCTCTTAGCTTGATTTTCGCAACTCATCAAACAAGAGCGTCACTAGATCAAGCTAGGAAACAAGTTGTTAGAAAGATAGGATTCAACATCCTTGAATGAAGTCTTTTGAAAGATCCGCTCGATATTGGATTTGCTTACACAATCAAATCAAATCAACAAAATATATAACAACTAAGGTCGATATCAATAGGTCTCAAATTAATCAATGTCGTGAGCGTGGTAAAGATTGGAAGGAAGTTATGCACTCAAAATTATGTCGATGCGAAATAAGGTAGTTGTTCAAAGGAATGTACCCGTTACGCGTTGCGGGCTTCCTCGGTACCCGGATAGAATGCTCGACCACGTGCGGGAGGAATTTCAATGTTACGATCTTGTGGGCCTTCTATTGCCAGCGCGAGTTTGGACGATTACCTCCTTGATTGGGAGTTCTTTTCAACTTTGGGCGGTATTGCGAAGGTGATCTAGACTTCCACACTCGTAACATGCTTTTCTCATCCTTGATTTCCGATTCTGTTTGAGCAATTTTTCGCGAAGTGGCCCGTCATCCACATTTGCCGCACCTTGGGTAGTCTCTAAGTGATGATAATTACATCGAGTGCACAAAGGATGTGGACTGCATATCCTTTGCGCTCTGGGTGGTCGCCCATAGTTACGGGTTATTCGGCGCCTCTTGTTTCTTGATTACGGTCTCGGTTTCCTGGTGATCCTCTGTCGCTTTCGTCCATTGTCGTTTGCTTTTGTTAGTTCTCGGACACGATCACATCATTTGTCAAGCGATCGCCATACTCGCGTGACTTGCGAGTGGTTGGTTTCGACAGTGACATCCCTCTAATTTCGGTATCAATCCCATATATATCGGTCAATCAACTTCTCACGGTGGAAACCATGTGAGGAACCATCCTAGTTAACTCGTGGAACCGGATCGTGTACTTGTCGATCTCTACTCCTACCATCAAGTGGTTCCAAAATTCTTCTTCCGGTTTACGCACTTCATCTTTTCTGCGGTACTCATCGGTTAGTAGTTTCTTGAATGCTTCCCAAGATAATGCATTTGCGCCCTCTTCCTCGATCGTAGTTGGTTGTTCCACGGTCAATGCTCGACCTGTAGTAGACCGGTGAGAGAACTCAACCTTGTTTCCTTGACACATTTCGTGATACTAAGCTTCGACTCAACATTCTCGAACCGAGTTAGCGATCAATGGCACCCTCGGTACCATGAAATTCCATTGGCTTACATGTCATGAAAGTTTTGTAGTCGCATCCTTGACCGGCGTTTGAAGTACCTTCTCCGTTGTTGGTTCTTCTAGCATCGAGATGTGTTATAATTTGAGTGAGTAGATCCGCTATTCGATGGCGTTGTTGTCCGGATTGTCATTGTTGTTTGGGTTGCCGTTGTTGTTACCTCACGGCGTGTGTTTCTTGCGGCCATGATCCTGAGAGGACCAAAACATCGGGTTGAGTAAGCGACATTCGAGCGAAGTCGGATGAGGTGCGAGCGGTGGTAATGTGTTATAGTGATCGAAACATGGCGGGAGCAGAGACATGCTATGTCTAACAAGTCGAAAGATGGAAAGAGAAGATATGAACAAGGTACGGTAATGTAGGCGTGAGCGTAAAACATGCCATGCATACCCACCCGACCAATGCAACGGTGACGGACTTTAAAGACTCGACTAAACATGATTTAAAACTACCACTCTTATCATTGCATGGTTCTTCATAAATTAGACATAGTTGATCGGGCTATGTATAATTTATGATTAACAATCAACGATAGGACTAGATGACTCGGATGATGTTCAATGTTTAAAAAAATTTTCGGTTATATTTGTGATTTTATTTTTGAAAATCGGCATTCTCTATAACCTTTGGCTCTGGTACCAATCATCACACCCTCATGGGGAATGAAACACGAGTGTAACGGAGGAACATAAGCACAAGATAATAGAACATACCAACATTAATATTTAAAAGAAAGAGTACACCATTACAATACTAGTTTAGCCGTCATCGGCAAATATATTACAAGTTTAGTTCCCAAAATATTGCGTTCTATTACATAATGATTTGTAGTGACAAGTGAAAACTTCATTATGCAAGACCTGGTAGAAAAAGCTTACTAACGATCACCTGAAATGCATGAGAGAAAAACGGGTCAACTATGAAAATAGTTGGTGAGTAAACACGTTTAGCAAAATAAGAAAACTCGTAAGAAATATTCAAAGCTTTCGGTCAACGAAAATGGTCCACAAAGCAAAGGCATTGTAAATCCACTCAGTTCCAAATTCCGCCCATACAAAACTTGCAACCTGTGTGTTCACAACCCATTGCCAAAAGTAGAATGTCTAATAGTCAAGTATAAGCGGTCATAATAGTTCACAATATAGTACCACGAATATAATAATTCGGGGATGCTCGAACATGGGAGACTTTGCCTTTGCTCCAACAAGGGAGACTCCTTTGTCACTCGACCACCTAGGCGAGATTTATTGAGAACGCTCCACCAATAAGGCGAGACTTTGCACACTCCACCGATAAGGCGAGATTTATTGAGAACGCTCCACCAATAAGGCGAGACTTTATAGTGATGCTCGAACATGGGAGACTTTATAGTGATGCTCGAACATGGGAGACTTTAGGTCAAGGTCATAACATGTACGGTTCAATAAATTCAACAAGTCATAAATTAGTAATTAAGTTCAAGGATTTGATTCGAGTTCACAAAAGTAAGATTCAATTTAATTCAAGTATAGTTCATGCATTCAGCCCCAAAATATAGTAAAAGCGGTAAAAGGGATGTGATTACTCACCCGTGGCGGAATGATGACAAGAGTGAGTACACCGAGGTATAATGTGATGTGTTAACCGGGACCTATTACGAATGATATGATATGCAATGAGTTGCAATGTAATGTTATGCATGCATTTCGTATGTTATTTATACCATTAGCGAGTTTTGAAAATATTACTTATCGTCGAAAAATACTCTTTTGACGTCTTGACCATTCAAAAATGACTTTACAAGTATTTACGTCAAAATGTCATCCTACAATGGTTTTATAATGATTTATAGTGAAATTTTCACTTTTCGTCGCAAAACAATGTCGTCGGAATTTTCATGAAAGTGATAAAATGGCTTTGGAAAACTAGTCGTAAAATGGTGTCGTCGAGCGTTAGAGAACGAACTCGACGGTTTTGGAAAGTTTGTATCGAAATCTAGAAGTTTCGATTCGGGAGTTTTCGTCAAAAGGTCTCGAACATAAAGATAATAAGGGTTAAAGATGGTGATTTTGGCTAATTGTAGTGTAAAAAGTGAGTTTCGCCAAGTTTAAACATCCGTAAATAATTTATTACAACTCCGCTATACAAGCGACTAATTGTTTTGAAAAATATGCTCGGTGATCTTGATTTTATTAGAAGACATTTCGTTCCAAAAGTTCCACATCATGGTTAAAACGACCCTCAACATGGACGTTTCACTACCGTAACACTTGTATCGTAAAATAATATAGTTTTTGAGAAAATAATAGTTACGGCAAGTTTATGAAAGCGTGCATATCTTTGTCGTTTCAAATCCGTTTTCACGTATATATCGTCCTTAGCCCGTATCAAAGTAAACTAATATATTTTTGATAAGTCGAAATAATTTGTGAAGCTTAAGGCTCGTTTTGACTCGTACAAGAAAAATATAGTATCTGAAAATTACGAAAATTATATTTTTCGTCGTCAAACTTGTAAAATCCATAACTTCTTCGTTATAACTCCGTTTTATCCGTTCAAGCGACCACGGATTCGTTTTAAAGTATATTTTCTAAATATCAAGGCCAAAAGGTCGTGCCTACTGTCGGTTTTTCAGAAAATCAAAACAAGGACAGAACACTTTATATACATATCGAAAATAGTTTTCTCGGACAAAACCTATTCTAATCCCTTCAAATCAACTCCAAAGCTAATCTAATCCTACCATACACCTTCTTAGGGTGTCATGGGTTCCTAATCACCATCAAGACCAATGAATACCAAGGGGATAATTATAGGATGACCATAAATGTATATATATACTCTAAAATCATGGAAAAATGGTATAAATCACATATGTCTTGCATGTTGCTCCAAAAATGAAAAGATACATATGAGATGATAAGAAAACATGAAAAATGATAGAAACATGCTTACAAGTGAATATGATGAGGTGCAAGAACCAAGGTTAAGCCTAAATACTCTAGATTTTTATTTCAAAATCTTAATAAGAGTATTATCTAGATTGTAATTACTTGAAGTTGAGAAAAGTTTGATGATCTCTCTAACAACCTTAGGATGGCCGGTTTTATGAGAAGAGAAAGGAGAGAAAAAACTTTTAACTTGAACTTGATAAATGATTGAATGCATTATGAAAGTGAGATGGAGTAAAATTTGGAGTATATATCTATACTTATACAAACAATATCTACCAACTCATAAATGTTACCCTCCCCTTGGCGGTTTTGGGGAGGTGTTTGTCTCAAATATATTTTTTTTTTTTTTTTTTTTTTAATTGTTAAATGTGTATAACTTGTGAAATTTGTAGGATAAATGTAAGTTGTGTGTTTTGTATACATTAGTGAAGGTAAATGGTAATTTTAGGTGAAAGTAATTTTAATAGATCAAATTAGAGTATAATGAGATTATAAAATTGTAAAAATACATTCCTTGTGAAATTTGAGTGATAAAATAATTATCGAGTAGTTTTTAAGAAAAACGTCGTAATAATATAACTTTAACGATTTATATACCAAATAAATTTAAAACACTAGGTAAACTCAAAATATAGTTTTTATAACTAAATGTAAGTATAAAAATATATCGGGATCATTTTTGAAAGTAACGGATTAAATATTCAAAATAATAACTCACGCGATAACGTTTATTAAATATAAAAATTACGCGTTAAATGTGAAATGAAATGCCATGAATGAACTAATATGATGCATATATAATTTAAGAAATGACGAATTTGAGAATTGTGAATTTGAGAATTGTGACAACTCTTTCACATAAAACACTAAAACTAGTATAAGTGATTTTATGACTTAGATACATATGTACAACAACTAGTGTTTACATATTGGGTTAAACATATACTTAACTAAGTATACCAAAATGGGTAAAAACTAAGTGTATGCTAAATTGGGTAAATACAAGTATATACAAAAAGGTTAAATACTAGCAAATGGTTTTGACCCATAACCCATGGTTTTATATATACCACTTACACAAGTTCAATGTATCCTTAAGGTACATTGTATCTAGATAGAAAACCATGGATCAACCCATAACCCATGACCCATGACCCATAACCCAAAATACCCATGGGCAAAGAGGAGCGGACCACGGATCCCTAGCTTTGTGCTAGACGGATCCCAAGTGGAAGGGATCCGTGGGATCCGGGGAAACAGTAGGTTTTTCCTCTATAAATAGTGAGCCATTTCTTCATTATATCTCACCCCTCTCTAACATACTTTCTCCCCTGAGTTAAATCTCACTAACCATAGATCCAAGAGATCTATGTTTGTAGTTTTGTTTTGTGTGATCTTTAGGTTCCTCTTAAAGGAAGATCACCACCTTTGAAGTCGAGCAAGCTCAAGTCCATGAGTTGCCAAGCTTCCTCATCATCAAGGCTATTGAAGTCCTCTTGTTGATGATCCCTTTCTTTCTTCAAAGAAGCATAGTGTTAAAGACATTAGTGAAAGATGTCTCAAGTGTCAAGACTAATATATTAGTGAAGGGTATCTATCGTCTATAGGATAAGCACTTGTGGTAGGTGCTTAGAAGTCAAGACAAGAAGCAATAGTGAAAGGTGCTTAGAAGTGAAGACACAAGACATTAGTGAAAGGTGTCTTGTAGATCTAATCAAAGACATTAGTGAAAGGTGTCTTGTAGATATAATCAAAGGCATTAGTGAAAGGTGCCTTAGATGTACATTCGATATGGTGTGTTTCATGTACTAGATAGACTAGCATTAGATCCAAGGATATTGATGTCCTTGATGATGTTGTAAAGGTAGATCTCCTTTGGGATTAGTCGTTGGTGTAGTGTGGTAGTAGTTCCTCCATTGCAATGGAACTAGGTACTTAGCCTAGTACCTAATAAAGGGTAGGCGACGTTGTGAAGGTGTAGTTCACCTAAGGTGTGAAAGAACTCGATGGTTAGCCTAGCACCGTATAAAGGGTAGGCGACGTTGTGTTAGGTGTGGTTCGCCTTGGTGTGAAAGAACTCGGTATTTAGCTTTGTACCGAAAAGATTAAGCGACATTGTGAAGGCTTCTCCGCCATAAGGAGATTGGTGTAGTGATTACAAACTCTCGAGTAGGTGACTCGGGAGTGGAGTAGGGCAAGGAAGGTGTCCTTGTAGCCGAACCACTATAAATACTCGTGTTGTGGTTTTGTGCTTCTTTCTCTTCTCTTTTCATTACATATCTTTATATGCTTGTTTATTGATGTGCCCGGTTGGTGCAAGTTTTAAATTTATAAAAGGTGAATTACCAATATTACCAATAACACATACGAGCAAGTATACTCGTCCGTTATAGCAAGATTATGAAGGTAAGTCGGGATCGTCATAGGATTTGAGTGAATCTAAGCACAAGTTTGAATTAACGGAGTCTATCAAAAACATATAACAAAGCAAATAGATATAATGAAATTCGGATGATTAAAAACTACACTTGCTTAAACTAGTATCATAACATAGATCAATGTGATTGTGTTAACTACTTAACATGTTGGTCGTGATAATTAGTTGAAAACTAATCTATTGTTCTTACAAGTTAAACCTTCGTCAAGATTTTAGTTCATAAAACAAGCTTTAAGTTTAACCAATCAATTCAAGATCAATTCAATAAGTCTACATCAATAAACTCAAACACAAAAACATCCACTTGTTCATCAAATTGCTTAAGAAATGGTCAATACAAAGGTAACCGATCATAGACAAAGGCTACAATTGATTCTCAACAACTAATCTTACGACCATTTAGATGTTTCCAACCAATCCAATTTGATAATTAAAAAGCGTTTCAATTACAACCACACCTTAGTTCCTTTGTATAATCAAGAATAATGGGTAAAACAATCATCCATAGACAAAATGATTATGACTAGTTGAACAACACGAAGTTCTTTCGACTTAACGATTATTACCAATTAGCCAAACTTGATTAACAAATGTCACTATGAAACTTTAGCACAATTGGATCTTAGAATTAACTTGAAATTGAATTAAAACATGTTAACACAATCACTAACTAATCATATGATAATCAACATCATTTAAGCAAGTGTATAAAGAAACTAGCCACTCATAGCAAACATGAACATAAACTCATAACTTTGATCATTAGAAAACATGATTGAAAGTCTTACAATGCTTGGAATAAGATTACAAATGATGAAGTAATGACCCCAAAGGATCGTGGTGGACTTCTTGGTGTTTTGGCCTCAAAGGTGGAACTTCGGAACTCCAAACTTCTCGGATTTCTAAGGACGAATTTTAAGAGGTTAAGGCTTGGTTTGATGAGTAGAGAGCTTTGTAATTGAGATTGTTTCATATGCTCACAATTAGCCTCTATTTATACTAATTCCAAGGCCTAGGGTGTTAAATGCTTAACTTGGCCTCCAAGGAGTAAGGAAGGACTAGAATACACCCGAGAAGGACCTAGAATCGTTTGGATGCAAAGGGAAGCTTAGTGATGAAGATTTGACAAGCTGCAGCTTCTCCAACCGGCTCGGTCATATGACCAACCGATCCGTTGGTCTTCAATAATAACACGCCGACCGATCCGGTTGCGGGTTGCGACCGATCGGTTGGTTATGGCAAAACAGTAATTCGACCAACTTCCAACCGATCCGGTGAAGGTGTAACCGGATCCGGTTGGATCTTCCGAGATACCAAACTTGATCTTTTCTCTTCACTCGACTTGTAGAACTTGGTTCTTCAATCACTAAAGTCTTCAAAGGTCCTTGAGATTTAGCTTTATCAAACGGGAATCTTCGATTAGCGCATATTTCCACATTTTCCTCCATTTCCTCGCACTTGGTTATAAATACTAGACAAACATCTCTAGATACGATTAAGTACTAAAGTCACGCAAATATAACCAAATAATGATATAAAAGTACACATAATGCTACTAAAACATGCACAATCCGAGTGTTATCATTTATCAACATCCAACACACACAACCAAATAGATTGACATAAGTCGATCTAAATAGTTTAAAAGGAAGTTTTAATTGGTAAAACTATTCAACCCCTTCTAGTTTTCCACAATTGGCATCGAGCTTCGTTACCAAGTTTCTTGAAGTATACCGTACTTTAAAAACTTGATACGATCCATAGTTAATTGAAAACTACAAAGAAGGTTTTCATAAAACAAACACCATGTTTTCAAAACTATATGTTTGGATGTTGAGTTGATAACAACATTTTTTATATATATATGTTTTTAATTGCACTAATCTTCCTTGTGATATTGATTAGTCAAAGCTCATACCCACCAAGCTTTAGGAGTTGCTTAGTAACAAGAATACCTTCCTTAAGAAGGTATCTTAGGCATAAAGGAGCGGAAATCGTCTAAGTGACATTTGTCATTTGTAAAAGACATTCCTAAGTGCATCTGAGGTATGACTTTCTACTTATATCTAAATGATGCTTGTTTAGTATGTAAGTGTTATTTGCTAGGCTTTTATTTGAGTAGATTTTTGTGTTTACACATGATTTACATGTAACCGTTAGGAAGCTTATTTCTTATATACGTGTTATTTTTCTCGCCTATAGTCATAGTATGTAGAGCTTATGCTTTATTTCTTCTAATAAAACAAAACACAATTTCAAAAATTCCTCCTTCCTATTAATAAACCCACTCGACGCCCACTTTTCAATTCTCACATTTTCAAATTTTCCAATTTCAAAATTCCTCTCATTCAAAACTTCATCTTCCTCCTCATTCCATCTCTTCCTAAACCAAGAAGATCCGTCATCAACATGGTTTACATCGCCCTTGTGCTCATCGCCCTAACACTCATCGCACTTGTGTTCCCTATGATGAAGTTCACATATGGAGACATTTACTTTGTGTTGTTAATCTATATTGGGGTCATTTACCCAATCCTTTGTATCATCCTTAGCATTGAAATGCAATATTATTGATTATCTATTTTATCTAGGATGTTTGTGTTATTATGTGTGTTTCATTTCTTTTGATCTATATGTGTTATATTCTTTCGTGATACATTAGATGTCATGTATGCATGCTAAAAGAAATGTAGGATAAAACATACTTCATGGTACAATAACCGTAAAACCTATGTTTTTATTAAAAGCGGTTCGTTACTACGGATCCACGGATCCTGAAGTTACACTAGCCGGATCCTTTGAAAAGGAACTGTGGGATCCGTCCTCACTGGAAAATAGTTTTCATGCAAGATTAAAAACACTATCTTTCTAAAAATAATAATCCACTAGAACTTCAAAACCATGAGTTAGCTAAATACTAATTGTTAATAGAATATCTAGTAAAAACGTTAGATTACTATAGGTTGACCATAAACGTCTTCCCCTATTAACCCATCACTTCTATAGGTTCAACTATGACGCATGAATACGAGTTTGATTTTTCACTCACTAGCGTCTACACCCCGAACATTTCCCTTGAGCCCAACACACCCGGCAATCATGTCCGTGGGTTCAATAAT
The DNA here is from genome assembly GCA_022545495.1 of Chrysanthemum lavandulifolium. Lineage (NCBI taxonomy): Eukaryota > Viridiplantae > Streptophyta > Magnoliopsida > Asterales > Asteraceae > Chrysanthemum > Chrysanthemum lavandulifolium. Next base: position 13,393,511 of record CM040240.1, on the reverse strand, counting down.
CTCGAAACCGTCACTTCCATGAAGGACGATTGTAGACACCCTCTACAATTCGAAGAAGGTATCAATACCTCCTTCCGAGCCATAGGACTAGAATGTCTTCTTGAAATCAACGGAAGATATGTCCAAGGTTCATAATGGAATTCTTCCATCAAGTGGAACTCGCTCGTAACGAGGATCGCTCTCTATCTCTTTGGTTTTATATCAAAACCAAAATTCACTTTAAGCCTTGGGCATTTTGCTCACATCCTCCGAATTCCAAACCATGGACAATGTGCCTACACCAAGATTGGTCTCTTGATTCTCTCTTCAATTTTCGTGAAGAAAATAGTCCACATTGTTCACACATACCCTCTCCGGAAGAATTAACACGCATGATATGCAAACCTCAACCATATTACTCCAATCCAAATATTATCCATACACGGATATCCAGAAGAGTATAAACTCGTCGCTCTTATTCTACGTGAAAATGTTTGAGTCTTAGGAAATCGAGATATTCTTCCCGCTTGTTGTGCTCACATGTTGTAATTGTTTGCTAACACAACAACCATACAATCTCGCCTACTTCTTCGCAAGGCGATTGCAAATCTTCAAGGCTCCAAGAATAAACTCATCCCTTATGGAATGTTCTTGACATGCCTCTATCACAATGTTATGCACTTCCATCCTCAATTTCAAAGTCCGTTATGCGTGCTTGTGAACAAGATGATGGAACCGCTAAACATATCTCTCATGAAGACTTTCTTCATTCATGATTCCACCAATACCCATCAATCACATAATGATCCTCCTAGTGAAGACACTCAAGGAACCTAGAATAGTCAAATAGGATCAATTCTACTCTACTCATTAGTTATCAATGTAATCCTATCTCTTTCATGAAATAACACATCTTACATTTGATATCCTAGTTTTAGAACTCCTTTAAACAAAGCTTGGAATATAATGCACCGTCATGATCATTGCATACCTTTAGTAAAGGTTACATCTAATGAGATAGACGGATCCCAAATGTTGTACTAAACGGATCCCTACATCTAGGGAACCGTGGGATCCAACAAAAGTAAAATGCAATTGCAAGCATTATATGTCAAACACATCCCTTAGAACACCTCACACTAAGCTAAACATAGTGTCTTAAGATTGATTAAGACTTTATCAAGATAGGTTGACCTTTCCTACTCTTTCCAACTCATAGATCACATTATAAGGATTTGTTAGATCTACCATTTCAATCCATCACTCTTCCGCTCCCAAAACTCACACTTTATTCTTCTTATATGATCTCTCACAACTAGGTTAGAAGTCCTTCGATTATGACAATATTGATCATTAATCAATCTCACCTCAAAATTGATCAAAGTTGATCAAATCCTAGTTTTCCCATCTCATAACCATTAGGATTTTTTTAAACATAATCCTAAGACACAACCCGATCTCTAGGATCATTTAGTTTCATTTAACTTCAATTGACATCTTTAATGTCATCCTTGCTCATCCATTGGTACTTGTTGAAAGTTCCAAATCCTTCCATAAATAACAATCATTAGCTACACCACTCATTTCCTTCAAACACTTAAGCACCCTTCATTTAAAATACTTAGGAGAACTGAAACACTCAAGGTGATGTAGGTCTAGGATCTTAGAAACATCATTTCCACTCTTTCATAAAGCTGCTGACGCGGATCCCTAGAACTAGCCTGACGGATCCCTCTCGAGAAGGGAACCGTGGGATCGGATGATGATCTATGACAAACTCGTAAAACAATCATTTCAACTCATCTTCCTAATTCAAACACTCCATCTCATTTTAAATGAGTTCCTTGAACAAGACAACCTCGTAGTTGACTCTTGTGCATGCTAATCATCACATTCCAATGAATCTTAGTGGCTTAAGGCTTAAATGCACTCTCCAAATCTCTTGATTTATAAACCACCTTGTTAGGATCTCCATAGTCATCACTCTCATCCTAACTTTCAGCTTTTGCAATCCTTCAAACATCTCATCATGAGAAAAACCCGAGTAACAACCTATCCACCAAAGAACCACCCATCAAAAGAGCTCGTGTTGTACACGAAATCTCTTCAACCGAATCATCTCGGTCAAACCAACAAACCTTCATCATCCAATCAAACCAATTCCTAGAAGGTTAGTACCACAAAATTACCTATGCCAAACACCACCATACCTCCTAGGCCAAACAATATCATCTCCACTAAACCATCACCATTGGTTCCTAGAGCTATCTCTTTACATCCCCACAATCATCACCTCACCTCTACAATTTAGAGGACTTGCCACCTAGGCCGCCTCATCCGCTCACGACAACATTCTCCTCATTAGGAGGAACAATGATTCAAAATCAAGGTGTTGAGTCAACATTTGCTCCGCTTCCTTTTCGCCGCTTCCATCATATAATCCCATTTAGATTATAAGAAATCATCAAAGTCAACCACCCGACCTTATGGAAGTTGACACATCTTTACCACCATCATCATTCTTGATCGAACCATTCCTAAATGGACCTCCACCAATCCCTCCATCATTCGAGGCTCCTCAAACCACTTCAATTGATCCTTTGAATCTAGCCACTTCATTTCATCCACCACCACTACCTAGCCATGACAAAGATTGCTATCATTGTCAACATGTTGAAAGTTTGATACATGAAGTACGAGAAGACCAACGTTTCATGTTCTATCATCTCCTCGAACGTTTCGACGAGATTAAACCTAAACATAACTTGAGCTAGAGGATTATAGTGGTGTCTAAGCTTCAAGCGTCAGTTGGTCTAAGAAATTTCTAGTTATGTATTGTCTATTTTCTTATTTTTGAGTCATGTATATCATAACTCTTGTTTTATTAAATGGAATTACATGCTACTCGTTATTTCGTTGAGCATATGATTACTTTGTATTCATATCTCATTTGTGTGATAACATTACTTGTTATATCACCTTTGCTGTTTTAGTCATCACCAGACGGATCCTCAAGATTGCCTAGAGCGGATCCCTACTAGAAGGGAACCGTGGGATCCGTGAAGTCGAATGTTTTTCTTTATCACATTTGCGGAAATTGTGAATTATACTTGTTTTCTAACCCTTGTTTTGCAGTTTTCAATTAACACGTAAAGTTTTTGACATCCTAAAGCTAGGGAGCTTGGTGTCAAAACAATACGTTAAAATTACTTGCAACATTTGATTTATATTTCATAACTTCCCGTTGCAAATATTGCAATCATCTAGGGAGCACACCGTCCATAGACGTAATCCTTTGCATAAGTTAGTTGCAAATGAACTAGATTAGAATTAGTTTCTTGGCGCCTTACCTAGGGGTGGACTCGTCAAGGGGAGTGACGAGATCCTTTTCCGTTACTTGCTCTCTATTTTTATATTAAAAGCGATGTGTTGCTTTCTTTCAAACACTTTTTGTTTCGACAAAAGGGGAGAAGAAAGTAAAACTACAAATTCAAACTTTACAATTTTAGCTTTTCCTTAAAATAATCTTATGTTTTGTCATCAACAAAAGGAGGAGATTGTTAATACAAATAAGCCGTAAAAGCGTTTATTTATATTTTACGATCTTCTAATGTTTGTCGATAACAAAAGTAAGATCATTTAAGGAAACAAATAAAACACGTAAATGGTTTGAACTAATAGTTTTATAACACACTTACGCTTTCACATAAAACACTAAAACTAGTATAAGTGATTTTATGACTTAGATACATATGTACAACAACTAGTGTTTACATATTGGGTTAAACATATACTTAACTAAGTATACCAAAATGGGTAAAACTAAGTGTATGCTAAATTGGGTAAATACAAGTATATACAAAAGGTTAAATACTAGCAAATGGTTTTGACCCATAACCCATGGTTTTATATATACCACTTACACAAGTTCAATGTATCCTTAAGGTACATTGTATCTAGATAGAAACCATGGATCAACCCATAACCCATGACCCATGACCCATAACCCAAAATACCCATGGGCAAAGAGGAGCGGACCACGGATCCCTAGCTTTGTGCTAGACGGATCCCAAGTGGAAGGATCCGTGGGATCCGGGGAAGCAGATGGGTTTTCCTCTATAAATAGTGAGCCATTTCTTCATTATATCTCACCCTCTCTAACATACTTTCTCCCCGAGTTAAATCTCACTAACCATAGATCCAAGAGATCTATGTTTGTAGGTTTGTTTTGTGTGATCTTTAGGTTCCTCTTAAGGGAAGATCACCACCTTTGAAGTCGAGCAAGCTCAAGTCCATGAGTTGCCAAGCTTCCTCATCATCAAGGCTATTGAAGTCCTCTTGTTGATGATCCTTTCTTTCTTCAAAGAAGCATAGTGTTAAAGACATTAGTGAAAGATGTCTCAAGTGTCAAGACGAAGATATTAGTGAAGGGTATCTATCGTCTATAGGATAAGCACTTGTGGTAGGTGCTTAGAAGTCAAGACAAGAAGCAATAGTGAAAGGTGCTTAGAAGTGAAGACACAAGACATTAGTGAAAGGTGTCTTGTAGATCTAATCAAAGACATTAGTGAAAGGTGTCTTGTAGATCTAATCAAAGGCATTAGTGAAAGGTGCCTTAGATGTACATTCGATATGGTGTGTTTCGATGTACTAGATAGACTAGCATTAGATCCAAGGATATTGATGTCCTTGATGATGTTGTAAAGGAGTAGATCTCCTTTGGGATTAGTCGTTGGTGTAGTGTGGTAGTAGTTCCTCCATTGCAATGGAACTAGGTACTTAGCCTAGTACCTAATAAAGGGTAAGCGACGTTGTGAAGGTGTAGTTCACCTAAGGTGTGAAAGAACTCGGTGGTTAGCCTAGCACCGTATAAAGGGTAGGCGACGTTGTGTTAGGTGTGGTTCGCCTTGGTGTGAAAGAACTCGGTATTTAGCTTTGTACCGGAAAAAGATTAAGCGACGTTGTGAAGGCTTCTCCGCCATAAGTAGATTGGTGTAGTGATTACAAACTCTCGAGTAGGTGACTCGGGGAGTGGAGTAGGGCAAGGAAGGTGTCCTTGTAGCCGAACCACTATAAATACTCGTGTTGTGGTTTTGTGCTTCTTTCTCTTCTCTTTTCATTACATATCTTTATATGCTTGTTTATCAACATCCAACACACACAACCAAATAGATTGACATAAGTCGATCTAAATAGTTTAAAAGGAAGTTTTAATTGGTAAACTATTCAACCCCCTTCTAGTTTTCCACACACTCGGGAGTATCTCATCGAGTTCGGTCTTAATGGGGGCAACAATACACCTCGGATTACAAAATGTTTTGCACTTCAACAGGTTAGATTATAACAAAGGTATTTATGTCGCCCATCCCGAACCCTCCACAGTGAAGGAAGGGTTAAAACAAATTGTTTTAGATCCAACTTTTTGGACAAGACCCTACCACTAAAAGCTCATTCCCGTGGCTTGGAGGATCCTCTTCACTTTTGTGATTCGGTCCTCGGCGGGAACCACTCATCCACCGAACAAGTTAACTCTATTCGATTGATGATGGCATCACGCACGATGAATGAGGTCACTTGTCGACATAGGGAGATCATTTACAGTGATCTCGAACTAAGCTCTGAGCAAAACTAGGACGGCACGTTTCATATCCTAGGTTTGTCTCTTGTGCTTTGCAATCATTCTTGGGTTCCAATTATACTCGGGATGAAAAATTTGGAAATTTACCGCATCCCGAGCCCATCAAATTTTCAAAGGACCCATCCCTTGTCACTCCCATTGAATTGACGGCCCACTTGATTGTCAGAAATCAAAGTGGATCGATGTCTCCAAACACCGCTCTAAAAAGAGAAAGGGAAGTCTCGATGGGACTAAGACTAAACCAAAGTCTCGGGGCCATGAGGCTTCGAGGAGCACAACCAAGAGGCATAAAAAGCCCCGAGACTAAGCAGACACCCACCGACGTGCAACAACCACCCGTGACAACGAAGGACACCGATACATCACATGAAGTGCCCTTGGTCACACCTACTACTCCCCAAGATCCGGAGGAAACAAACAACCCCGGTAGGGAGCGCCCACCTCGCTGATGATGACATTAGCAAATCAAAGCCTTTGTCCGAGGGCACACCGATCGATCCCAAAGACTCGTGGGGAACAAACAACCCATCGATAGGGATACAACAATCACCGATTCGCTAAAGGCACTGGGAAAACCCATCGGTGTCTTAGGGGTCATTGGGGACAAAGACTCGGAGGAAAGAAAAACCCGCCGATACGGAACCCAAACCAATCCAGACTCCAGAAGACGCTAGAATCTCCACGGTCCGAGGGGTCCACGGGGACAAAGACTCGGAGGATCAATACCACCGCGATATGGAACCCATCCCCACTCCCTTGTTAGCTTGTTGCTAAGGTTCTTTGAGTTCGCTATCCGATGATGAACCCGGTGAAAGTGATGATGTAATTTTATCGTTAGGGAAGAAGTGGACGCCGAGGTTCAATCTCGAACAAGAGCCTCACCGATCCAAAGGAGCATCTTGAATCCCATTTCAACATGATGATAATGCTTCGAATCCTCCTCAAGCTCGATGAATTCAAAGAGTTTGACAATGTTCTTCCCTCACCGAAAGGCGGTTGGCTCGGTGGATCACCAAAGCTTCAAGGAAGCTATACTCGGGGTTACTAAAACATTGTGGGAACAACATCGAGGTTGCTTGCAAGTTATCGATCTAAAGGCCGAGGTGCTGGGGTTTCGATGAAAATGTTCATGAGCATGTGGACTTGATGTATGACAAAATTTACCGATCGGATGAAAATATGGCTAACTTCTTAAGGCATCTTGAGTGTAGGCACAAAGGTCGATGAAATCGGGAGTTTGTCAAAGAAGATCCAAGACTTAACTCTCAAGTGCTAAAGGCTCTTGAGGCATACTTGAAACAATCCTCAAGCCTTACTAAAGCGTTAGATCCGCTCAAGTCTACAAATGTTCGTGGTCTTCTATCCTCATCCGGTCTTTTCAAGCTACATTGGACTCTTTGAATACACAGTGGCGACCATAGCTCGAGCATCCTCTTCCACGGCACGGAATCTTGGTCCCGGATGACCGCCTTGGAGCTTTCTCGGGCTAACTTGGATGCAAAGGTCACCGTATTCAGCAGATACTACCGAGATTAAGGCTATGATGGTCAAATCTAGCAGGCCTTCAAGCGGTCAGACTCGGTCCCCTCAAGACTAACGCTAACTCTTGCCCTCACTCAAGCTCGGCAACATTTGAGGGGAGAATATCTTGAAAAACTCCTCTTCACACTGAGGGGGAGCAAACACCACTAGTCTCTGCTGCTCCAACATCATCATCTGAACCAGTCTCAGCAATACCCATCTCATCTCTACCACCACAAACATCAACAACTACACTAACAGTCACAACACCTATCATGACAACAACACCACCCTTGGTTGCATCTTCTTTCTCAGGCCAGGACAAAGGCAAAGGCATTATGACAACAACTGAGCCCGAGAAGATTCCCTACAAAATAGGTGACATCGAATACCTCTTCACTCCTCAACAACCTAACCAAACACCTTGCTAAAGAAGAAGGAGATTGAAACAAAGTCGAGGATGATAAGAAGACTAGAGAAGAATCGCAAAGGTAGTCGCGAAGAAGGCGAGAATATGGGATTAGATCCAAGCAAGCTTCAAAAGGGTCAAGCGGGACAAAAGTTCAAAGATGCTCAGTTTGCTCAAATGGTCGCAATGAGAAAGCGATATAAAGCAAAGAAAAGAAAGTCAAGCTCTCGTGCAAGAATGAATTGATCATTACAAGCGGACAATGACAAGTCAAGGAAGCACGAGAAAATCATCGATGTCAAAATCATCCCGACTCAAACCATTAGCAATGAATGTATACTGGTGATAAGAGACATTTCGAGATTCATGAACCCATAACGTTCACCGACTTTGGAATCACCGAACTCGATGAACTTGGTCCAATCATCGAAAAGAAGCAAAATAAGGTGGTCAAGGAGTCGATGAAGATGCTCAACAAAAGATATGAAAGGTGAGGATGCACCACCAACTGGAATTTAGCCCGCCTTGACCGCACCTCAAGGATCTCAACCACAAGCTTCCACCGCAAAAGGAAAGAGTTGAGTTCGGCTGAAATCAAAGTGCTGGACTAGAATGCAACAGGGAGATGCACGAGGTGTGAAATTTGTGAACTGTTTAGTGATTGAAGAGCACGAAGAGGCTATTCCACATTGATGTCTATAAATCCAAGCATTTCAAAGATGGAGTGATATTGATCGGTGGTGTGGGTGCAATGATCGCCTATATTCGATGGCCTCTCGGATCAATCCCGGCAAACATCGAGGTTACATCAAGACCGAATGCAAAGATAAGATACCATCCCGACAGAGGAAACACTCATCACCAAGAAAGTGAAGCTCAACCTTTGGTATCCATCCGGGTGACATCATATTTATTTTCTTGTACTAGTGATAGGAGCTATGTAATCGATAAATAAAAGATGTATGTTTTGTTAAATTACTCAAAGTTCCTTATTGTATTGTTAGTACATTCGGTGTAAGAAGAAGCCATTAGCTTACTTGCATCGATCAAACACTTAGGCTATTTATATATCCAAATAGGGGAGACAGTTGGGTTCAATAAATACCCAAACCCTTAAACTAGGATTTGAATAGAAAATAACCTAAGTGTTTAATCCGTTAAACACAATCGAGTCACCGAGCGCATAGTCTCGGTGAGCCATCTTCGAGATACTTAGTATGAGGCGAAAAGAAGTCTCCACTGCAAAGCGGAACTTAAAGGGTGAAGACTAAGTCAAGAAGAAGATGGTGGATTCGTTGAGTGATGACAATAACTCTTTGAATCCATGAACTCTCTCCAACTGCTTACATCGAAGACAAACAAGGAAGAAGCGAAGGCTATAAAGGCGAAGAAGAGGCTGGATGAGGCGGGAAAGTTTTACCGGATAAAACTAAGTCCCCATGTGTTTGTCCGGTTTATACATAGTATCTATCTATCAAGATCATATCTTCCATTTATAGTAGCGGCGATTCTCTGTCAAGGAAAGAAGCTTCGCCGCCTACTATAAATAGAAAGGTGAAACGATAACGAATATATCAATATTCGTGTTTCGTGATCTATGTTTTTGTCTTCTAGGTTAAAGTTAATTATCATACTTGTATAAATAGCATAAGAGTATGAGTGAAAAGTTTTAAGCTTGTGGTGTAAAACACACATACACACAAGCCAACTTTCACTCCTCAAAATACAACTTTATCCTTGAGCTAGCTCGGTGGGTTCTAGAGTTGTGCTCGGACTTAGCTGAGCTTAGAGAGGAGTCACCCAAACTTTTCATTTCAATCCCAAGTACTATTCGCAAGTACTGGGTAACGATTCTTTGATTTATTTCTAATAAGAATATGATGTTGAAAATTACTTTGTGTGTTTTACTTACATTACTTTCAGCCATTATTCACTGTTCAATTGTCTTAAGTACTTAATTATTTTTTAAAACGATAGTGAATAGGGAACAACAAAACCCCACTTTGCTGACACTCGATATGTATTTGAAACCTAATATAGAAACTATCTCAATTGGTGCATAACGCTTTAGATTCTTATATTGACCCAGTTTCAATCAGATAGTTAGACCACGACTTTTTCTAAGTTAAAAAGTATATTAAAAAGGGTAGAGTTTATGTTAGTTTTCAGACCATAAACGAAGAGGTAGTTTTTTGTTTTATACTCAACTTCATAAACAATTATGACTTGAAAACATAACATTATTCTCAACATGTATGGTTCTTATATACTATGCTATAAAAGCAAGGAAGATTTCACTTCTTTAGCCTATGTGGGAATGTGTGAGATTTAAGGCTAAATTGGGTTTCCTCTCGTATTATGCGTGGGAATATGATAAGAATCTGTGCATACAAATTATATCACTAATTCAATATGGATTTCCTCTCGTATTTATGTTCCTTTTGATTTGGTTTCCGTCAATAATGCAACTCATTTTGTGTTTCTTAATTTACATGCTATGGAAGTTAATTAAGTGGCATTGGTAATGTAAAGGACTGTTTTTGTATCTTAATTGGTCAAGAGACTAATTCGATCAAACTGTCTTTCTAGTTAAATTTTGATCTAGTTTATGATGATACATGTATACTTCCTTTGTTTGATTGTTTCTATGACAATTGCAGTGTTCTGCTATGCAAGTAGCTTAATACATGCACTATATGTGTTATACGTACATATTTAGCCTTATAACATATTTTTCTTGTGGAAATTAGTTGGCCTAGAACCAATAGGTAACTTTTATAAATGTTACCGATCAAGCAACCCTATGGGAAATGTCACTAGATTCGATTAGGTGAACCGAACTCGAACTTGTTGAGTTTATGATATATAAAAATACAATAAAACATAAAGACATCAAGAGTACACAGCGGAAGACTTAAGATCATAACAAATAAATTAATTAACTGAAAGTATGCGTAACGTACCTCTTGCGAATATCAAATCCCTCGAGCAAAGCAAAACCACCCTCGAGCAAAGCAAACCAAAGAAGTACTTATTGGTGTAAGAATAATGTCTTACAACCACGTTCTTGTACACACGTACTATTAGCGATTCGATGCGAATGCTAGTTCTTGATCACAATAGAATAACCAAACACCTTGTTATGCTCAAGGTCACCGTAAATCCACTTACAATGGGGATTCACTGTCGACCAAGAATAAGAGGAAGAAAAGAAGAAGTTTGGCCTTCTAATGAAATCAAGTGTACCAAAGGATGAATACATGGGGATGTATTTATAGCCTTATGGTAGATGTCATGTTTACTATGGTTTCGATGTGGGATTCCATAGTTTGACCAAAACAAGCCCAAAAGAAGGTTCCTAAAACCGTCTCTTGGCTTGTTTACTTTTCTTCATATCCGTTGACATTTAACGACCAATAGTCACTTTCGATAAGTGCTTATCGCTCGTTTAGTCGTTTATTGTGAATTTAATAATTAAACATAATATTTTATATTAATTATTTAAACATCGAGTCTCATACGTAAAGTGTGCAATCCGTGGTCACGAGTTCGAATCCGGACATTTACGTGCTTGTAAATATATACATTTTCCAACAGCTCCCACTTGGATATGTTTACAAAGCGTGAAATGAAATTGGTTAGCGTCTAGCAACACGCCAATGCCCGGTACAACTCGTGTATGGTTTTCTGGAGAAAACCAAGTTTGATGATTCATCATCATATTCATCCTTTGTTTCTAATACCATGTTAATAAGAATATGGATCTCACTCATTTCTTAATTAACTATTACATTTCTCGCTTTATGTGATTGATTAAGATTACCAATTCTTACGAACATATTCGAGAAGACCTTGGGCATGGCCATGCAAACATCTTAACAACCCTACGAGGGCCCAAGAGTATTGTACTTCAAAGTAAATTTGAAGGAAACAAATCCCATTTTGACTACAAGCGGATTCATAAATTTCGCAACACTTATGAAAACAACCCTTATAACTACCGATTCACGTATAGCGTTAAATTGCTTCACAAAATGCACTACATCCATGACATATCTCTTGTATCTCAAGTCGAGGATAAATATCCATGATATACTTAATGACAAAGATCCATAAAGTATCATCATGTGAGTGGGATAAGTCCTATACTCAATTCATTGAATATCATCTGAAATTAGTCATGCTACGCATCAATATACTTTCAAGTATATTCTAACTAATACTCAGATTTGTCTTAATTCAATATCATTCCCATGTTATTGATTGACAGCGGACTATTTAGAATAACTTAAGTTATTCATGGATTTAAACATGCAAACATAGGACACAATATTATAAATGAAATTAAACGTATACCGTACTTTAATTCATTATAAATAATAATTGTTTAACATCCTTTATCCAAATACTAAATAGATCAATGCATGATAATACTAGTTAATGAATTTTGCCACAAGTCATGAGAATCATACTTGTTGACAAGGCATAATTTCAATTAACTTTGATCTATAGGAATTTTGAGAATACTTATTTCAAAAATTCAATAAGTGAATTTCTTGTATATGTTTACACATATCTTGATATTGTCATATCATTCCATAAGGTGCGTGATAACTGAACCACCCTTTTATGACAATCATCTTTCAAAACTTTAAAGTTTTAAAGTATTCTTTTCTTTAATGTATAATGCAACTATGCTCCTAGTTGAGCATAACTAGTCAACATGGTCATCATCAAGGATACCATGACTAGAATCGAGTGTCATCTCAATTATACCAAAGCATCATTGTGTACAACAATATGCTCTTTAAGCGTCCGTAAACTTGAGCGCTTATAGTGTAATGTTGGTGCCTACCAAACTCAAGTTTGTTGGCAATGACAATTATGAAATAATTGCCATATTTCCATCCATAGAATCTAGGAGCATCTCCGCATCGTGGAATGTGATTCTAAATCCAAACATATTCCTTTTAAAATATTTATTACACTAACAACTTTCAATGTTGTCAAATCATCTTGAAATCAAGCATGACACAACAATCTTATACACAACATGATGTTCATGATGAATCTTCAAGTTAAACTTTAAGATCTCGTCTATCTTGTCAAAGATATGTATTCATCATGTTCTATTAGACTCATTTATTTTACCGCATATGTTTATAATAATAAACATATTTTCAAGGTTATATATATCTTATTTCCAAATCTTACAAGCGAAGTTTCATTCCCAACTAAAACTTAATTTAAGTGGAATGTAGTTGCCCATACAACATATAAGATTTAAAATAATACTCCCACTAGCTTTTAGGAATACTTATGAACTATCTTATTTTAATTATTAAATCAAACATGGATTTAATATTAAACATAAGAAACATCTCTTAGATGCTTGCATATATCCATTCATGGATTCTTGCAGTTTGTACATATCCAAGGATTATTAAAATTCATAAAACTTCTTTGTATTACTCATCGTCCTCGCAAAAGTAATTCCACAACAAAGAGTTATGACATTCATTGTAACTAAGTATGACAATTATAATCTTTATATTTCTATTTAATGTATCTAGTAAAGAATATTCAATCATAGTTAATTGCTTAAATATGATTAATATTATTATTACTAGACATGCATTAAATATGTGTACAATATTGTCCATATGATTTCTACACAAAGATTTAAACCACTAGGGTTTCCATCTTTTGAAGAAAACCATATTCATTATTAAGATAAACCAAGTATCTAAAGTTGATTATCTTTATGGACAGCATCTCAACATTCATAGTATGATTGATTTACCACAATTCAACATTTGGTAAATTTATCATTATGATTAACAGCTTACCATGATCCCCAGAACTCATATTCCTCAACATATTAAATATCTGAGATATCCTTACGGATCTATGAATGACAATTCCATCATATTGAGGTCTATCATATACATGTTTAGCCTCATCATGATATTTGCTAGTGCATTTTAGAAGATTATGTATTTTGTAATTCAATCTTTCAAGATCTAAACAAAACTCCCACTTGCCTTTAACAATTTAAAGATTACCTCTAAATAGTTTAGCAAGTAGAGCAACAATACATTGTTCTCTTTTGGGATATTACAAAAAACATTGACAGTTCCTGACTTTAGTTTGTTACAACCCACTCTACAAGTAGTTTAACAAAATCAGAACTTCATTATAAGACTTAATGTGATTCATCACATTCCATAAACAAATGGTGTCTTATCAATCTTCTAGGTTGGAGTCTTATTGAGTATATTCAATCTATACTCAATCTACTAACCTTGATAACATGTGGAAGAAACTATAGTTATCTTGAATCAAACATGTCAATAGATTTTGATTCTTCTAACTGAACATACCATAAAACTATGGTATTTCATTAGAATTAATATTGTAAGATAATCTAACAATATTTAAGATAACATCTACTATTTGGCTTACCTATTTACCAATAAAGTAAAACTTAATGGTACAATAGAATTACCAAGTCAATTGCATGTATTATAACACAAGAATTTTGACCAAGTCAAAAGACAAAACAGATTATAATCCCACTATCGTTATAAGTCTTTGATCAACTCATTGACTTCATGCACATGTCTTAAAACATAGCAAGTTAACGTCTTACTTTATTTTGTAAGTCTTGTATTAATGAGACTTCATGTTTGTGACTTTACAAAATCATAAACATTTATAATTAAAGTAATTATGAACACCACCTCGGGTTTCAATTAATATTTCAAGTTAATATTTACTACATATATTTAAGTCATTCAACGAATACTCAAATTCAAAGTAGTATCAGTTACTTCATTTAATTATGTCATTCCATGAAATGTTCAATGTAAGCTGAGAATCATCCATGCTCGTTCTCACGACACGTGAATATTTTACCTTGGGCTACAATCTAGTTCACGTTCTCGCATGCAACATAAATTGTAACTACAAGTGTTTCTTAAATATTGAATAACATAAATATTTAAAATAAAGTAGTCTTTGTTATCATCTTGACATATGTTCTTAATACGGCAATGATACATATTTAAATGTATAATTCCTATTGGAACATTACTCTCTTACCTTGCGGTCAAGAGAATCATATTTATATGTGTTGTACCTTGCACACAATAAAGATTTCTCCCACTTGTGCATGGAACAACATCATGTAGCAGATAAACAACACGATACACGTTCATTTATTTGATTAATATGATTTGTGTCATAGATATAACAAGTAGATGTAGGACTATATTGATTAGTAAAGAAACGCACATGACAATCCTTGAAAACCATAAGTGCCTACAATTGGAAAGTAATTATCTTTGAAGATAATGCGGGTTACTACAGGAAATAAGGCTTGTAGCTCCCTTTGAATTAGAAATCATTAAAACAACTTCTTATTCGGAATGCAACACAAATGCTCCCAATTGAACGACAACATTGTAAGTGTTGCATAACCGATGAAAACAACTTGCTTGCTTTTTACTTTCTTACACCTTTAAAGAACCATACGTAATCATTACTAAGGTACTAAAAAGTGTATTCTACTCTTTGAATGATGGGTTATCCATCAATGTTATTAACTTGAAAATTTGGGTATGCAATTTCTTCCTTATCAGGTCTACCATCCCCATACTGGTATGTAGCACCTTTAAAGGTTAAAGTAAACCAACTAGATAAATTAAGCTAGTTTTCCTTTTACCAATTTTCGCGGTAATTAGTCTAGCTTCTAATTTAGTAACTTATATACATGTTTTCCAGTTAACCAACATTCATGTTTGTTACAAAAGGATTCATTCACCTAATGAAGGTAATGAAATCTTTATGGAAAATATGACGTGCAATTCATTGCTATGAGTTACATTAGAATTTAGACAATTCAAAACGTTCCTATTATACCTTTCTCATTCATGAAAAGGAATAGGATTGAGTCTAATGCTTCTCCCATGGAAAAGATACTTCGTTTGTCTTTTCAGTAAATTATTCTCTATCAAACATTTGTTTGAAAGCAGAATGGAAAAATTTATTGATTAAAGACTAAACTTCGTTTACGGTTAAATGTTGCAATTATACATTCAAAAGAATTACAAAATTCAATTTTAGTATTTTTGATAATTAACCTTTTCAAGAAAATTAAACACCCATGGTTCATAAACATATAACCATTTAATTTTCACTGAAAAACTAGGATCCAAATTGTCATAATCTCATCACATCAGTTGATCTGCTAGTAATGAACCTTATACAAAATGGTAAAGCTTGTGCTCAATTGCCAATTTCAATTGCAATTCCTAGATTTATGGGATTTACATATAGCCAATTTCAATTGCCATGTAAACATGTTTTATCCCATCTTATGCCTTGAGTTGCGTTCTCACTACAAAACTCAATTAAGTTGTCCAACTTAAGAAGCGCAAAATCGTCCATGCCCGTTCTCACGACCGTGGACATTTTACCCTTTGATTACGATCTAAGTCACGGTCTCACGCAAATAAAAATAATCTTAGGTGTTTCCGTTTCGTTGGATGGCATATAACTTAAATTAAAGGGTAATAGTTTTGATGTTAAATCAAATATGTACAAAGATGTCATGCATTCATCTTCGTAACATAGGTTTTATTAAAACATTTATATCTTGTTTTAATGTTTAAGTTTTTCATCATCAAACTTTAATTGAGGTATTGGTTTCACCAATCAAGGAATTTAGTGTTAATTATCATCCATTATACCGTACTTTTGCATAAGTGTAAACACTTAGTGTTTCGGATAATTACCACCGAAGTGGCGCATGGAATTAAAACTAATTCGCCCTTAAGATGAGCTTGCACATTTAATGGCTTACTAAGTAGCTCCATTCGAACTTACAGAGGGCAGAGGACCAGGTACGCGCTAAAGCACAACCTTAGACATCCTTTCGGTGTGATTGTGCGCGCTTCTTTAAACCCTTTTATTAGTTCATTCTCATGGGTGAGCTGTTCGGTCATTTGTACCAAAGTCATCATCAATTAAGCGATTATGATTACTATTCTTAAAAATACATGTTTCACCATTGTTTAGGTCAAGTTTATTTTTCTTGTAAAAAATACCCTTGTTACACATAACAAACAAGCAAGTATTTGAAAAAATAAACAAATAAACAATGAAAGCATAACAAATAAAAGTCATGCATATCAAATAGCCACATGCAAACGGTTTTGATAAATCTTATTAATAACCAATTCTAGATCTGTCAATATGCATATATTTAATTAAGACTTCCACCCGTTTTCATCTATGTACAAGGTGAACCACATGCATCGATTCATCGATTGCGTAAGTCAAAACTAAATATATACCACATAGCACATAATTGATTAAATTAATAATTATTGAGGTCTTCCCAATTTAAGATCTATCATAATTTAATGTATATCACTTAAAACATGAAAGACATACAATAAAAACAGATCCATGATAAAACATGCGAGATAATTATCATGGATATCAATTACACTTAACAATTAATGCAATTAAACGAGTTACGCATATACACATAAAGTTGTATGCATCTTGGGTTTCTAATCCAATTAAAACAATAGTTTACAAAACCTAATTAGGGCATATAAAAACCCCTCAAAATTAGGGTTTAGGTTAAGCAAACCCTAGATCTAAGCATACAAATAATAACACATTCATGTTTATTTTAATTATGTGTTTGATAATTAATTACTTGTTATACAAGGCTCGTGATGCCCTGTTGAGTTTATGATATATAAAATACAATAAAACATAAAGACATCAAGAGTACAATGGAAGACTTAAGATCATAACAAATAAATTAATTAGCGAAGTATGCGTAACGCACCTCTTCGAATATCAAATCCTCGAGCAAAGCAAAACCACCCTCGAGCAAAGCAAACCAAAGAAGTACTTATTGGTGTAAGAATAATGTCTTACAACCACGTTCTTGTACACACGTACTATTAGCGATTCGATGCGAATGCTAGTTCTTGATCACAATAGAATAACCAAACACCTTGTTATGCTCAAGGTCACTCGTAAATCCTTACAATGGGGATTCACTCGTCGACCAAGAATAAGAGGAAGAAAAGAAGAAGTTTGGCCTTAATGAAATCAAGTGTACCAAAGGATGAATACATGGGATGTATTTATAGCCTTACGGTAGATGTCATGTTTACTATGGTTTCGATGTGGGATTCCATAGTTTCGGTTAAAACAAGCCCAAAAGAAGGTTCCTAAAACCGTCTCTTGGCTTGTTTACTTTTCTTCATATCCGTTGACATTTAACGACCAATAGTCACTTCGATAAGTGCTTATCGCTCGTTTAGTCGTTTATTGTGAATTTAATAATTAAACATAATATTTTATATTAATTATTTAAACATCGAGTCTCATACGTAAAGTGTGCAATCCCGTGGTCACGAGTTCGAATCCGGACATTTACGTACTTGTAAATATATACATTTTCCAACAGAACTCAGTGTCGTTTGGTGAGCACGACATCACGACATGTCTATCCATTTTGGATAATGCTGGTAACTCACCTTCGTGAGTACCTTGGGATCGATGGATTTGTACATTGGTAGAACAAAGTTGTCACTTTTTCTCTTGGTACCTTCTCTAAAAATGTAGGCTACAGAGAGAGCTCAAATACGAGTTGCCTCATATCTTGGTCATCGAAAAAGCCAGGTTAACATTTGATATTGATCAACTGAAATTGAGAATAATGCATATAATTATGGTTTCGTTATATCATATAGATCGAATAAAAGATTAGTACATATTTAGCTGAAGTTTGAACAAAATCTTTGTAAATAAAATGTTTGGAGTGCCCATACTTTAAGCGAGAAACATATTAAAAAGTTAAGAATTTGTACTATATTTCCATTTACACTGACGAGGTTTTCATTTTCAAGTTTCTAAAAACACTTCATTGACCGTGCACTTGGAAAGCTAATGGTTAATTATTAACATGTATGAGAGTCATGGACTATAGTATTTAACAAAAAAGATTTTACTTCTTTAACCTATGTGGGATGCAACGTACATTTGAAATGATTCTATCAAATACATAATAACGTACGTGCATACCTAAATGTTGGCTCATGCATTTCGGGTATTATAATTTGCACCATTCATATGTTCATTATAGAGCGTTTGTATTTTTAAGCATTTGATTATCAAGTGACGAGGCAATTTGAGTATAAATTTTATCGCTAGCTTCATATTGTGACAACTCGTAATTTCAGGTTATTTCTCAAATTTACTATTCATCTCGGGAATTTACTATTCATCGGTTACTATTCATCATTTTACTATTCATCATTTTTGAAGTCGATTTGATATTCTGATAACGTATTTCAAAATTTTACTATTCATGAAACACTATTCATTCCCGGAGAAAAATCACAATTCATGATTCACTATTCATCATTTTTCGTAAACTAGGTTTACGAGTATCAAATTCGCGTAACCTTAGGGGTTTAGCTGCGAATTCATGAACAATCATTGAGGACATTTCATATAGACTAGATTTAGTCTACATATCATCAATAATATCATCATCATATTAGTTCATGTATGGATTTGCATATTTCATTAAACGTATATTTTTCCTATTAAATAAACGCTATCGCGTAATCATTCATTTTGAATAATTGATCCGACACTTCCAAAAATTATCCTAATATATTTTTATACTCATTTTAAGACTATAAAAATTATATTATTAGTTTACCGATGTTTTAAATTTATTTTGTATTCGGTCTTAAAAAAAACAACAAAAGAAAACGTGAATAATAAAAAATGCGAATTTTGAAAAAATTAAACGTGAATATTAACAAAAAACGTTTATTAAAAAAAAAAAAAAAAAAAAAAAAAAAACTGATTATAACAAAAAAACGTGAATAATTAAAAAAAACAAAAAAAAAACAAAAAAAAAGAAAAAAACAAAAAAAGAAAGAAAGAAAACAAAAAGACAAGAAAAAACCATTGAAATAAATCTTGTTTCTGACACAAGTATATGTGTATCTATATTTAAGCAATCATTTGAGGTTCTTGGGCCAAAGTTTAAATATAGTACTACTTATTAATGCAACTCATTTTCAGTTTCTTTGAACTACATGCCATGAAATTGTTGGTAATGTAAGTAATTTTTTTGTGTCCAAATTGATCAAGAAACTCACTCGGTCATTCTGTCTCTACTAGTTAAATTTGTTATATTAAATATCAAAATCACGACCTTATATTTAGTGCTATTGAATAGTATACTTAGACTTCTACAAAATCTTGCAAGATCCATAACCTTTCATCTTTGTGATGATATATCGATTGTACTTTCTTTGTTTTTGTGACAATTGAATTATTTTGCTCTGCAAGTAGTTTAGTTTAGCATTTAAGAAAAGCTGATCGGTGAATAAAATCTATATGCTGTCAATCGTGTGACTGATTAAACAAAAAGGAATAGAGTACCATTTTTTCAAGTGACACACATATTTGAAAAAAAGGGGATTAAGTCGTAGAATAGCAATGTACTTTTTAAAGTGTTCTGTTTTGGTACGTGTACTTTTTTTAAGTATTAGAATAACAATGTATTTTTTCAATGTATTCCAATTTGGTACGTGTACTTCTTTTAACTTTGTAAAAGTTGTAAAATAGCAATGTACTTTTCATAAGTGTTCCAATTTGGTACGTGATTGCTATTCTACAACTTAAACAAAGCTAAAAAAAAGTACACGTACCAAAACAGGACACTTATGGAAAATACATTGCTATTCTACAACTTAAAAAAAGTACAGGTACCAAAATATGACACTTTGAAAAATACATTGCTATTATAATATAGTAGTCTACAAGCAATGGAACCATAGACCTTACGAGTAAGTTATAGATCACTTACCAACATACCACCTCTCAACACATCATTCATAACTTCCTGCAATCTCTACTTTGAGTAAAGCATGCATGCTATTTCATAAAGTTAGAAATTCTTATTTGAGTAATGTGTAAACTCTATAATATCTTTTAGAAAACAAGTTCAAATGACAACTTTTCAACTTTTAGAAAACAAGTGTTTTTTAAATGCTATACACGCTTATAGCTTTTCAACTTTTCAAAATGATAGCTAGAGGATTGTTTACCCAACATTACTAATTTCTTGCCACTATCCAGATGGACAATCGCTGTAAATACATAATTAGGACCACGTGACTTTTTCTAAATTAGAACGTATTTTAAAAAGAATTGTAAATACATAGTTAGGACCACGTGACTTTTTCTAAATTAGAACGTATTTTAAAAAGCATTAGAGTTTATGTTAATTTTCAAGACGTAAGCGAGTACGAAGTTTTTTGTTAACTTCATAATTGACTACGTTTTGAAAACATAACATTATTCTCAACATGTATGGTTCTTATATGATGTGGTATATAACAAAGGAAGATTTCACTTCTTTAGCCAATGTGAGAGTATGTGGGATGTTTTGTTGAACTGATTTTAATCATATGATAGTAATTTATACCTATGAGTTATCTTTTCATTACGAGTGTTTGTATTTTAAAGCTACTCCGATAGTTAATACCAAAGTTTAAATAGAGATCATCTATGTAGTACAAATTATATCACTAATCTAATTTGGGTTTACTCTCTTATTTTCATTCTTTTTGGTTAGTTGTTGTCTTCCGTAATGCATCTCGTTTTTTGTTTCTTAATTTACATGCCATGAAGTTGATCAAGTGTGTCGTTGGAAATGTAAAGAAATTTTTGTGTGTCTAGATAGCTCGAGAAACTCACTCGATCTAACTGTTTGTCCTTTGTAGTTAAATTATGTTCTAGTTTTTATGATAATATATAAGTGTATACTTCCTATGTTTTGATGACTATTGCAGTGTTATGCTATGCAAGTAGCATGATACAAGCACTAAATCTGTTTAATATATTTACATATCATTATATCAATTTATATATATATATATATATATATATATATATATATATATATATATATATATATTGAAATTAGTTGGTGTAGCACCAATAGGTAATTTTTATGTTGCTGGTCAAGTAACCCTATGTGAAAGCGTCATTAGTTTGGAACAGGCCACCCGCGTTCGTTAGTACCTTGTGAGTGCGACATGTCTCTCCATTTAGGATAATGTGGTGACTCGCGTTCGTTAGTACCTTGTGATTGATAGTGTTGTACATTGGTAGGACAAAACTTTGACTCTGCCTCATATCTTTAGTCACACGAATGCCAATGGTAATGGCTTAAAGGAAAAAAACTCATATGTGCTCAAGAGAGATGTTACATGGAGGGCCAAGTCTTAAATTATTTTCATAACATGCCACAATAGATCAATATGGTCAGTGAAATGTTTAGAGATCGATATAAACACCAACGGCTAATGGATATAAATATTTAGTTGCATAAACATATGGAAAATCTTTGTAAATAAAAAATTTGGAGTATACTTCTTTTAAGTGACGATAAATAATAGAAAAAGTATATGTTAAGTTACATCAGATATTTAAAAAGTCAAGACTTTAATATTAGTTTTCCGCTACACACTACAATATAAGTTTAGTTTTTTGCCAAGTATAATAAACTCCAATTGCTTCATGTAACCAGACACATGATATCATTCTTAACACAATTTGTTAACCGACAATGTGGTATATAACCAAAGATTATTTCACTTCTTTCACCTATGTGGGATATATAAGGTTGAACAGATCTTTAGATATGTTAGCAAAGTCTGAATACTGTTATCAAGTGACAACGCAATTGGATTCGGATCGCAGATCCTCAAATTTTATCACAGATTTCAACTGGGTTTAATCTTATATTTTTCATTCTTTTTTGTTTGAAAAAGTGGCGATAATGTTACTCATTTTGTGTTTCATGAATTTCATGGCATGAAGTTAATTAGAGATGCAATGCTGCAAGTAGTTTAATTTACGCGTTTTATATGTTAAATATACTTTGCATATCATATAAGTAGAAAATATTTGTATGAGTGATCAAGTTCCTTTTGCGAAATATCAATATTTAGCTAAGTGAACCAGATTCGACTTGTGTGAGGTTCAGTTAGTTTTCTAGCAAGACTCCACTGTTTTATAGTGACGTCAACGAGTTTTTTATTTTACTTTATTTTTATTTATTTATTTATTTATTTATTCTTGAGATTATTTATTTTAAAATATACCAAAATAAAAAAGTGGTGAGTTGTTAGCAACACAAAGAAAAAGATTGATAAAAAGAATGGAGTATGCTTTTTTGGAATCGAACCGCAAAATAAAAAAGTGGTCGTAGGGCAATAAACTTACCAAATGAACTATACTCCATCCCATGATATATATCTCCCTACCTCTATTTAGCATTAAATGTTATTGTAAACTCTTATTCTCAATTTACTAACTTCTTATCATTTTAACAAACGCACCCACTATGGTCTCCATGATTATCATTAACAATAATGTACTTATTTAACACTATAACACTTTTTCGTATATAGAAATTAGTTGGCTCAACACAAATACGTAACTTTTATGTTACTAATCAAGAAATCATATTGGAAATGTCACTAGTTTGGGCTAAGCGAACATAACTCAAACTCGCCGTCGTTAGTTCCTTGTGAACGATTGAGTTGTACGTGGTATCCATATTTATTTAGCAGGACAAAGTTGTCACTTTTCTCTGGATACCTTCATCAGAAATGTAGGCAACCAGGAGAGCTTAAAGACTATAGATGCGCCATAGTCGTGAATCAGGATCAGTTTTAATAGAGACCTTACATGGAGAGTCACACCTTAACTTATTTTCATAACATGTCACTGCATAACCAATATGGCATTGTTAGGTAAGTTCAGGTGGATCGTTGAAACATTTAGAGATTGGGATGAACACCAATCACGAAATGTGTTTCCAACAATATGGTTCCTAAACGTATAGTTAGTGTTAAACTTTTATCTTTAGTTATTTTGTTTCTTTAAACATATAGAAGGTTTCTAAAATTTATGGACAATGTATGTAAATAAAAAGGGAAATTTCATAATGTCTATGAAAAACTTGAAAATAATTAAATATTTTGGACTTTGGAGTACGAATATTTTTTTAATTGCAAAGATATACTACTAAAAAATCAAGAATTTACATTTAATTTGCGGGAGACACTGTTCGGGTAAAGTTTGATTTTTATGTTTTATAATCGATGATTGCTACATCCACATACATTTTACAAAAACAAATTCACACAAAGGATGTGGCATATTGTGATTGGTGTATTTTGATACACTTTCTCCCTCTTCTCTTCCATTACTCCAATCACATGTTGCCATATCCTTTCGTGTGTATTTGTTTTTGTAAAATGTATGTGGATGCTCCAATCACATGTTGCCACATCCTTTCGTGTGGATTTGTCTTTGTAAAATGTATGTGGATGTAGCAATCCTCTTTATAATCAACTTCACCAACACAATGTGTGTGAAAACGTAGTAATATTCTAAATATGTTTATTCTTCATTCTCTGTAGTATGTAAACAAGACATATTTCACATCTTTAACCTATGTGGGATATAAACATGAAATGGTTTTATCAAACACATAATATTGTACATGCTTACGTGACACGCCTGTCCATTTTAGATTATTATGGTGACACACATCCGTTGGTCCCTTGTAATATAGAAATGAACATCGGTAGGAATAAGTTGTCACTTCTTCTTCGCTAGAAATGAAAGCAACGATTTTAAGGTCCTCTAAATTTAAAGTCACATGGCTGTCGTTGGACATTGTCTTGATCATTTTGAATGGCGTTGCGCCTTTTGCATATATGAGTGAGTTGTTTTATAAATACTGTTCAATAGAGACCTTACATGGAGGATCACACCCTAGTTCATGTGTCGTAACATGTCACTGCAAGGAACGTTTGGCATTGTATGGTAGGGGCATTCAGAATTTCGTCTGGAGTGGCTGAATGTGCATGAACACAACCGTAAAATGTTTTTCTTTTGGAACATAAAAATGGTTCAGCTTCTTATGGCATTATCACAAGATTGATAGATTGGTGTGTTATCAAACAATACTTGGTGCAACATTCAAAATACATCTTATCCATAAGGAAATTATAAGTTTTTACGGCGTTCTTACCTGACTCGGACTCTAACACAATCAGTTTTGGTCGGTTTTGTGGTATGACTTGTGATGGCCGGATAATTTGATAATTCAGTTTGTTCTTTACTGTTAGATGGAAGGTAATTCTATTGGTGGGATCCTTGGAACTAATGGGAATATTGGTAATAATAATGGTTATAATTCCAACGGCTCACATTCTTTTGTTCCACAAATTGGTCTGATACATAGTGTTTATCAGTCAGCCCAACTACCTCAAAAAGGTCCAATTCGGTTCGTTAATTAGCCCGGTTCTAATCCCATCGGTAATGAAACTATATTACCGAATGCGTTTAATGCAACGACACTTCAGGATCCTTCTTCGAAAAATTGGAACATGGACACAGGTGCGAGCTCTCATCTTAATAACTCTGTTACTAGTTTAAGTGATGTTTTTAATATGTGCATTTATCCGTCTGTCTCGGTTGGTGACGGTTATTCAATACCTGTTACTAACTCGGGTCATAGTATTTTGCCAACTAATCATCGCCCACTTCATTTTAATAATGTCCTTATTACTCCTAATATTGTTAAGAATCTTATTTACATTCGTCGGTTTGTTCGTGATAATAGTTATGCGGTTGAATTTGCGCGTTTGGGTTTTCCATTAAGATTTCGACTCGTCGGGTTCTACTTGGTGTGATAGTACTAGGGATCTTTACCCGATTCGCGACCTTCCACTATTCCTCATGCTTTTCTCACTAGTCGTTATCGTGGCACCGGCGTCTTGGACATCCGGAAGTGAAGTGTTACGTCGCGTTCTTCTAGTAATTCAATTTCGTGTAATAAAGAGAAACCTCCGTCCTTTGTCATGCTTGTCGACTTGGCAAACACGTGAAGCTTCCTTTGTTAGTTCTCGTACTTTGGTTCAGTCTCCTTTTGACATTGTTCACTCGGATTTGTGGACATCCCCTATTTCGAGTCTTTCAGGTTTTAAATACTATGTTTTATTTTTGGACCACTATTCACATTTTGTTTGGGTTTATCCATTAGTTAACAAATCTGATGTCTTTTCTAAATTTGTTTTGTTTCGTCGTTTTGTTCAAAATCAATTCAAGTGTGACATAAAGTCTTTTCAGTGTGATCATGGTGGTGAATTTGACAACAATGCTTTCCATCAATTGTTTAGATCTAACGGTATACAATTTCGTTTTTCTTGCCCAAAAACCTCACAACAAAATGGTAAGTCTGAAAGGATGATCCGAACCATCAACAATCTTATACGCACCTTACTTTTTTAGGCTCACTTACCTCCCAATTTTTGGGTTGAAGCACTTAATGCGGCCGTATACTTGTTAAATATTTTACCATCCAGTGCGATTAACAATGAAATACCTTATACTCGCATCTTTGGCACCACACCCGAATATAGCCTTTACGCACTTTTGGGTGTCTTTGTTACCCCTTTCGATACCACTCATAAACTTCAACCCGTGCTACACCCTCCATATTATTGGGCCGCGATCCAATCACCGTGCATACCGTTGCCTTGACCTCAATACCAATAAAATTATAATTTCCCGTCATGTTACTTTTGATGAGACAGTTTTCCCATTTGGCTCTATGACACACAATTCGCCTCCATCTTACCACTTTCTAGATGAACCACCAAATATCATTTCCCATATTATCCGTTCATCACCCACTACTCACTCACAAAACACTACTGGTCCACCACCCACAATTCCTGAGCCCACTTCTCCGGTTCATCAATCTACTAGCCCAACAATACATTCGGCCCCAAATACACCTGTTTCTCCACCAAGTATTCACCAACCCTCACCAGTGCAGCCCCCACCAGCTCAAAACCCAAATCCAAACCCAATGTCGGTTCACCCCATGGTCACACGTTTCCGTGTTGGTTCTAATCGTCCTCCTACTCGTTTAAATCTTCATGTGTCCACTATTTCACCCTTACCAAAATCATATAATGATGCATTTAATGATCCTAATTGGCAAAATGCTATGCATGATGAACACAATGCACTTATTAAGAATAAAACTTGGACGCTTGTGCCCCGACCCACGGATGCCAATATTGTTCGTTGTATGTGGTTATTTCGCCACAAGTATTTAGCGGATGGCACTCTTAGTCGCTACAAGGCTCGTCTTGTAGCGAATGGTAGTACGCAGTTAGAGGGCATTGATGTTGATGAGACCTTTAGTCCGGTTGTCAAACCGGGCACTATTCGGACTGTTCTTAGTTTGGCTACTTCGACATTGGCTGTTCATCGACTTGATGTCAAGAATGCCTTCTTACATGGTGATTTATGCGAGGCCCATTTACATGCATCGACCTCGGGGTTTCGGGATTCGACACATCGATTATGTTTGTCTCTTCGAGAGGTCTCTTTATGGGCTAAGCGGGCCCTCGGGCTTGGTTTCGGATTTCGGCTTATATTACTCGAGTTGGGTTTCTTGTGAGTCGATGTGACTCTTCATTATTTATTTATCGACAAGGGCGACCTTTGCTTATTTATTATTATATGTTGATGATATTGTTCTCTTTGCTTCTTCTAAGCTTTTATTCTGACGGATTATTGCTTCATTACATCGAGTTTTCTATGCGGATCTTGGTTAAACTTAATTACTTTACGGGTATTTACATTACGGGATTCTTGAGGATGTTTTATCTCGGCGTAAGTATGCGGCGAGATTCTTGAGCGGCTCATATGGTTAATTACAACCCCAGTCGGACTCTGTTTCAACCGAGTCTAAGCGGGTGATGATGGTGATCCGGTTTCGATCCGGCGTTATATAGGAGCCTTGCGGGTTCTCTTGATATCTTACTTTCACTCGTCTGATATTTCTTATCTTTGTCGGCCAGATTTGTCTCTATATGCATGA
The DNA here is from genome assembly GCA_022545495.1 of Chrysanthemum lavandulifolium. Lineage (NCBI taxonomy): Eukaryota > Viridiplantae > Streptophyta > Magnoliopsida > Asterales > Asteraceae > Chrysanthemum > Chrysanthemum lavandulifolium. The sequence continues at coordinate 13,365,926 of CM040240.1, read as the reverse complement.
TCAGAGAGAGCCTCATTTCGGCTCTTAAGCGGATTTTGAGGTATGTTCGGGTACTTTAGACTATGGGTTCTGATTGTTTTCCTCATCTACTTCCTCTTTGGTTGCTTATTCGGATCTTGATTGGTTTGGTACGCCCTACTACTCGGAGATCGACTTCTGGTTATTGTGTATTTCTTTGCAACAACTTACTCTCATGGTCCTCTAAGCGTCAACCGATGCTTTCTCGTTCTAGTGCAGAGGCAGAGTATCTTCGTGTTGCCAATGTTGTTGCTGAGACCTATTGGTTGAGGAATCTACTACATGAGTTACATACCCCTTTGTCTTCCGCTACGCTTGTCTACTGTGATAATGTCAGTGATGTATACTTGTCTTCTAACCGGTTCGGCATCAAGAACCAAGCATATAGAGATTGATATTCACTTTGTTCGAGATTTGGTTGCTACTGGTCAGGTTAGAGTACTTCATGTACCTTCACGTTATCAGTATGCGGATATCTTCACCAAAGGCTTACCTTCAGCTCTATTTGAGGAGTTTCGTACTAGTTTGAGTGTCCGATGTCCTCCTGCTCAAACTGTGAGGGAGTGTTAGTTATATGCTTGTATAAGCCCAATGTATTTTGTATGGGCTAAAGCCCAAGTGTCTCTAGTTAGGGTTTATTCTATATATGTATTGTTCCGGTTATTGAATGAGATCATGAAACACTTTTCCATCTAACATTTACTACCAAATAAATGAAAGAGTTATACACGCGGTTGGACACAATCGTCAGTCTCTTGATATTGTCTCTAGAAATGTAGAGGGGTCGAGTCACCAATATTGTACCACAGTTGCCTCATTTCTTAGTCACATGGATTGCAATGGACATCCGGATTAGTTTAAATGGAACTTTGTGCTTGATTGGGTAGTACAATCGTAAGAATGTAAAGGGTCAGTCAAACTCATATGTGCTCAATAGATATGTTACATGAGGCCATGCCTTAAATCATGTTGGTCACATGTCATTGCAAAATAAATATGGCACCATACGATAGGTGTTAGATAAGTTCCGCTAGAGTGGTGAAACGTGTAGGGGTGAAATGAACACCCGCGGCGAAATGGCCTGGTTCCCTAATATGGTACCCTGAAATATGGTTAGTGTTAAATTTCATTTTTTTCATGTAGTTTGGCAAGGAAATTTTGAGTCATGAGTACTTCGGATTCTTGTAAATAATCCCCGGTTCTATAAGTTATTATTGATGACATTATCACATATTCAAAGAAACTCTCCGAATGTTGCTTGGTAAATTGACATTAAGAACGATGATTTAATTGTCGTTTTGCGTGGAAGCCGTCCTCTAGATTATGGCTATAATTTGGTTGTTATACTTTGAGCATTTTCAAAGTATATAGTTTTATTTTTAGGTAGAACTTCCATGTACTTAAACTCATTTTATTCAAAATAATATATTCACCGGGTATATTTTTTTTAAACAAAAAAAAATAATGGTAAAAGTTGGTAAATATTTCTTCAAAAGTTTCAAATTGGCAAGAAAACTCTAAACTCGTACAACTTTTTTGAATGCCACAACCCTCTAGTTGAAGCATGAACAAAAAGCTATTAAATTTTCGCAACTCATGACTGATCTTTTCTTATTTTATTTTTTTATGTTTGGATTAATCTATTAACTTCATTAAACATGTACTTGAAGACATAACACAAATCTCAACATGTATGGTACCCATACACTATATTATATAAACAAGAAATATTTTACTTCTTTTAACCTATGTGGGATGTAAGGTAGTTGAAATGATTTTATCAAATGCATACTAATTAACGTACATACCTACATGTTGACTTATGCTACATGTTATCAATGGGGAAAATTTAGAAGCTTGTCACTCGGCTAATAAACAATGTTATTTTACTACAATTAGTTGTAAGAAACTAGCTCGTCCGAGAATGAAGTACTTGTTGTGTATTCAGGTTTTTCTTTTTTAAGGATTTCATTCACTCTTATTAAAAATGACATCTGATAAGAATGATTCATTAGTTAATATGTAACAAAATCAAATTATTAACAACAAAGGATTGTCATTAGCAAAACCTATAATAAAATTAAATTCAACAAATTGTAACTGTTTATGAAAAGAAAATTTAAATGAAAACAAGATAGGCAAAATGATTTGAAAATATGAATAAATGAATTTAAGTATTTTATAAGAATTTACTTTTGAGCAAATAATAGAACGAGCTTAAAAAGTTAGAGAAAATTGCTTATCGAGAATCGAACCGTAGACCTTTCGGATAAATAGTTGTTAGCTTACCGATTACCATCATCCCCATCTGTTAGAAAATTTCCAGCTTCACTTATATACACAAAACTTTACAATGAAAAAAACCTATCCAATATGGATTTCTTATTGGCTTCTTTATTATTGTATGGGCTAAGCCCATTTATAACTTTTTACATCTTAAATAGATGTACCAGTCCAAGATTTATATAATACGAGGTTTTGTACCCGCGCGTTGCCGCGGAGTGTCTGTATACGATACCATTACATTATGTGTTCCGAAAAAAGCATATTTTTTGTTGTTAAATGCAGCCCTACTCATAGTATTCATAGTTGTAACATTAATTAAAAAGATTAGAATGCTGAACATTCTTTTACATACAATGTGGCACAATTAGTTAAAACTACAAACTTATAAAGCTAACTGCTAAGAAGCATTATACCTCACTATTGGTTCTAGCAGGTCCACGACAACTCTGTCCCCAAAATGAATGATCTACAATAAAACATACTGCAACGAAACGTTAATGAATAAACGCTTCAGCAAACGAATCAATTATTTGCAAGTTAATCAATTCCACATATTTTTGGCGTTTAATCCAACTCTTTCTAGTAAAGTTACATTCAAGTTCGCGTATCCATATCCTTTTACTACTCGATTCAACAGCCTATAGTAAATGTGAAACAATATACGTAATCAACGTTACCTAAAATGGGCCAAATCAAAGAACTTATGTATCCTGAGAAATTAGAGGTTGGGATTTTGGTTATGTTTATGCTCTTACTTTTAGTAAAGCTCTTGCATTTTTCATGTTTTTTTAAAGTGAGCTACAACCCGAACCTGTTTGACCTCGTTACCCAGCATGCTAAACTGAACCATCTTAGCACCTCAAATACACGTCACATAATAGGGATTAGGGAGTGACAGATTCAAGCTGAGATAGATGCAAATATATTACCTGCTCGTATCACAGTTGGTTCATAATGGAGTAATTTAACTCCTTTTCCTGGTTAGCTTTCTCTTGACCCGCTTTTGTATAGGCATGGCTGATCTATGTAGGAAAATGATAGACATCTGTGCATTGCATGTGCAGGCTTCTACTGATGTGGTGTTTATATTGCGGATTCCTTCTTTCATGTGCTTCGCACCAAGTTTAGACAACTAATTAGTCAATACATCCCATCAAAATATGAAATCAAGATAACAACAAAATAATCATGCATGAAAACATCTGAAAATCACATTAATTATGGAAAACATGAAAATATATGAAAATCACATTAATTATGAAAATCACATTAATTATGGAAAACATGAACATATGATTTGAGCATTAAAATATATGTTCAAAACTTCAAATGGATTTGTACCAAGATAGCCAATGCAGGTTTTAATCAATCGATCTTTTCCATACTTTTAGAACCTATTCTTTTAATTATTCTTATAAGAACAACATATATAAATTTCCTTAGAAAGTCAATGTGCATAAAAAAAAAAAAAAAAAAAAAAAAAAAACCTACTAAGATGATGCACAGCCCTTAGCATCAAGAAAAAAAACAGGTGCTCGCCAATGCTAATTCAAAGTGCTTATACTTATAAGTACATCATCAAAAAGTATTGTTTGTGCTTATTTCAACACAACAACAACAACAACAACAGACCCAATCCGAGGAGGCAGGGTATGAGGGAGGTAAAATGTAGACAGATCCTACCCCTACACCAGGGTAAACCCGTGTGTAGAGAGACTGCTTCCAACGAGACCTCCGGCAAGTGCATGTGTGCTAGTGCGAAAGGATAGATAAAGCATACGACAAAAACAAAAGGCAAAGGCGAAGAAAAGAAAGCAAGCAAACAAGCATACAGGGCAAACAGGAAAAGAATGACACACCAGCACACCTAAAAAAAGCCAATAGCAAAGAGCAACATATAAGAAACCAAAAGACTAGGCACACCCAAAAACAGACCAACAAAAAGGGCAACACAAAGCAAAGCAAAGAAGCACGAGCCTAAGACTACGGCAAAGCAAAAGAGAGTCCACAAAACAAAACACGCAAGAAGGCAAAAGGGGACACCTAAAAGCCAAGCACCTAGCACCACTACCCGCAAAACAGTCAAGCACCTAGCACCACTACCCGCAAATCCTAATTCTATCCCTCCACCCCTTCCTATCTGAGATCATGTCCTCGGTCAAATTAAGCTCCGTCATGTCCGACAAGTCTATCCTCCCACGATATTGGGTGCCTCTCCTTCTCACGCCATCTACCTCAGCGCTTGACCCTTCTAGCGGCGCGGCTGTGGCCTCCTCGACATGTCCGAACCACCTCAACCTTCCTTCTCTCATTTTCGAGACAATATTCCCGACCTCGAGTTTAGCTCTGAAAACTCCGTTCGGGATCATGTCAAGCAAGGTTTTACCACAAGTCCATCTTAGTATCCTCAGTTCTGCCACCTCTACCCTGTTAGCATGTTCCTTTAATATGGACCAACATTCAGAGCCGTACAAGATAGCCGGTCTAATCGCCACCTTATAGAATTTTCCCTTTAACTTAAATGGGATGTTTACGCATAAAGGACACACGAAGCCCCTCCATCTCGCCCACCCCGCTCTAATCCGGTGGGTTACGTCCTCATCTATCCTCCCTGATTTATGTAATACCGATCCCAGGTATCTAAAAGACTCCTTGGTTGTCAGGATCTGATTACCGATATGAATATCAATTTGTTCGTGATGACCTGGCTCAATCCTCCCAAAGTCACATCTCAGGTATTAGTCTTCTCCCTGCTCACCCGAAGACCATTGTCTTCAAGAGCCTCTCTCAAAGGCTCAAGTCGGTGTTTAACCCTTCCATGATTACGCCACCAACACAATGTCATCGGCAAAGATCATGTTCCACGGATTCCCTCTTGTACCCTCTAGTTAACTCATCTAGAATCAAGGCGAAGAGGTAGGGGCTAATAAGCGGATCCACGGTGGAGCCCAACTTCCACAGGGAAAAACTACGAGGTCCGGCAAAAAGCAGTTGACCTAGAATTTTGATATCCATGTGATGCAATTCCATCATTTGCATATCAATCGAATGGTGATGATTAGGTCTATATTATCCATCGAGTTTTCTTGATATTTTATGCATTTTGGAGTATGCACCTATTCAATACAAAATATGATCCGTAAGTTAAAGTCATGCCAATGACCAGTGACTAACACTAAGAGACGGTAAATATTTTTGTGAAAGGCACATCGTTTGCATAAACATGTCACTGCTAAAGGGACAGGGTTTGAATCTGGTGATTCGTAGATATCAACGTTATGAAGGACTGTTGATGTTTGTATTTCCATAACAAATGACATTTCTTAATCACTCATTTGAAACACACATTTTCATTAACAACATGATTGTATGTATATCTTAGACCTTCAGTGTAATGAATATCATGAAAAGTACCCAACTATAAACATGAGCAGTTCTAAAATAAGTTACGGTTAACCATTAGACAACAACTTTAGTGAAGGTTGCATAGCATCAAAGGAATGTTAGACATGGTAGCAGTTAAAGCCTAAGAATCCTTAAGTTTGAGGCAACTTATAATTAACTGTCCATATCTACAGGTGATTCTAAAACAACGATCCCAACCTGTGGTTAATTCTTAAACAACAACCTGAACCAAAATCGTATATGATATAAAGAATGAAAGCCTAAAGGTCGTCAATCCCCAAAAAACCGTATGGGTAATCTAAAAATAACAACGGTGCGAAAAACCAACACGGGTGATCCAAAAATTATAAACAGAAAGGAATATAGTGGAAGGCAAAGAACAATAACATAGCGAAACGGTAGCACCTAAAAAGCAACGGTTTTTGTAAAGTGGATAGAAACCAAGAAGGAAATAAATGAAGATAACAACTAAGCTGTAAATACGATCTTTGCGAAAAAGGAGAAAGCAGTGTCATGTATGATGACCGTAGGAATCGACAATGGCAAGTAGGACGTGGAGTGCACTATTCATAACGCAGGATCCGGTTAACATTGAGAAAGAAGATGGATCGGATTAAGAAGAGGAGAAATATATGGATCCAAGTAATCGGATTTAAGGCGGATGGGAAAACGTGAGGGAGGAAAGCGACACATAGGAACGGGCCGGATTAAAATCCGGTTTGTGAGGAAGCCGGGCCGGAAAAACTGTGGTGGGTCGAGTTTCGGAGTCCCTGGTAAATGTACTTTAGGGGAAATACTCCCTTCCCTCTAATAATTACTTCATCCGTCTCAAAATTTAAGTTCGTTTTGACTTTTTAAATCAAACTTTGATTCTAAATATTTTTGTTTGTGTTATATAATATTTGATAAAAATTATACCAATACAAAATACATTTAAAACACAATGCATTCATATATTTTGCATCAAGTATTATATAATACAAATAAAAATATTTAAGGTCAAAGTTGAATTCAAAACGTCCAAATGAACTTAAATTTTGGGACGGAGGTAGTATAGTCCATTATTAAATTTTGAAATTTTTAGTTTTTAACTTTGATTAAAATATATTTATTTGTGTTATATATTATTTGATGCAATGAAAAGTTTTAAATGTATTTTTTATTGATATAATTTTTATCAAGTATTATATAACAAAATAAAAGTATATAAGGTCAAAGTTGCAAAATGATGACTAAATGAGTCAATAGTAGACTATAATTATGGGACGGAAGGAGTATTAGATAAATTAGGTTTTCTATCTTTTTATTTTCTTAAGACTATCATTTGAGTTGTTCTTTTATTGACTAGCTATACGTTTTGTGTTTTCCTAAAGATTTCGTGGCGGCTTTTTTTTTTTTTTTTTTTTTTTTTTTTAATGTGGAAGTGTTTGTATGTGTATTTTTAAGGGTTTGCATGGTTAGTTTAGGCTATCTAATTTAGTTTATTTTATATCCTTTTCTAAAATACTCCGTAAAACATAAAAATTTTGGTGAAAGGTTAAGCATTATAGGTAATCGCAAAAAGTACAAAGCCTCAAACACACTACATGGTTGATCCCCATAAGTGTTAAAAGACCTCAGTTTGAATGGTAGTCTCTAGATATCTTAACCAGGAATGTAGGTAACAAAGAGGGCTCAAATCACCAAATGGTGTAACTTTTGCATGATTGAACTCTAGAATGCTAAGAGCTTACATGGAGGGACATGCCTAAATGCCTTAGTTCATTTATGTAGCAAATCAATGCAGAATCAATATGATGATAGTTTATGTGAATTGGTGAAACATCTAGAGATCAATAAAGACAACAACAATTATTGGATATACATAGAACTTTACTAAATATTTAGTTGCAGAAACATATGGACAATCTTTTTAAAAAAAGAAGTCAAGAATTTTATATCAATTTTCAAATACACATTTCTCATTAAAACATATGGACCTTTTGAGTAAGTTAAACTTCATTTACCACACATAACCTGGTAACACAAGACTCATATCTTCCGACATATATTTAACTTATACTTGCCATAACACAAAAACAAACAAATAGTCAAACTGTAAATCTGCAAAGTGAACATAAAATGTCATGAAAAAAAGAAGAAGTTAATAACTTATACTTATTTGCAGGTACTAGATACGCAACCGGTTTGATTATTTTAGTTTAACAATCAACTCGGTCGGCTATCATGTACCTGAAAGCATAGTATTATTATTTACATATATGTCACTCATTTATTATTATATATAAAGAAGAAAAGATTTCCGTTCTTTAATCTATGTGGGATACAAAGTTTGATGACTTTTTTTTAAAAGATGTACATCCCTACGTGTTGACTCTTGCACTTTATGTACACCACTTATTTTTCATTGTAGAGTTTGAATACGGTTATATAGGCCACAACAATTCATTTGTGGTGTAAATGAAATTTTGAATATAAATGGCCTAATTGTTGCGATGGATGTATGTTGGGATCGTACACTCACGACAATTATAACACAACGAATAGCCTATTAATAAATAAAACGAAAAACAACACAATACACAGTTATTCACCGATTTATATATTTAGTAAAAACAACTCAAATGATATTTAATGTCGATGAAAAAAAAACATAGAAATTGGTTTGTGAGAGAATTGATCATCATAGACCTTCAAATTAGACTACACTTACTAAATGAGCCACTCTTCATACATGATTTATCTCTTCCTTCATGCAAGACAAATACTTTGTATCGTATGAATTAATATACCATGACCCTGCATAGTCTGGGATCATTTTGTTGAAGGATACAGAAAACATTGGATGCAAAAGCTAACGTTTATAACTAATCTTTGACCACTTTGACAATGGGTACGTAGTACTCTAAATGTGAGTTTACATGATAAACCAACAACAATCGATAGAAATGACAATCTGTTGACCATAAAAGTGCAATTACGTTGTCTTCCTCGTTAATCAAATTGGTTCGATATATCGTATGAGTTAATTAATATACCATGACTCATGCGTATAGCAAGACCCGTAGCCCTCATCTTTTAGGATGTGGTACAAGTGTACTTCCTTTGTTGTTGCTTAATATAAGCATTATTTATGTGACTCATCAAGTTCTCGTTTCGAAAACTCCAATTGTTTTTTGGTAAAAGGGATACACCCCGGTATGAGATGGTTTAGGTGAACAGGACTCAACCCAAGGTATGAGATGGTTTAGCTTTTTTGCCTTTTCATTGCCAACAAAAAAAAAAAAAAAAAAAAAAAATTACTTTGTGCAACATTAAAAAATCCATTTTTTAAAAGGAAAATAAAAGGTAAAATTGTTGGCCATTCTTGTGTGACTGATCGAGTTAGCCTCTGGGAGCATCCCGTTTTGCTGATACTGGGCGTGCATTCGACACATAGTATTAAAAAAAAATATCTGTACATGTCTATAACACTTTGTATTTTGATTAATGCAAATTTAAGGATCATTTGGTTCAAGAATCCTAAAGAACTTGGAGGGCCACACATTAATTCATTCATTATGCAAATCAATATGGCATTGCATGTACGGTAGGGGTTAGGTAAGTTCACGTAAATCAGTGAATCGTTTTTATTGAACATCCATCACATACAGGGACGGAATCAGGGTAGGTCCCGGGGGTCCCGGGACACCCATGGAATTTTGCGGCGTAGTGTTAATTTTTCTACAAACTTTCGATTTTTTGTAAATGCACCTGGTCCCAAGAAAATTATGTTCCGCATTTTGTATAATTTTTCGTAAATGCACCTGATCAAATTGTGTCCTGGTTCCGTCCCTGATCACATATACTAAAAAATCTTTGGTTAACAGTTAAATTGAGATTGATGGTATACTTAGGGTTTTGTTTTATTAGGAAAATAGATAAAAGATTACTAAATATTTAGTTAGATAAACATATTGACAATCCTTATAAATAAATAAAAATTAATTACTCATTTTTGAAGTGACAAAAGGTATGCTAAAAAGTCTACGAATTTTATATTTATTTCCAGACACACGATTTACGAGGTTTGAAATTTTTAGTTTTATTATCATCTTCTTAAACACGTGTATCCGAAAACACAATATAATTCTAGACATGTATGATGCTCATTCACTATAGTATATAAACAAGAAATATTTAACCTCTTTAACCTATGTGGGATGTAAACTTAGAGCACTAGGTGTGGTGCTCGTTGGAGCTCGTCACAATGACATGGCACCTTCGTCATAGCTAGCCACCACACCACCCCATCTAGCCAAAGCTCCTCATTTCCCTTCTCGTCGTGCATACGGCGAGCAAAGTTTTGTACTTTTTTTATTATTTATTTATAATGGTTTATGTGTGTGAATGAGTGTGTATGTGAGACCAAAATGAGTCACTTGTGTTGTGTTATTGTAAGGGGGTGTTGAAGGGGTTGTGTTATGGTGATGTGGCTAATGTTGTGTTATTGTGATGTGGCACCCGTGAGACCCAAATGAGGAGCAAAAACTCCTCGCCATACCTATTGCTCTTTATTTATTTATTATTATTATTTTTTAATGACTGTTTTTTAAGCTTATATAGATTTCAGATCGTTAGTTGATCTTCTACTTTCCTACGAAAGTGACAATAAAATATACCATCGGACTGTAGCCCCCCTCACAATAGGCTGTACCAACCACGAAATTCATTTCTTTCGGAGCAAAAAATCGCCGGATAATTTTCTAGAGGCACACCTGATCGGATCTAAAAGGTAAGCGTAATGTTGTGAGTAAAGATGAATAGCCAACGGTTCGGGTAGGCTAAAGTAAAAAACCCAGAGGCCCGGGAAAAAATAATACCCACGTTAATATTCATAAGAAGGGCCTATAAATGTAATATAGTAGAATATCAATGTACTTTCTTTCTTATTCTTACAACTGAATTATTTTGCAATTGATAATAATTGTTATTAGTCAGTCGAAATTGAGGATGATGACATAATTATTGTGGTTGTAAAGCTTTGTTGGCGATCAATAAAGGCATACTTGAGTGGCTATACCGTGTGCAAATTGTTTATACTTTAGTTGATAGCCTTGTAGTTTTTTTTTGCTTCTTCGTTTGACATCTTCAGGTTTGTTGCGGATTTCTTCAACATTTACGATTTTGTTAGGCTATATATAGACATAATACATTATTGCACTAAAGTTTTAGTTACACAAACATATGACAATCTTTGTAGATAAAATGTTTTGAGTAAAAGTTTTATATAATTGAAAAATGAGAGTTATTTTACATACCAAACTTTTTTTACATACCAAAGGACTCATCTTCACCATCCATTTAAAAAGAAATCAATGACTGGGATTAAAAGCATTTTATTATTTCACCTATTTTTTATAATTTAAATATCTCTTAAACCGTTAATCGTTAAGTGAAAATATTTACACCATCATGACGAGCCTTTAATCATCTTTCTATAGACGGACACTTTGATATACTTTCAAAAAGAAAAAAAACTTCGTTTTTCACGTTTTCGTTATTTTTTTGTTTTTACGTTACGTAAATTTACATAAAAATCATATATGATAAACACTAAATTGAATATCACATGTGATATTAGTGTTAAATCATATATGATATGTAATATCACATGTGATATTATATGTAATATCACATGTGATATTATATGTAATACCACATGTGATATTATATGTAATATCATATATGATATTACATATAATATCACATGTGATATTACATATCATATATGATATTACACTAATATCACATATGATATTCAAATTAGTGTTTTATCATATATGATTTTTCAATGCAAATTTCAGTAACGTAAAAAAACGAAAAAACTTAAAAAAAAAACCGTGAAAAATACGAAAAAAAAAATTGTCGAAAGTATATCAAAGTGCCTATATATAGAAAGATAATTAAATTTTGGCTTAAACTTTGGCTTAAATTTTGTTGGATAATGTTCAAAGTAAAAATAGAACACTACTAAACATGGTTTTGAGATAGAGTTTTTTGTTATATTCGTTAAATTCTCTGATAATGGAAAGGGCATACAATCACATGGGTTTGTTCTTTTTCTCAAAACAAATACTTAAAAGAATTTATGAGCTTATTAGATTATACTAGTACTAGCTGAATGCTTGATCTAACGATGCCCATTTATGGTTTTGAATAAACTAGTTTTAGATCTTCATGTACGCATAGAATTTGGATTTGATTTTTGTTAGATTAAGCTTTGGGTTAATTTTTGTTAGACAATGTTAAAAGTAAAAATAGTACTAAACATGATTTTGAGATAGATTTTTTGTTAGATTCGTTAAATTCTCCGATAAACTACTCAATCATAAACTACACAACCTGTTGTGTGGAAGTGGCCAAACTTAATATCACAATTTTTTGTATGGGCGTGACCAAACTTAATATCACATTTTTATTCTGATAAACATGTATGTACCACCTTGATTACTTTTAAGTGCTTGTTTGTTTTGAAATGAACAGTTACCAAAATGCTTATGTGTAAATACTTTACTTACAATATATATAACAAAAGGAAAATGATAAATGGACCTAACTAAAGAGGCATAAAAGTAGACTTAATGCATAAATGAATTGTACAATAACAGTATTGTACAATTCATTTATGCATTAGGTCTCCTTTTAGGCCTCTTTAGTTAGGCCCATGTATCAAAGCTCATAACAAAAACTTGCGGTTACTTTCACTTTTTGTGATCAGTTTTACATGTTGAGTGGGACATTATAACCATGAAACTTCCTTATAAAAGCCTTAGAATTTGTGTAGAATTTTGTTTGTGTGAAGTTTTGCGTCTTCTCTTCGAAGCAGTGCAATTTTGTTAGTTATTACTCTGTAGTTGTATATATATATTTTTCGTTCTCTCTAATATAAACTGAAACTAATAATTTGACAACGCAAATTGAATCAATACTCAATAGGAACCAAGCTAACTAATATCGCGAGATTGATTATAAACATCCTATAAATTATAAATACTTAACTGTTAGCAACTTATAAACTCTTAAGGAACTATTACTTTTCTAATAGTGATTAACAAATATAACTTTTTGAAAATAACAGTATAATTCTTATTTAAGCAACTTCTTTTAAAAAAATGCAAAGAGGACTATTGTCAGTTCATTCAACATGTTCTCCTAATCTTATTCTCCAGCTCATATTACACCATTTATACAATCAAAAACTAAAATTAAAGAGACAAAGATTGCATAGGATACAATTCACATACTTGTTACAATTCCACGATCTTTTACTTCAGAACGGTTGAACCATATGAACCAAACACTTACCGGAACTACTCGAGTCATACTTATATTTATTGAGATATGCATAATAAACAATGGCACATACCAACCTATCCAGAGTACTTCTGCATGCTTACATTAAGTGAAGTCATCTGATATAAAAGATATACTAGTTTCTATAGGATCATCTCCATAATAGGTGGCAATTTCAACCTATTTACTTATAAACGGGTCTTGGATTTCTCATATCTTAAATGTGTCCTATGGTTCTAAGCAAGTTTAGCTAAAAGAGGAACACATCAAATGGGTCGAATGGGTCAAACAGGTTGAAAGTCACTTCAAGTGTATCTTTTAAGAGTACAATCTTATAAATTGTGGAGAAAGAAGTTTTATAGGTCCCCATTGTGACCTAGCCACCTGTTTGAACCTGAATCAGATATGACATTTTTATGAACCAAACCCATTAGATCCGTTTCAACCCGACCCATTTTGACTCACCATCTCTAATCTCCCTGCACCTTTCATATCATTGCATGCTGGTAATAAAACCAAATTAATTTTATGATTTATGTTGTTATAGTTATACTGAAATGCCCAGGGAAGAAAAGAACAAGATTTCTCATAGTGGAAGAGCTCTTGTGCTGGTAAAATCTCACTTTGCTGAGGCTGGTTATGTACTCGACACATAAGATAGAATGTTATTTCTTTTGGTGTATAACACTTAAGATTCATATCGTACTTTTAAACAATTTTCTATAGATGGGAGTTTGTGGTTGTGGATTTCTCACTTTGCTTGGCTCATTCCCGTGTAGGTATCCACTTTGAACTTTGGGTTCAAAATTCTGATTATGAAGCACATGGATGGGAAAACCGAAGTGTGTGACTAATGTTTGACCAAGTCTATGGTGACACGACTCTAAATGTGAGTTAACATGATAAACCAACCAAAACTGGTAGAAAATGACACCCTAAACATACAAAATTGCAGCTCCATTGTCGGTTTTTCTTGATTGCAGACTGTTTGTTGTATTCTATTAGTGAACATACGGAGGGTGGAGACTCTAGCCTTGCAAGATGCCAAGATCGATAATCCTTATCACAAAGGGTAACATAATGAGTCATACAAAGATTGACTAAAGAAAGTTTGTTTAACAAATAACTACTTGTCTACTTGCAGGTTTGCAATGTAGAATACTGCAATTGATAATAAGACAACATACACTGATATATCAATAGTTTGGATTACGTCAAGCGGACTCAAACTTTGTTGCTTGCTGAGTTTTTTAGTAGGACTCATGAGGGCGACACATCTATCAATTTGGATGGTGGCTCGCTTGCATTGGCACCTTGTGATGATTAAGGTGTATAATAGTACGACAAAGTTGTCACCATGTCTCTTGATTTCACTAAATATGTTGTACCAAAATTTGTGTCATACCTTGGTCATCAGGATCAGTTTAGATCCTCATACTCGCATAGATCTTAAATGCCCAATAAGAAAAGAACAAGATATTTCATCGCGGAAGAGCTCTTGCGTTGGTAAAATACCACTTTGTTGAGGTTGGTTATGTATTTGACACGTAAGATAGAATATTACTTTGCTGTATACCACTCTAAATTCATACTGTGCTTCTAAACAAGGTATCTTAGAAGCGAAGTATCCACTTTGTATACTGGGTTAAAAAAAACTTAATACAAATCTGGGATCATTTTGTTAAAAGGATACAAAAGCTATAGCTTGTGACTCATCTTTGACCACTTTGAAAATGTACACATTTCAAATAGGCATAATTTCATATATATCATTTCTTGGATGAATTATTACATGTATGTCCTTTGTACCAGTTTTTTATGCATAAAATACAATGCTTTTAATGCATCAAAATGATATATATGTAATTTTTGAAATTACCAAAGATATATATATAAAAGCCCCCTTTCAAATAATATTACAGTTTTTGTTTGAAATCCTCATGTGTGGTTGTGGATAATTTTTCTGCACCGTTACAACATGTTTTCCAACAATATTTTAGAGACTAATTTTAAGCTTAGTTATTGTTCCTGTTAGTTTGTTGATTTTGCGTTGACATACAAATAGATCCGAGTTATTGTTTACCTGGAACAGAAGAAGAAAACACGAAGGCCAGGGTGTGAAAATGTGAATTATGCATGGTATACTCAAATCGTAAATAATGATATATCCATTTAAAATGTTAGTACATACTTCATGTTTACTGTTAAAGCTAATATAGTTAGTTGTAATTCATTAGTGAATACTTATTCTAGTGAAACCAAAATATTATGATAAGGGTTTTGCTAAACGCTACCCACTAGGCAATGTTTAATATGAATATAAAGGAAACTTGGACTTTGTTAAATCAAAAATGACATATATTTAAGTTAATTTTTATGTTTATTTATTATGCATAATTTATACTACATTATAAAGCATTTGAGACTTCCTATAAAAGGAAGTCTTAAAATTTTAAGACAAAAAACATTATTGTAAGAGGAAATTTAAAAAATTAATATAAAATTTGAAAATTTAAATCTTATTTAAACCATATAGTAACATCCTCTAATAATGATATATTTTAATAGAATTGTTTATAAGAAAAACTATTAAAGTTATAACCACCAATTTAATACTAAAATTTAAAAAAAAAAATGCTAACTATTTACACTATTAATAATTTAGACGTTCTACTTTTAAAAAACATATATATATTACGTTATAAAGTATTTGGGACATGCTAAATAAGGAAGTTTAAAATAAGAAATATTTCCTCGCCACAAAAATATTAATTGAATACCCGCCGCCGCATTGTGCGGGTACCATTCTAGTTACTTTAAATATGAAAAGAATATATTAATGTTTAGCAAAACCCTTATGATAAAAATCTATCTAATTTGAGCAAGCATTAAAATGTATAAAAATATTAATGAAGACGTTGCTGGGAATTGAACTTATGATCTTTCGCATAGAAGCCACTATACTTACCAGCAAGCCACGATAACATTCAATGTCGTTTTTCCAACTCTATTTATTCATCACATAAGCATATCATTTCATTACACAAATATTATTTGGGTAAACATGGACCCTATTTTTTGATACACAATAAACTAAACATGGGCTTACGCCAACTAAACATCATAGTCCCCTATGAAACCACGCTTAATGTCTTAACCCTCATTTATACCCATTTGTAAAACTAGTTTGAGACACATAAAAATAAGAAAGAAAATAAAAAATATAAGACGGTGTGGTGTTATTTTTTAACATTATTTGAAAAC
The DNA here is from genome assembly GCA_022545495.1 of Chrysanthemum lavandulifolium. NCBI lineage: Eukaryota > Viridiplantae > Streptophyta > Magnoliopsida > Asterales > Asteraceae > Chrysanthemum > Chrysanthemum lavandulifolium. Next base: position 13,349,618 of record CM040240.1, on the reverse strand, counting down.
AACTAATGTGAAGTGATGATTTTCAAAAATTAAAATATAGAAAAACATGCCTATTTAAAAGCGTTGCGATAGAATTATGCAAGGAATGGACCATAGACCTTATGAGTAAGTTATACATCACTTACCAACAGACCACGCCTTAACACGTCATTCATAACTTCCTACATCTCTACTACTTATAATTCATGCATACTATTCTTTGTAGTTGAAATACTTATATTTACATTTAAGTAATGTGTAATGCCTATAGTATTTCTTAGGGAAAAAAAAACAAGGGGTTTAAATGTAGTCAACTTTCTAATTGGCGCTACTCACGTTTACACATATTCAACTTTTCAAAATGATACTAGCTATCCGGGAGCCTATGTGGGAATGTATGGGATTTAAGATTGGAAGTTTAAATTATGGAAATATAGCTAACCGGAGTTCGTGGGTGTTCGGCTCTGTTTGGTGAACCGGAGATTCGGTAATGTTTTTTTATGAAACTTAGTGCTTGTTAAGATAGGTTCTATTAATTGCGATGTAGAATGCTTTAACTTTGTCGAGATCACGGTAAATATGTATTCGAGATGCGTGGTGAAGCTCGTGATCGCAATTTATACTTTTAACACCGAACTAAATTTTTCTCGAATGATGTTGCGTTGGAAAAGTTTAGAACCATTCAAGGCCCTTTCACCTTATTGGACAAGGTAAAACACTTTAGATGCTTTTGGTTGTTATCCTTGTGGAAAGTCTTAAATGGTACAACATAAGTTGCACATATCTTTGTGAGTTCAGTTCCCAATAGGATATTTAATGTACAATTGAAATTGAGAGGAATCAACTGGGTATAAAAGATTTATAAACAAAACAGCTTTGTAGTATCACTTGTGATATTTTGTTTTTTCGTTTGATATTTATAGGTTAAACTTTATTATATGTCATGTAAATTATCACTAGTGATATTTCATTGTTATTGTTTTATAATTATTCTTAAATCATATGACTTCTTATAGTGTGAAAAACATAAGTCGTTTAATCATCATGAGTTTACTAGTGCATCTCATTGCCCGGGCGGTGTTCTGGAGGCGGCTCCCGATTTTACATTTTTTTAAATTTATTTTGTTTGATGTAACACTTGTAATTCATAGCTTTTCAATATTGCTAAAAAACTTATGCTCAATAGTTTGGAATGATTTTATGAGGATTTTGTGATTCATACAGTTCTTTGTATCCGTATCACTTGTGATATTCTTAAAATGAGGCAACACTTGGTTTTGATTTTGATGTTTATAACACTTATGATATTATGTTAAATTTGATGTAACACTTTCTTTAATTTTTAGATATGTCAAGTTTTTTATTTTGTAGTTTTATTTCTTGTTTTTATACATATTTGGTATATGTAATATGTTGAGCACCCTTCCCTATTGCAAACTAAATATACAAATCCATCCCTTAATCTTTTCGAGTAGAGCATATCAGAATCATAAACACTAAACAAAACTAGTAGCACACTAGCAACAACTTATCCACCGGAGTATCAATAAAATCATGATGAATAAAAGGAGGAGGAGTTTTCAAATCACTAGAAGTCTGTAAAGAAGGTGATAAAACACAAAGTCAAAAGCATAACACAATAACTTCAAAATTGTCTTAAAATATCACCGTGATACTATACATTACTTGAAATATTTTTATAATTTAATTGACAACAACTATAACTCATTTTCAAATCAATATATATTTTTAGAAAGAAACGCCGATATGGTGAATCAAATGGTAATAATCAATATTTAGAGTGATTCCTATCTTTTCATTAATTACGGTGATATAACACGTAAATGAAGTAGCGAGGTTTATCACAGTTGATATTTTTCTAAAGGAGACATGCTTATAGTTGATGCCAAAGTAAGTGACCTTAATCAAATGGTAATAATCAATATTTAGAGTGATTCCTATCTTTTCATTAATGGCGTTGAATAGCTACTCCGATAGTTGATGCCAAAGTTTACTAATCTACCCTGGGTCTACTCTCGTATATCCAATCATATTAAGTTTATGTTTTACATTTGTTTACAATTATAGACATGTTCTTTTATGTCATTTAACATCTTCTAATTGCAATTAGAAAAGAGTTATTTTATATACAAAAGTTTTCTCACATATCAAGGGACTCATCTCCACCATTTATCTAAAAAAAAATCAATGGTTGAGATTGAAATCATTTTATTATTTCGCTTATTTTTTATAATTTAAATATTTTTTAAACCGTTAATCGTTAAGTGAAAATAATTACACCATCGCGACGAGCATTTAATTAACTTTATATAGACGGACACTTTGATATACTTCCGGAAAAAAAAATCTTTTTTTTTTCACGTTTTTTCGTTTTTTTTGTTCGAACCAGATATTTGCATGAAAAAATCACATGTGATTAAACACTAATTTGAATATCATATATGATATTTAGTGTTAAATCACATATGATATGTAATATCACATGTGGTATTCAAATTTATCATATGCGATTTAACACTAACATCATATGTGATATTCAAATTTATCATATGTGATTTAACACTAATATCACATATGATATTCAAATTAGTGTTTTATCACATGTGATTTTTTTCATACAAATTTCAGTAGGGAAAAAAAAATAAAAAAATATATAAAAAAAAGTGAAAAACACGAAAACATTTTTTTGTTGAAAGTATATCAAAGGGCTTATCTATAGAAAGATAATTAAATGCTTGTTAATATAATATATTTTTTTTTTAACGATTAACGGTTTGAAAGATATTAATTTTGAAAAAAAAAAAAAAAAAGTGGGTTTTTTAATTGTTGGGATTAATTTCATCAATTATATCAAATAAAAATGAAGGAAGATAGCGGTGAAGATTGATCTCTTGGTATATAAAAATCTTTTGTCCTCAAATGATCTTTTGTATTACAATTAATAGTTAATTTACCAAACATTTTTATTAAAATAAATAAATAAATAAAAAAATACAACTTTTAACTATGTTAACAACTTTACAATTTATAATTAGTTTTGACAAATATAATAATAACTTGGGAGTGCAAGAGCCCACGTTAAAATTATATAAATTAAAAAGCATATAATTTATGTTATTTCTCAAGCCAATAATGCTCATAATGTTTTTTGTTTTATAATCAACATCATGTCACTTACGTGCTTGAAAACATAACATTATTCTCAACATGTATGGTCCATATGTAATGCAGTATATAACCAAAGAAGATTTCACTTAATTAGCCTATGTGGGAATGTGAAATAATACAAGGTTGAGTTGATTTTAATCAAAAAATAATAATCTAAGCGTACAAACAATATCACTAATTAAATATGGGTCACTTTTATGTTACTGATATGATCAAGCAGCCCTATGGGAAACCTCATTATTTGGATTAGCAGACCAAACTCAAACTCAGTGTCGTTTGGTGAGTGCGAAAATCTATCCACTTTGGATAATTCTGGTGACTCACCTTCGTTAGTACCTTGTGATGGATTGATTTGTACATTGGTAGAACAAAGTTGTCATCTTTTTCTAAACCTCATGAGTTAAAGGCTCGAGTAGTATCTAGTTAATCCAAGTTGACATTTGATAAATCAATTTGAGATAATGCATATAATTACGGTTTTGTCAGATTATATAAATCGAATAAAAGATTAGTACATATTTAGCAGAAGTATGAACAAAATCTTTGTAAATAAAAAGTTTGGAATGCCCATATTTTATACTATATTTCCAAGTGCCCATATTTTAAGCGAAAAATAAGAACTTATACTATATTTCCAAGTGCACTTTGAATAAGGTTTTTATGGTTCAATATTTTTTAGTAAACCTCATTAATGATGCACTTTCAAACACAGTGGTTTATTCCAAACATGTACTATAGTTGTAGGCAATAATATATAACCAAGGAAGATTTCACTTCTTTAACCTATGTGGGATGCAAGATACAGTTAAAATGATTCTATCAAATACGTACCTACCTACATGTTAGCTTATGCATTTCTAGTATTCTAATCGATCTATAGTTCTATAACATCCACATTTTTATATAGGCGTTTGGATTATTAAGGACAACATAATTTGATTCGGGATCTTCTATCAAGTAAAATTTTATCACTAGTGTCATATGGGTTTGCTCTCACGTTTCGTTCTTCTTCGTTTGGTTGGGGTCAATGAGAATATTGCCAATAATCCAACTCGCTTTGTATTTCTTAAATTACATGCCCATAAATTTAGTTAAGTATTCTCGCCGCAAATAGTTTAGTTCAAACTATGTTTTCGATGAATTTTTAGTAGGACTCATGTGGGTGACACATCTATCCATTTTGGATAAAACACATTCATTGTTACCTTGTGATTGATTAAGCTCTACATTGTTAGGAAAACGTCATTCCTTTGTTTCTTTATACATTCTATAGATATAAGCACGCTAGAGCCATCTATGTTATACCAATGTTGCCTCATTCTTGGTCACGTACTCACTTGGATGCTGGGCATTTGCATTAGTTCGACATCTCATTTTTATAAGGGATTGACAAAGAAAAGCGATGGAAAACTAAAATGTAAATTGTGCCTTTTATACTCATAGTCTCGAGTTAAATTCCAATATTTATATTTTCAGAAAAGTTTAATCATTCCTACTACATTATGTTTACTCTTAACAACATTTTAAACTTAAAAAAATCAACATTAAATGAGAATATGAAAATAAAAACCTCATTATTTGCTGAAAGGAAAAAAAATGCAATTTGCAAAGTCAAAAAGAAAATAAAAATGGTAGCTGTTTAGAGGGATCGAACCACTGACCTTTAGATACATAACACTGCACTTACTGTGGTGTTTGGGAATATGTTTAACACGACTTTTTAGTAATTATTGGTTGTCGGTAACATGTCATTATGTCGTCGATTAACCAAGTAGTTAAGTACATACATATAAAGATTAGCAAGTTTTGTATATTTAATAGAATACAAATTTTGATACACACTAAAAACTTTTGTGGCAAGTAATCATTTGAAACTAATTGTCCATCTTTTTTTATAGGTCTAAAGTTTAAGTAGACAGTTATTTACTTATTTTAAATCACATTAAAGTAAATTGGCAGTTAAACGTTAAGACGGCGAGATTTTATAGTTTTGTATATTTATTAGTTAAAAACAACTCAAATGAAGTTTTTCATAAATGAAAACAAAAAGATAGAAAATGTTGAGAATTATGATCTGAATGCTTGAATTTAATCTGATTTGTGATATCTGAGTTTATATTTGTTTGTGTTTGTCCAGTTATAATTGATGGAGAGTAATCAGGGACTAATAGTGGAGGTTTGATTCTAGAAGGACTGGAAGTGCTAAAGATATTGGCTTGGATAACTTTGGTTGGTTTAAGACAATTATAGAAGATGAAAGGCCAATATGTAATATTTGAGGCTATATAAGCTGAAGAGATATGCAGTCTTCATTATCTCTGCTATCATTCTCTCTCTATACTTTACGATATAAAAAACTCTCTCTCTAAAACAAAACCCTAGTTCGTATTTTGATTTCCTTGATCAAAATACTTTGTTACTTGTTGATACTGATTCATTGTTATTTGATTGAGATCAAATACTCGTTGTTAGTTGTTTCTATTTGAGAATAGAACATTTGGTTTGTAATATTGTTTCTGAAGTAATAAAAGTGTTTTGTTAATCATTGAGATCTGTTTTTCTTCATGGTATCAGAGCCAGGTTCTCTGAAAAAAGTTTTAAAAAAAATTAGGGTTCTTGATAAAATTGGGTTTTTTTAAATTAATTGGTTCTTGGTCAATTAACTTGTGTTAATTGATAGATCTTGTGGTATTTTTAGTTAATCTTGAAGGATTCTAGAAAACCCATAATTTCTGAAAAATTAGGGTTTGGTTATTTTTGGGGCTTTTGTGATTGAAGGCTTCTGGTGTCGATTAAGTGTGATTAATCGATAAGATCTGGTGTTTGGTAAATATTGGAAGTGGTTCTGGTTATTTTCCCTAATTTTGAAAAATTAGGGTTTGTTGGTTCTTGGTTCTTGGATCTTGGTTACGGGTTCTTGCTTATATACGCTATATCTCTAGACTAAGTGAATCTAGAGTATAGTAGGTTTATTATTCATTCTTGGTTATTATTGCGTGCTCTGTAAAACCTCTCACTCTCTCTTTAATTTACATACTTATTTTTCGTCTAGATTCGGAGGATAGGCTTTGGGATTGATTGAAGTTGTGATTGGTTGAGGTTGAGATTATTTGTTTTTTTTTTTTTTTTTTTTTTTTTTTTTTGTTCATGTGTGCTTGTGTGCGCCCTTGACCTACCACTCTAGTGGCAAGGAAAGCCTGGGAACTACTTTCTTTACTTTTCTTGAGTGTATTATTATCTGTTCTTGGATCATGTCTGTTCATAATTTTGTTCATGGTTATACTGATGATGAATATGAACCTGAAAACCCTGTCACTTTAATAAGTAAATTGGATTTGAGTCATCCTTTACATTTGACCTAATGATTGACTTCTTTGATGTGGTTTCAATAAAACTAAAGGAACCGAGAATTATAATGTCCGGTCTTGTGCTATGATGTTAGCTTTAGAAGGAAAAATAAAAGCGGTTTTATTGATGGCACTTATAGAAGGTCTAATGTTGATGAAGTTTTGGGAAGACAATGGGATAGGGTTAATCTTTGTTGTGTTGGGATGGATTGAACTCCATCTCGAAGAATTGTTTCTTGGCCAAATTTTTTCCAAAGAGCTTCTAGTGTGCGGAATGAGTTAAAAGATACATTTGATGGGGTTGATGGTTCTTTATTTTTAATTTGCATCATAAAATTCACTCTTTAACTCAAAATGGCACTACTATTTCTGAATATTTTAATAAGCTAAGTACTTTGTGGAAACAATTTGATGCTATGGTTCAATTACCTAGATGTACCTGTCATGTTGTTGATGAGTTTAAAAAGCATAACCAACTTATGAAACTTATGCAATTCTTAATGGGTCTGGATGATACTTACATGCAAATAAGAAGTAATATTCTTTCTAGAGATCCTTTGCCTGATGTTAAAGGTGTTTATGCTATTATCAGTAGTGAAGAAAACCATAGGAATATTGTGTCTGGTAGTTCTAGTAGAAATCATAATTCTGCTTTTGCTACTAGAGTTTTGAATACTCAGGTTAATAATCCTGTTAGTCAGAATGTTAGACCTATTAATCAGAATACTCAGACTAATCCACCTATTTCAAATTTTAATAAAGTATCTGATAATAGAAGAAACACTGGTTATGCTCTTGTTTGTGATCACTGTGGTTTTAATAGACATACTCAGGACAGATGTTTTAAATTGATTGGGTATCCTCCAAATTTTGGAAAAAAGGGTAACAATAACAGACCTCAGACTTCTCAAAAAAGATTTTCTAATAATAATTCTGTGGGGTCTAGTTCATCTTCTGGTTTTACATATGAACAACTTACTACTCTTATCTCTCTCATCAAAGACAACTTTGTTAGGGAATAGTGTGCGCCAATATGGCGGGTACTTATTTTAATACTAGTAAGGTTTTCAATCAAAATTTTCACAAGTTTTTTTCCACAAATACCAATTTAAAATCAAACTTAGTTCATTGGAAAAATTATGGATTACGGTGCTAACTTGAGATATGACACATTCGACAAGAACTTGGTCAATGTTTTGATATTTCTCATCTTCAAATAAAAGTTGGTCATCCAAATGGAATCAAGCTTTGATTACTAAAATTGGAAATCTTAAACTAGTTGATTCTTTAATATTATATGATGTTACGGTTATTCCGAATATTGTGTTACCTTAATTTGCTCATAAATTGGCTAAAGATAATAAAATTGTAGTTGCCTTTGACGAGAACAAATGTTATTTCTTGAATCGATTTGAATCGAGAAATGTTAAGGGACCGTAATTAGTGTGGTGGTTTATATTATTTCAATGGAGGTACATCTTTTAAAATAATAATTCACTTTCTTACTATGATCGCACTGCGAGCTTGGTCACCCTGAGACCACATTCTAAGTGTTTTAAAAGCGATTTGAAGCTTACTTCAAAGAAACAAAACTTATTTTGTGAAATTTGTCAAAGAGCTAAGCAAACTAGGGAACCTTTTCCTTTAAGTGATCATACTTATCTTGTCTTGGGTGAACTTGTTCATTTAGATTTATGGGGACCTTATAAGGTTGCCGAAGGAAGGTTACAAGTATTTTTGACTCTGTTATGGATGATTACACTAGGGTCGTATGGGTATACTTACTTAAAACTAAGGATGAAACTATCCATTATATCACTATCTTTTATAATATGATTGAAACTCGGTTTGATAGAAAAATTAAGAGTTTTAGAAGTGAGAATGGTCTTGAATTTGTTAATCATTCTTTCTCAAAGTTATGTGATGAAAAGGTATTACCAATCGGACTTCTTGTGCATACACTCCACGACAAAATGGTATTCTTTGAAAGGAAACATAGGCATCTTTTGAATGTTGCTAGATCCCTTATGTTTTGGGAAATTCCACTTAAGTTTTGAATGAGTGTATTCTTCTTGCTACTTTTCTTATTAACAGATTACCTTCTTACAGGCTTAATGGAAAGTCTCCTTTTGAGATGATATATAACCAAAAGCCTACTCTCTGCAATTTAAGAATGTTTGGTTGTTTGTGTTTTGCTACCATTTTTAATAACAATGATAAACTTGGTAGTAGATCTGAGAAATGTGTTATGATGGGGTATTCTAATTCTAAAAAGGGATATAGGTTATATAGTCTTGATAAGCATCAGTTCATTTTTTCTAGAGATGTTAAATTTTTTGAGTCTATCTTTCCTTTTAAAGACTCAATCTAGCGATAAAACGAGTTCTAATTCGAAAATGTTTTCAAGACTTAATCAGTTGAACTTTTGATAATGAAACTCACGAACTACCCAATAATGAAGAGAGAGTAGACCCTAATCGAATAGTGACATTGAGTCACAAAGTGAAGGTGGTGCTCCTCCATCTCGGTAGAGACCATGTTACTAATAATAGTGACAATAGTGTTTTTCTTGATGAGGATGAAGTGGTAACTACACTTGATGATAATAATATTTCGAGGGTAATTTGAATCTTGATCCAAATTCTCCGATTCGAGCAGTACCTTTGAGAAGGTCTTCTAGACCTTCTGCTTTTTCCTAAAAATTATAATGATTTTGTGGTTGAATCCAAAGTTAAGTATGGAATTGAAAAGTTTGTTAACTATTCTAAACTTAATACCAGGAATTATTGTTTTACTGTTCAATTGAACAAAAGTCATGAACCAAGAAATTATTTTGAGGCTGTTAAATCTATCTATTGGACTGATGCTATGAATAATGAGATTGAGGCTTTATATAGAAATGATACTTTTGAAGTTACTGTTTTACCTCATGGTAGAAAAGCTATAGGAAGTAAATGGGTATTCAAAATTAAGTATAAGTCTGATGGTGAAATAGATAGATATAAAGCTAGAGTTGTTGCTAAAGGATATAATCAAAAAGAAGGTATTGATTATGAAGAAACTTTCTCACCTGTTGTTAAAATGGTTACAGTTAGATGCTTGCTTAATATTGCTATACAATATAACTGGCCTATTTTTCAACTTGATGTGAATAATGCTTTTTTATATGGTGATCTTGAGGAAACTGTTTATATGAAGTTACCTGAGGGATTCTTTCCTGAAGGAGACAATAGAGTTTGTAGACTTAAAAAGTCTTTATATGGTTTAAAACAAGCTCCTAGACAATGGAATGCTAAAATAACATCTGCTCTTATTGAAAATGGTTTTGTTCAAAGTAAAAGTGATTATTCTTTATATACTAAATCTAAAGAAAATGTGTTTATTGCATTACTTGTCTATGTTGATGATATTATTATTCTTGGTAATAATATTGATGAAATTAACATTTCAAAACTTTCCTTAAAACTAAGTTTATGATTAAGGATCTAGGAAAGTTGCAATATTTTCTTGGTATTGAAGTTGTTGATCTTGATAAAGGAATTTGTTTAAATCAAAGAAAGTACAGTTTAGATTTGTTAAGTGAGTATGGTATGCTTGGTTGTAAACCTTCTAAAACTCCTTCTGGTCTAAATTGGTTATATCTAATGAGGCTCACGATAATGATCCTTTACTTGATAATATTCGATTATCGAAGCTTATGGGAAAACTTATTTACTTGACTAATACTAGACCCGATATTTCATATGTTGTTCATTGTCTAAGTCGGTTCATGCATTCTCCTCTTAAGTCTCATCTCGAATAGCTTTAAAGATACTTAAGTATCTTACGGAGCTCAGTTTGGGTATTCATATTACTAAAATTCGTATGTCTCGTCTTGCTTATTCGATCTTGATTGAGCTAAATGTATTGTAACAAGGAGATCATTCTTGGATATTGTGTTTTTCTAAATGGGTCTCTAGTATCTTGGAAAAGTAAAAACAACCTCTCTCTAAAGCTCTATTGAAGCGCAGCTGAGCTCTTGCTTGATTACAGTGAAGTGATCCGGTTTCGATTTCGTGTCTTTTGCCTATTCCTCTTCCTTTGTGTGATAAATCGCTATAAAATAGAAGCCAACCCTGTTTTTCATGAAAGGACAAAAAATCTTGAAATAGACTTACATTTTGTTAGAGAAAAAATTTTAAATGGTGTGGTTAAAACTCTGAAAGTGGATTCTGCAAATCAAATTGCAGATATTCTTACTAAGGGGTTGGATACATTACAACATGATTTTTTAGTTAAAAAACTTGGGATGTTTGATATATATCACTTATCAGATTAAGGGGGGGGTGTTGAGAATTATGATCTGAATGCTTGAATTTAATCTGATTTTTGTTTGTGTTTGTCCAGTTATAATTGATGGAGAGTAATCAGGGACTGATAGTGGAGGTTTGATTATAGAAGGACCGGAAGTGCTAAAGATATTGGCTTGGATAACTTTGGTTGGTTTAAGACAATTATAGAAGATGAAGGGCCAATATGTAATATTTGAGGCTATATAAGCTGAAGAGATATGCAGTCTTCATTATCTCTGCTATCATTCTCTCTCTATACTTTACGATATAAAAAACTCTCTCTCTAAAACAAAACCCTAGTTCGTATTTTGATTTCCTTGATCAAAATACTTTGTTACTTGTTGATACTGATTCATTGTTATTCGAATGAGATCAAATACTGGTTGTTAGTTGTTTCTATTTGAGAATAGAACATTTGGTTTGTAATATTGTTTCTGAAGTAATAAAAGTGTTTTGTTAATCATTGAGATCTGTTTTTCTTCAGAAAAACATGATTCAGTTAATAAGAAAGGCACGGGCTAGAGTGCAAGGAACTGAACCATAAATGTTTCGAGCAAGTTAAACGCAGAGCCGTCTAGTGGTTTTCGGTGGTCCTAGGTAATAACAACGAAAAGGCCCTATTATACTTGTAAATTAAAGAGAAATTGTATGTCAACATAAATTATATGACTCATATGTTAAATATTATACGTATTTATATCCAAAATTAATAAAACTATGGCCATTTTCAAGTGTGTGCGACGACACCTATTGCACACTCTTCCAAGACCCTATGGTTAAACGTCATTCACTAACACACTACCTCGTAGCACATGAATCATATCTTCCTACATCTATTTAATTTATACTTGCCATAAAATAAAAACAAACAAATAGTCATTTGAAAATCCGCAAGGTGAACATAAAAAGTCAAGGACTTATACTTATTTCCGAGTTTAAGTTAACCAAAGAGTTTTAGTTATTTACGTTTTACAATCAACTCTGTCGGCAACCATAAACCTGAAAACATAGTATTGTTATTGACACGTGTGTTGCTCATTCACTATAGGATATAAACGAGGAAGATTTCCCCTCTTTAATCTATGTGGGATGCAAATTAGTTCAATGGTCTTTTATTAAAAAATTTACACACCTACATGTTGACTCTTGCATTTCAGTACACCATTTATTTGTTTATAGAGTTTCAGATACGGTTATATAGTCCACAACATTTCATTTGTGGTATAAATGATATTTTGAATAGAAATGGCGAACCTATCTAATTGTTGTATTGTGCGATGAATATATGGTGGGATCATACACTCACGACAACGAGTCACACAACAACGAATATCCAAATAATAAGGAAAACGAAAAACAACGCAACACATAATTATTTACCAATTTGTATATTTAAAATAAACAGCTCAAATGATATCTAATGGAAATGAAAAGATACAAAAACATGATTTATATAAATAAAAAAAATAGAGATTGATCAATCTGAGAATTGAACCATAGGTCTACAAGCTAGAATACACTCCACTTACCAAATGGACCACTCTCCATTCATGATTTTTCTCTTCCTTCATCTATTTAACATAAAAGATGTCTCAAGTCACAAATGATCAGTTTTAGTGGCACTTTGTGCATGATTGAGTTGGACAATGATAAGAGCTTCAAGAATCAAACTTATATGTGCTCAGGAGAAACCTTACATGGAGAACCATGACTTGATTCATGTTTGAAACATGACAGGTAGGGGTTCGTTAAGTTCATGTAAATCAGTGAAACGTTTAGAGATTAGATTGAGCACCAACTGCGAAAGGGCTTTCTTAAAATATGATTATTTTTTTTGATCTTTTTATGCTATATATTACATAAAAAATTCCAAATAACAGTAACTATTAGTCAATTGAAATCAAGGAAGATAATACGATTACTTTGTTTAGATAAAACATTCCCAAATCTAAAATGAATATTAATGAAATATTATTTGTTTGAAATCCTCATGTGTAGTGTGTGGACAATTTCTTTGCACGTTACAACATGTTTTCTAGCAAATATTAGAGACTATTTCTAGCTTAGTTATGTTCCTTTGAGTTTGTTCGTTGACATACAAATAGATCCGGGTTATTGTTTACCAGGAACAATAGAAGAATATACCAAATAAATAAATAAATAAATAAAATAAAAAATAAAGGTGTCAAAATGTGAATTATGCATTTTAAACTCAAATCGTAAGTAATAATGTCTACGTTCAAAATGCATATAAAAACACCATTCATTAATAGAACTTCATGTTTACTTTTAAAGCTAATATAGTTAGTTGTAATTCACTAGTGAATGCTTGTTCTGAATGAAACCAAAATACAATGATAAAAAACTAATTTGAGCAAGCATTGAAATGTATAAAAACGTTAACGTTGATCCGCTGGGAATTGAACTTAAGAAGTCTTGTATAGGAGACATTATTCTTACCATAGGGCAAGCTTGATGAGAGGCATCAGAGGGTGGGAAATGGGAAAAATAATTATTACTTATGCTTGGTATACTATTATGCAATGGATCACTACTCAAAACAAGGTAATGGAGCATTACCTTACAAATTGGAAGTTATGAAATTGGAAGTAATGCAATACTTATTACATTCCTTAGCATTCCTTTCACCATTCTCATTTCTATTTCTCTATTTGAACCATATGGTTTATAAACATGTACCCACTTTCACAACATTCTTTGGCATCCCCAGCGACATATGGGATTCCCCAGCGACATGTCGTGGGGAAAGGTATCCCAATGACATGTCATTGGGGAATCTAGCTGGGAAGTCTCGTGAGGATTGTATCCCGGCTGACAATCCCGGCGACGGCGTGGGTCCCACTCAAATTTAAGTCAAAAGCGGTGCCAGCTGTGGCACATTATCCCCAATGGGGAATAGTCGAATTAAGCAAAATGATTAACACACTAATTATATTGATTAAGTATCCCGGCGACATGTCATTGGGGATACTATGATTACTGTTGACAAGTCAGCGAGTTAGCCTACTATCCCGGCGACATGTCATTGGGAAACTTGGTTTTCGTTGACTTGTCAGCGTTTAGCGTGTTATCGGCGACATGTCGGCGGAAAATCTGCATTTTTTAATGCGACTGCGGTCTGAAGCGATTTCAGATTTTTCGAATTTTCGGAAAAATCTACCAAATAAACATGTACCAAAACCTGTATAGACTCGCCACAACTTGTACCAAAACACAAATACCATATAACGGATCAACGCAATACAAATAGATCACAACTTTTACATAAACACGACTCAAAAGTCAATATGTGCATTGATAGATAGGGAAACAAGTGTTTAAATGGCGCCAAGATGAACCTAATAATATATAACACAACTACCTAAAGTACCAATGTAGCATACTAATAATATATAACACAACTAGCTAAAGCTAGTACCAATGTAACATACTAATAATATATACACAACTACCTCTCGCGTTGTTATCCTCATCACCGCCATTCTCCTCGTCATCACCACACCCACCACTCCCATTAGCACCACCGAGTCATACTCCACGAACATATCCAGCGTGTCTGTTGTCGCCCGAGGAGACTCATCATAAAGCTTACATCTTTGGTGACTTTCTCGTGAGGCGGGCATACTTGGCTGGATGTGGCCCGTGATGGCAATCTGCGACCCACAAGGAATATGCCCACGAAGCTTACCCCTGCTTGCCAGCGCATTGATTTGATCCTCCGTGTATTCACCCGTGGCCTCAAGCTTTTCATCTCGTCCTATGTAGTGACAAAAACACAAGATAGTAAATATATTAGTCGGGTTGCTACATTATTTCTCGATAATTCATTAAAGTGTGTTTTGAAACAAAACTTACATATATCCGCGGTCCTCATCGTTAAGGAATACCCCATCAACAGTATGTGTTCGCCAATAAGTGTCGATGGTGACGGTATTCATGAGTCTCGATGCTGCATCTGCATACATACACGCATATAAGATGAATAATTTTAAAAGCGACAAATCACAACACACCAAAGCGTATAATCGATATATATATATATATATATATATATATATATATATATATATATATATATATATATATATATATATATATGTTTATTACCATATATATATATGTATATATGCATGTAAAATAATTATAATGTTTATTACCATATTATCTCGAAGGCGAGTCATTGTCGGGATCCTGTCTAGATATGACCTTGCTCTTTTGCGGTTAAGCCGATTTGTAGCGGCTCGAGAAATGTTCTTGGGATCATTCCAAAACTTAATGTACTCATCCCAATCACCATTGTAATTTCCTCGGGGCGTGCCGCCTAATCGCCTCCGCGCCGTAATCCCGGTGGTGGGGTCTACCTTCCAATGTTTGGCTTTGAAAGAAGCCTTGTTAGTATTGTAGGCTTTTTGGAGGTGCAAGTTTATGCCTTCGTAGATCCGGGGCCGCGGGAGGAGTCGATGTGCGGCACGAGGTCAAATAGGGTGCAATCATATACAACAAAAGCGAAAAAGAGTTAGAGATATAATTTATATATTTATTTAAATTTGTTTATTTATTTATATGATATAAATAAATAAGCGAATTTAGATAAATATACACAATTAAATAAATGAACACGATAATGAAATAAACATAAAAGGATAAGCGACCCCAATATCCGAAATGATTCCGCTTCTTCTCGCCGGGACCTTGTCCCAGAAGGGTAGTAAAGCGCACCTTCTAACGACCTCCCTATGTAGTTAGACCAATGCGCGCGCATAGGGGCGAGAGGGTTTAAGGTTTGTTTGTCACCCGCCTCAAAAGTGATCGACACGGGACCTTTTTCGTCTCTCGATTGCCTTGATGAAGGTTCGGGTCTTGTCGCTGGTATTCACTGCTTGCCTTGCCGCCCAAATTGGGCTTTCGTTTACCTTTACTGCAAAATCAAGTTAGTGATAAAAGTCATAAATATGTATCAAATTTATGCTTGTATTACAATACTCGGAAATTCTTACCTTTGTTAATGAAGCTTGCCCGACAACGGTGGAGTGCTGTGATGCGGAGGGACGATCCTCCCCGCCACCGTCACCGCCGTGGGACCGTGCAACATCTGTCGACATCTGTACAAGTACAATTAGCATAAGATATAGAAATTCATGAACAAAATAATATAAGCATGCACACATCCAAATACATACACATCCAAATAAATATACACATTTAAACAATCCACAACAATTTCATTCATTCATTCAAATATATAAGTGTATTTTGCAAGTTACAACTCAAGACCAAACGGGGGACTTTCCGAAATTAATTTCTAATAAATTAATTTGGACGGATTTCTATAGGATGATTAATTTTAGGCGGGATTTTCCAAAATTAATCACTAAAATCCTAAAACAACTAATTATTATAAACTATAAAGCGGCTCATATCAACAAATAATAACTATAAACTAACAAAATAATATAAACGAGCACATGTCAACAAATAATAACTATAAACTATAAACTACATATCATTTCACTTTTTAACATACATACCATTATTTTAACATACATACCATTTCACTTTTTAACATACATACCATTTCACTTTTTAACATACATATCATTTCACTTTTTAACATACATACCATTATTTTAACATACATACCATTTCACTTTTTCACCAAATAATAACTATAAACTAACAAAATTTAAACAACTAATTATTATAATTATAAGCGAGCACATTTCAAGGCAATTGAACTAATAATAACTATAAACTAACAAAATTTAAACAATAAACATTCCCCAGTGACATGTCACCGGGATACCAAAAGGAGAAAAAAAATTATTACATACCTTGTCTAGCCTCCTCGTAGCCTCTTGCCAAAAAAAAAAAAAAAAAAAAAAAAAAAATTAACTTTCCAAGTTAACAACTTACAACAATAATAATCGCATAAATTATAACATACCTCGCTCTTGCTCCTCGTCGGTCCTCGTAAACTCTTGCCAAAAAAAAAAAAAAAAAAAACTTCACTTTTTAACTAACAACAACTTACAACAATAATAATGCAAAAATCATAATATAATTAACTAATTTAGTTGAATAACATTTAAAATTTGTAAAACAAACCGTAACGTGTGGTGGTGGTGATGGTGGATGCGTTGGTGGTGATGGTGGATGCGGTGGTGGTGATGGTTGATGATTGTTGGTGATGGTGGATGCGTTTTCTTGCGTAAATCGCCACGGGAAGGAGGAGGATAAGGTTTTTTTTTTTTTTCGCTTTCTGCGATGAAGAAGATATCTAGATCTACTTTATGATAAGGTTTTTCCCGGCGACAATCCCGGCGACATGTCATTTGGGGAAAGGTATAGTTTTGTCGTTTAGCGTAAATGGCGCGATAACGAAAATTTTGGTGGGTATGTATCGGCGACATGTCGGGGAAAACTATTAATTTTATTTTTATAATCCCGGCGACATGTCGCCGGGAAAACTATTTTTTTTTTTTTTTGGTTAAAATTTAATTACTTTATGTTGTTAACGACTTCAAAAGAATACGATTTTATCTTTTATTTTTATTATAATCCTAAATATTTTCCTTTCTTTTAATATAAACTCGGGAACAAGAGTTACCATTCGGCATCTTTATATTCTTATATGAGAGTTAGATTTACAATCTAGTAGCAGGCTAGAGGAACAAGAACATATTACATCAAAATGTTGCATGCAATATTTAATTGGATCAAGAAGCCAAACGATGCATAGTTGAATGTGTTTTATAAATCTATGATTCACGAAGAATAATTATGGTTACACATTAGGCGTTCAACATCCGAGTCGGTATGTTATGGTTACACATTAGGCGTTCAACGGATGAGTCGGTATGTTATGCTTACATTAGGCGTTCAACGAATGAGTCCGTATATTATGGTTACACATTAGGCGTTCAACGGATGAGTCGGTATGTTATGGTTACATTAGGCGTTCAGCGGATGAGTCGGTATGTTATGGTTACACATTAGGCGTTCAACGGATGAGTCCGTATGTTATGGTTACACATTAGGCGTTCAAAATCCGAGTCGGTATGTTATGGTTACACATTAGGCGTTCAGCGGATGAGTCGGTATGTTATGGTTACACATTAGGCGTTCAGCGGATGAGTCGGTATGTTATGGTTACATTAGGCGTTCAGCGGATGAGTCCGTATGTTAGGGTTACACATTAGGCGTTCAAAATCCGAGTCGGTATGTTATGGTTACATTAGGCGTTCAGCGGATGAGTCGGTATGTTATGGTTACACATTAGGCGTTCAACGGATGAGTCGGTATGTTATGGTTACACATTAGGCGTTCAGCGGATGAGTCCGTATGTTAGGGTTACATTAGGCGTTCAGCGGATGAGTCCGTATGTTAGGGTTACACATTAGGCGTTCAACATCCGAGTCGGTATGTTATGGTTACACATTAGGCGTTCAGCGGATGAGTCGGTATGTTATGGTTACACATTAGGCGTTCAGCGGATGAGTCGGTATGTTATGGTTACATTAGGCGTTCAGCGGATGAGTCCGTATGTTAGGGTTACATTAGGCGTTCAACATCCGAGTCGGTATGTTATGGTTACACATTAGGCGTTCAACGGATGAGTCGGTATGTTATGGTTACACATTAGGCGTTCAACGGATGAGTCGGTATGTTATGGTTACACATTAGGCGTTCAGCGGATGAGTCCGTATGTTAGGGTTACACATTAGGCGTTCAACATCCGAGTCGGTATGTTATGGTTACACATTAGGCGTTCAGCGGATGAGTCGGTATGTTATGGTTACACATTAGGCGTTCAACGGATGAGTCGGTATGTTATGGTTACACATTAGGCGTTCAGCGGATGAGTCCGTATGTTAGGGTTACATTAGGCGTTCAGCGGATGAGTCCGTATGTTAGGGTTACACATTAGGCGTTCAACATCCGAGTCGGTATGTTATGGTTACACATTAGGCGTTCAACGGATGAGTCGGTATGTTATGGTTACATTAGGCGTTCAGCGGATGAGTCGGTATGTTATGGTTACACATTAGGCGTTCAGCGGATGAGTCCGTATGTTAGGGTTACACATTAGGCGTTCAGCGGATGAGTCCGTATGTTAGGGTTACATTAGGCGTTCAGCGGATGAGTCCGTATGTTAGGGTTACATTAGGCGTTCAACGGATGAGTCCGTATGTTATGGTTACACATTAGGCGTTCAGCGGATGAGTCCGTATGTTAGGGTTACATTAGGCGTTCAACATCCGAGTCGGTATGTTATGGTTACACATTAGGCGTTCAACGGATGAGTCGGTATGTTATGGTTACACATTAGGCGTTCAACGGATGAGTCCGTATGTTAGGGTTACATTAGGCGTTCAGCGGATGAGTCCGTATGTTGGGTTACACATTAGGCGTTCAGCGGATGAGTCCGTATGTTAGGGTTACATTAGGCGTTCAACGGATGAGTCCGTATGTTAGGGTTACACATTAGGCGTTCAACATCCGAGTCGGTATGTTATGGTTACACGTTAGGCGTTCAGCGGATGAGTCGGTATGTTATGGTTACACATTAGGCGTTCAGCGGATGAGTCCGTATGTTATGGTTACATTGGACGTTCAACGAATGAGTCGGTATGTTATGGTTACACATTGAGCGTTCAGCGGATGAGTCGATATGTTATGGTTACACATTAGGCGTTCAGCGGATGAGTCGATATGTTATGGTTAGACATTAGACTTTGAGCGGATGAGTCGTTATGTTATGGTATACGTATTATTATTATTATTATTATTATTATTATTATTATTATTATTCTTATTATTATTATTATTACCATTACTATTATTATTAATAAAGTCAAAGCGAAGTCAAGCGGTATCCCGGCGACATGTCGCTGGGGAAAAGTGCAAAATAAAATTTTAAAGTAATCAAAGTAACACTAATTACATATTTTAAATAATCAAATGAATCCCCGGCGACATGTCGCTGGGGAAACATGTAAAATAAAATTTTAAAGTAATAAAATTAACACTAATTACATATTTTAGATAATCAAATGAATCCCCGGCGACATGTCGCTGGGGAAAGGCAAGCGGGAAAAGTTCCCGCCACGTTGCTGATGAAATTTTCGGTCAAAATATAACAATGGTATCCGCGACATGTCACGCGAAAACTCTCCATAATTTAGTGACTTTTCTACGAGACTTTGTGCCACGTGGGATATATTTTTGTCGTTTAGTGATGATTCCCCAGCGACACTTGTCGCCGGGGAAAACAGCGATGGGGAAACTGGTAAATGTGGTAGTGCCATTCATACACAATAAATTATACATGAGCTTACAGTCCCATAACGTTCATTTAAGTGGGGTTGATTTTATTTATTTATTATTATTAATATTATATTTTGCGTTAATGCGTTGGATGAAACCTTTTATAACGAATTTGTTTTTTTTAAAGAGTAACGTCAATAGATTCCTTAGGAATCGAACCACAAATCCTTACTAATAATTGGAAAACAATAACTGAATTGCTTGAGAAAATGTAAACTAGTAACACATAAATTAAGAAAGCAAATAAAAATATAAGACGTGTGGTGTTTTTGTTTTTTACATTATTTAAAAACAACTAATGTGAAGTGATGATTTTCGAAAAATGAAAAGATAGAAAAACTTACCTATTTAAAAAACGTTACGATAGACCTTATGAGTAAGTTACACATTAACCACCTCTCAACACACCATTCATAACTTCTTAGAGCATAGAGTGTCATGGCTAGCCAAACCTCTTCATTTGGGCCCCACTTGTTCCACATCACTCCAACACACTCACTTAAAAATACCTCACAATCACAACTAACTCAAATATCTTCATTTGGGCCCCACCCACCCACCCACTTAAAACACAAACACAAACACAAAAGAAACACGATGAATAACCAAACGGCGAACAACCAAACCACTTCTCTCCCATTTAATTTGTCGTCTTCCGTGTCGTTGAAACTGCAAACAACCAAACGGCGAAGGGCCATGGTGTCGTGGCGAGGAACGGCTGAGGATGGCGAGCCATTCACGTTGGAGTGGCAAGGAAGAATCGCCATGATACTCCATGCTCGTACATCCCTACTACTTATAAAGTATGCAAAATATTTCTTAAAATTGAAATGCTTATATTTAATTTGAGTAACTTTCTAATTAAATGGCAACTTTTTAGATACGAGCCAATCTTTATGTGTCACTTCTTCTTTGCTAGAAATGAAGGCAGACAAGAGGGACTCGAATCACCTATGTTAGAACAAAATTGCCTCAATTTATAGTTCATTTTGTGTAACATGTCACTGCAAAGAACGTGTGATATTGTACGGTATGGGCATAAGGAATTTCGGCTGGAGTTGTGAGATATGAATGAACATAACAGCAAAATGTTTTTCTTTTCGACCATGAATGATGGTTTAGCTTCTTTTGGCATTTTCACAAGATTGCTAACTTGGCATTTTTACCCGATTGGTCGAGTTAGCAGCTGGGAAATGCTAATCGTTTGTTTTAAGTGATTCGGACTCTAACACAATGAGTTTTGGTCGGTTTTGTGGTAGGACTTGTGAGGGTGACACATCTATGCATGGTAACACATCTATCCACCTGGACACAATTGATATTTAACAAAAGTAAAATCAGATTCAAGAAAGTATTATTGTTTATGAATAGCAACAGAAAACAAGAGGCAAAAGATGTAAAATGTGAAATGTGAAGAATGTATTTTAGGTATTTTATAAGAATTTACTTTTGAGCAATACAAGACTGACATTAAAAAAACAAGAACCATGGTTAAACGAGAATTGAACCCAAGACCTTCCGAATAAATATTGGTTCACTTACCGTCTACCATCATCCTCATAGACTATTAAGTTTCCTGCTCAACATATATATCAATGTTCTAAAAGCGCCATGGCGCCCGCTAAGCGTCGCCAAGGCGGCGGTGGCCTCGGCGCCACGAAATGAACCAAGGCGCGAGGTCTAGGCGCCGTGAAAATGCGTGAGATAAGGCGAAAAGCGTGTGAAAGGCGCGCTTTTGGTAAGCGTGGCGCCATTTTAGAAGAATTTAAAGATTTCTGATTGGGCTTCAATTTCTAGTATTTTGGCTATTTCCTTCTTGGGCCTTGTTATTTCAAAACTTAATTCCTATTTTTGCCTCATATTTGGGCTTGGTTATTTGGGATTGGTGCTTTAGTTATTGAAATCACTCTTAAAAAAATGATACTAAATTATAAATAGATAAATCTATAAATATTTTTTGCCGCCTTAAGCACGCCTTATGAAACGCAAAGGCTTGTAAGGCTTGAGGCATGACTATGCCGCCATGCCACGCCTCACGCCTTTTAGAACATTGATATATATACATAACTTTTACAATGAAACAAACACATCCAAATATCCAATATGAATGTGTTATGGGCCTGTTATTGTTGTATGGGCTAAACCCATTTATAAACTATTTGTCCTTATTGTATATTTTTCTATCTTAAATAGGTGCACCAAGATTTGAATCATGTTATTAAGGATTTACATGGTTATTTTGTGCCATGTAATTTAGTTTGTTTTGCGTCGTATAGATAATCACAAAAAGTAAAAAGCCTCAAGCATACTACATAGACAATCCCCATTAGTGCTAAGAGACATTAAAGGATTAGTTTGAATGGTAGTCTCACGATATCTTAACTAGAAATGTAGGCAATAAAAAGGGATCAAATCACCAATGTTGTACCACAGTTGCTTCAGCTCTGAGTCATCTCAGTTAGTTTGAATGGTACAATTTCCATGATTGAACCGTAGAATGGTAAGAGCTTAAACGACCAAAGTCGTATGTGCTCGTAAAGACCTTACATTGGAGGGACATGCCTTAGTTCATTTTTTTAACATGTTAATGCGGAAATCAATATGCCATTGTACAGTAGGGGTTATGTAAGTTCATGTGGATCGGCGTAACATCTATAGATCGAAAAGAAGTCCAACGACTATTGGATATACATAGAACATTACTATATATATTTAGTTGCATAAACATGTATGGACAATCTTTTTAAACAAAAGGGAATAAAGTACCATTTTTTTAAGTGACACGCATACTAAAAAAAGTTGGAATTTTATATTAATTTTTCAACCAGAGCTTTTTTTTTTTTTTTTTGGTTCTATAAGAATTCGCATCATTTCCGTGTTGAAAACATAACATTATTCCCAACACAACTTATAATCATACAATGTACTATATATCCAAGCAAAAGTTTACTTCGTTAACCTATGTGGGATTGTGACATCTAAGGTTGAATTGACTTTATTCAAATAATACTTACATCCATGGTAATTAAGTGACGAATGCAACTGCTAGATTTCATCTGCGTAGTCCAAACTTTACCACTAATTTCGTATGGGTTTACTCTCATTTTTTTTTCATTCTTTTTTGTTTGGTTGTGACGACAATGCAGCTTGTTTTGTGTTTTTTGAGTTACATGCCACGAAGTTAGTTAAGTGTCGTTGATAATGTGAAGCAGCTTATTTTCTCTCGCTATTGGGCCAAATCATGAACCCGTTACGTTTGTTGGAAAGACCCCGGTATGCTTTATATTATATATACTTTGTTTTTTATGATATTAAATGGTTTAACTGGTGTTCTATAGTCTAAAATGTGATCTATATGTACCTATGAATTTTTGTACTAGGTTCTGATTGATTACATTTCAAATAAATTTACGCACAATTTACCATTTTAGGGGAAGATCGTTCCTGCAAGAGGACCGAATGACTTTGGATGGGATTCAGTCTCCCAACGTGATGGTTATGATCAAATGTAAGGCCATCTCTGTTTCTGCACGATCATCTCCATAATAGGTGGCAATTTCGACCAATTAACTTATAAGCAAGTCTTGGCTTTTTCATATCTTAAACGGGTCCTGAGGTTCAAAGCAAGTTTAGCTAAAAGAGGAACACATCAAATGGGCCGAATGGGTCAAACAGGTTGAAAGTCAGGTCAAGTCTATCTTTTAAGAGTACAATCTTATAAATTGTTGAGAAAGAAGTTTTTGTAGGTCCCCATTCTGACATAGCCACCTGTTTGAACCTGAATCAGATTTGATATTGTGATGAACCAAACCCATTTTGATCCGTTTCAACCTGACCCATTTCGACTCGCCATCTTCCCTGCACCTTTCATATCATTGCATGCTTGCAATAAAACCTTACTAATTTTATGATTTATGTTGTTATAGATATGCTGAAATGCCCAAGGAAGAAATAAAACAAGATTTCTCATCGCAGAAGAGATCTTGCATTGGTAAAATCCCACCTTGCTGAGGCTGGGTATGCATTCGACACATAAGATAGAATATTATTTCTGTTGGTGTATACCACCTTAAATTCATACTGTACTTCTAAACAAGGTATATCGAGACATGGCCATTTGAAGCTTAGGAAAGTTACTTAATAGCTATATCGAGACATGGCCATTTGAATGGCATCTGATGCTTAACAGCCTTTTTAGACTCCAAACATACTTAATAGCTATATCGAGACATGGCCATTTGAAGCTTAAGAAAGTTAGTGGTAAAACAGCACGCATTGCCCATCATCATCATCATTATCCATAATACACATCTATAATTTGCAAACAGGCCGGGAACACAATTTAATGAAACATTTGTACATGAAATTCAGTGTATGTTTAAGAATCTTTGACCATTTAGACTGCTGATACGTCAACAAGCCTTCTACGTTATCATGACATAACTCTCTAGAAAGTTGGAAAACCATATTATATAAACTAGTCTTATCGCATTACAAAATAACGTGTAGAGAAGAGCTTAAAATAACGTAAAAGATGAAAATGCATTTATACCTCCAGACACAAAGAGGGGCTGCAAAGGGTGAAAATGAACAACACGAACGGGACGGTCATGCTCATCAAACTTGTCAATCAAAGTCCCCATTCGATTATCCCATAGCTGAATTACACCACTGTGAAGACTGGCAAGGATCCACGGCCGTTTGGTATGAGGACTCAATCCTTTGACTCGGTTACTCTTGGTCTCAAACTTGGTCAACATTTTTTCGACCCTATATAAATACTGTAAATCATAACAATTCAATCATACAACTGAACACATCATTAAATCCAAACTTAAACTTTAGCTCTCGACTAAACACATATTCAATAACCGATTAGTGAACAATTAGTTTTGTACATGTAGCAAAAAGCAACTAAGGCGTTGTTTGTTTACTAGAATATGTAGATTGAAGTGAAAAAAAAGTCAATTGTCCCTTTTATGTTGGAAAAAACAAACACGCTTCTTTTATTTGCTCCTCCCGTTTGGAGACATATGAACTTATATCATTTTCACTTTCCGTCTGCAAACATAAGAGAAAAACATAGACGCACCAGATGGTGTTTTCTGAAATTGAAAAGATAGGAAACTTATAGACTTAATTAAAAATAGCAAACAAGGGAAGCTGCTGAGAATATTTTTGTGGGAATTTATCATTTTTGCCGAACTTACCTTCCTTCTCACATATAAAAACAATCAAGCACAAAACATATTGCAAATGAAATTCTATTAAACAAACCCTTCAACAAAAAGTTGTAAATTTTTGCTTCTAGCAATATTTAAAAAAAAAAAAAAAAAAAAAAAAAAAAGCTACATATTGATGGTGAAACCATAACAACATCAACCAAGCCTCCTGACTACACTTCAACTAGTATTTTGCAACAACACAAATAAAACACAAACACAATCCTGAGTCGACACCCATTAACTGGTTTTAATCACACAATCACGTTTTGGTCAGGTGTCCAGTCTGTTTACGTGTCTCTAAACCTCAAATCACAAGCTTCTATCTCTTGAATGAGTAAATCCATTGACCTTTATCACAACCGACTTCAGTCCCATACTTTTAGTAACTCTTCTCACATCTTCAGCAGTTTCTTCTGCAGTATACTTAGAAAATTCCTTCCACCTTCATTTCTTAGGATCCAGAAGATCGAGGCTCCCATTTTCTTGTTTCCTTTTGAATCTGTCACAGTGACAAACGTGTTGTTGCGCATAATTTTTACATGAAAGATATCTGTGGTTTGGGCTTGTTGTTCATACCTGTCTCAAACTCCTTTAGACCAACGAATTGTATAGAATTGTCCAAAAACAAACTTACTTCCCATGAATTTAGCATAGCGGTATGAAGAACAGACGACTTAATTGAGCCTCTGTAGAGTTCTAAAGTTCCTGCAAAAACGAAATTTTGGTTCTTGACAATACGAAAAATTGGTGGAAATGACTGTAGTGTAAGTCATATACTGTCCACATAATAAAACTCAAGTAAAATTATAATCTGTCCTCTATCATCAATTACTTTGACATTGTCATAAATTTATACCTTTGAAGTGAAGTTACTTATATAACATCTTAAGTATCAACAATTACAATATCTACAAACCTACAAGTGGGTTATTACATAATAGCTTCTTATAGTTGCTGGACACATGAGAATAAATGATATATCATATGCAATTGCAATGTTTAAGAAAATTGCTTGAATATTTGTTGTGGACCCAAAGCAAACACATTTACTGCATTTGTGATGATGACCAAACAACTCGTTCTAACATGAAATCTTTACAATTACAATTTTAACAAGATGCCCGAAAAAGAAAAGGCTGCAACTTTTATGGGACACAAGTATTGGAGCATATTGATTTCACTATCGCGCTTGACTATTTCTACAACAACATATTCTAAGATTAGGCAGTTGACTGATCCACTTGTTGTTAATCTCTTCTTAGTCACTGGATGAGATTGGTATAAAAAATTCCCTAAAATATGACACTTAACTAAGTACCCACTGCACGTTTTCTTTGAATTTTGTTGACTTACTTTGGTGAGTCCCCTCCTCCCCTAAAATAGGACACTTAGCTTATATGTTTTAACTAAAGGTCATTCCAATTCATAATAAATTCAAACTATCACAAAAGATCAACCATTGCCACGTTACCCTAAATCAAATGTGCCTTTTCAAACCATCTATACTTCTTAATTTCTTCTTTACCAATTGCAGAGTTCAATTAAATACAAGATCTCATAATTATTTTCAAACACATGTAACTATGTGGCCAATAAAAACACACGGTATAGGCTATGAACAACACCAAAAGTGATCCAATTAATCGTCACACCTACTGCATCATACATCTATGTAGTTCTCTTGTTTAAACATTTTACGAATCATATTATATATTCGGCTTATTACAATTTATACTTGCAATAAATACACAAACACAGATATCAATTGTCATGGGTCAAAATAAGGAAGTCAACAATAAAAGTCAAACCAACATCAACAACAAGCAACACCATCAACCTCAAATTTCTTAATTGACATTTCCCCAAACATCTTTTGTGCGCTATAATCTTTTCATTTTTTACTTGATAATATCCATCATATAATACAAAATCTTCCAATTCATCATCAATATTCAAACCAAAACTTCAACTTTTAACACTATTACAAGAAAATTGCAAAATAACACTATTACTTCGCTATTTCAAGTGTATAGAAACAACATTATCAAACGAATCTTTTGTTGACTTCCTTATTTGACCCATGACATCAATCGGGCTAAAAGACATAAACCCTTAATTAAATACTTCCAATTCAAAATACCCAATTAACTATGAATAAACAGAGTTAATTACGCTAATAAAAACATAGTTTGAACGACTTACTCAAAACAGATCATGTGGATGGCGTCGACAATTAAGTTTGAAGATGAAGAAGTTGTAAACATGAACTTTTACATATTTAGTCCTCTTATTTAAGGTGTTCAAAATGAGTTTAGCTGTTGTGTATATTATACTTCCTACCCCATCTACTAATTGCATATAGCCTTGGAGCAGACAAATCTCCCTTGGTGAAAACCGTCATTTTTGGACACCAACCAATTTCCAAGGTATCCAATGATGGAAATTCAAAAGCTTCATTTCCTAACCAAAATCCCTCGAGACTATAAAGAAAGTCAAGTTTTAAGGACTTTAGACAAGGGAACACCACAGTAGCATTCACTATGGCATCACATTCTTCTTCTTCTCCCTTCACAATTACCTTCATACCGTAGCAGTAACTTATATCTAATTCCTGGAGTTGCAATAGACTACCAACCATGGGACATGTAAATACATATTCTAAACTAACACATCCGACAATAGACAGTCTTGTTAGGTTTGGAAACTTTAATATTGTCCCCTGCTTGCTCTTCCATATATACTTGAGACTAGATAACCACTTTAATTCCACTTGTCTCAAGTTTGGAATTTCAGCATCGGTTGTGAATCAAATATCTCCTCGGTGTCCCACATCTACTAAAATGAAACAGTTTCAAGCTTTTGCGGTTGTAGCAACTTATCGGATGGAAAAGAGTCATCCACCACGGGATTATAATTCACATCCATTTCGATCAAATTATGAAAAGACCAAGGAAACCGTTCCATAGTAGTAGGGTGGCCTGAGCTTGTACTTTCATAACTTGGTAATCGAGCCTACAAGGTCATAAAAAACACAAGCTTATGTAAAAGAAAATTGTACATATAAGTTGGTTCAGTGATTAAAAAACTTCAGATGTAAGTAAAATAAACCAAAAGGCTCTACATGATTGTACAACGGTTGGTTTTGGGGATCAGATACATAACTAAACCGTTGATATTTTCTAAAAAGACCTGACATGGGAAGGTTTTTTCATTTTTTATTTGAAATAAAAATAATACCTGATGCGAGGTGGTCGTCACATGAAAGTTAAGGCCGCATTCAACACTATGTTTGCCTAAGCTTGTATTTATGACATTAAGCTTTGGGAGTAGATTGACCGTAAGTAAACACCGTTATTTTGGGCATTCACCAATCACAACCTTTTCCAATCTTGGCCATATGAATTCATTCTTCCCGAAGAAACCCACAAAGTTTGGTAGATCGAATAGTATAAGGGACTTCAAATGAGGAAAGACTGCAGCATCAGATGTCGTTGTTGGCTCTCCACTTTCTTTCTTAACAATGACTTCCATTGCCTTGCAATCCTTTACCTTTAATTCTTCGAGCTGCGTGAGGCTTTGAAGAGTGAAAATGTGAATATATGTTCCAAAGGTTACACCCTTTAATTTTCAAGATCTTTAGTTTTGGAAGTTTGAGCATCGTAATATATTCTAGCCTTGGAAGTGACTTTCCAATATCAATACCACTCTTGTTGTTGATCTCTTGAGTTTCAAACACCTCTGTCATTGATTTGCAATCTATAATTGTCACCACACAAGCTTTTGCATTTGTCCTCAAAGATACCACGGAATCACACTTGACAATGCATCACATTCTATTACCCTTATCTCTCTAGCGTATTGGCATAAGGACCAAGAAGATAACTGAGAAAAAAAATGAGAATTTATTTATATAATCAACTGAGCTAATAATATTAACAGAATTAACCAACCTTTATTTTGGTCGCTGAATATATAGGAAACATACCTTAAGTTGGTCATGCATATCAGTAGGTATACCATTGGCACCACCACCAATACACTTGAAATTTCTGAGTTTTTTAAGCTCAAGAATGTCTAAATGAGGAAGAGAGTGGTGGTTGTGTGGAATATATAGACGATCTTCATCATCTCTATTTGAAACAACCTCTTCAATACCATCACAAGACTTTATATGAATTTCCTTTAAGTTGGAAAGAAGTTTCGCCATGAGAGGTGAAAACAAGTACTTGATGTTGTTGCACTTGTACATATCTATGGTTGTGAGGTTATGGAATGAGGACTGTGACTGTTGTTTTGGAAGATATAAGAATTCATTCCAATTGCACCTCCACACATGACTCATCCTCTCCAAATCATACAACCTCAATTCTTCAAGATAGGGGAGTATCAGAGGTTGTTGAGTATTGTGAGCTGGTTCTCTAGTACTTGGGTTCATTATCTCAAAAACCACCTCCACATCCTTATAGTTCCACAAAAAATATTTATGAAGGTGATAAAAAGTGTGTAATTGATAGAACGGGAGTGCCACTTTAGGTATATCATCATTTGATTCTTTCCCAGGTATAGATACAGCATCAATCTGCATCATCATTTAGTAATAAATTCCATGGACAAAAACTGGATATAGTTCATAACTCCAACAAACTTTTGACAAATATATAATTTTTGAAAAAGTAAAAATCCAAGTAATACTGCAGTAAAAACTACGGATTTTAACGACCGTTTTACATAAGTAAGAACAACTAATATTACCAAGTTTGGATCACTTGTCACTCCACCCACTCTCGCATCAATAATCCAATACTAGGACATCTTGCCATTTTCCATAACAAAGCCTGTCTATCTAGCTCTAAAATTGTAGTAGTATTTCACTTATGAATGGTTGCTTTAATGTTTAAAAGTAAACTAGATATTTTGTGTATGCACTCTGACATTTTCGAGTTTCAAGAGTTATCCACCATGTACATTTAGTAGCTAATGACAGAGCTAAGGACCAAAAGTGTAACTAATTTAAGAAATATTTGGGATATTCTCTGTTTTTCTTTAGATAAATGAATATCTAAGGTAAAAAAATAATAATGATAAAATAAAAAGACAAAATAAGTAATTTTGGCAAATGATAGGACCGTATCTGTACATTACTGAAAAAACAAATTAGAAATATTTGGATATTCTCTGTTATTCTTTAGATAAATGAATATGTAAGGTAAAAAAATAATAATAATAAAATAAAAAATAAAAAAAGTAAAAAAATCATGTAAAATGACCACAACCGCTGGTAGTTTTAAAGATTTAATTTGGGAGTCGTACCTCTTGATCTTGTTTACTCTCAACCAATCCATTCTTTCTCTCACTTTCTATGCCGCAGCCATCAATTTGAACTTTTTTGAATGCTCTCATATCAAAATTGGTTGTGGCAGGTGTGATTAAATTTTCAAACCTCTCACAATATTCAATCTCTATGCTTTCAACAGCTTCAAATCCATGAATCAAGTTGTTATTTCCAGCATCTTTTATCCTCCACACCTCTCTAAGCTTCCCTAACCACTCCAGCTTAATGCTTCTCAACCTGCTGCTGCTAACTTTATCCATTTCACCAACACATCTCATGTTGATGTTGAATATCACTTCAATGGAAGCACAGTATCTAACTTCAAGCATTTCTAGATGATTGAATAATGGCATTGGATTTCTTGGGAGAAGATTCACAAGACTATCACATCCCGACACTATAATGCTTCTCAAACTGCTGCTACAAACCTGTTCTTCACTTTTACCAGCACCTCCGAGTCAGTGTTAAATAACACTTCAATGGAACCACAAAATTTGACCTTAAGCTCTTCTAGATGATTGAATAATGGCATTGGATTGCGGGGGAGAAGATTCACAAGACTATCACATCGCGACACTTGAATGCTTCTCAAACTGCTGCTACAAACCTGTTCTTCACTTTTACCAGCACGTCCCAAGTCAGTGTTAAATAACACTTGAATGGAATCACAACTTTCGACGTTAAGCTCTTGTAGATTATTTAGGAAGGGAAATGGATTGCATGAAAAAAGCTTCAAAAGACTAACACATCTCTTCACTTGAATGCTTCTCAAGCTGCTGCTAAGTTGCTTGATTTCACCAAAATCCATGTTGAACAAGACTTCAATGGAACCACAACCCTTGACCGTTAGGTCTCTCAATGGACACATATTACTAGTACTAAACCGAGGAGGCCATATCTCCTTCAAATTCTCCATATCAGAAACAACCAATTTCTCAAGTTTAGGAGTCATATCCTGCAAATTAATTATGATTTGTCATCCATTAAATACTTTTAGTTGAAAAGCTTGTTGAAATTATTTTATTTACATAGAGTATATACTTACCTCTTTGTTAAAGAGAGATTGCATGCTGGAAATATCACTCGACCAATAAATGCTTGTAAATTTTGAAGGCGTTCAAGTTGCAACTCCATGAGACGTGGCAACTCAATTACATCAACTTTATTGCAGAAATGCAATAACTCTGGTAGCTTAGCCAACCTGAGATACTTTAAGTTGGAAAAGACATCAACGTAATTCTCAGTATGTATGACTGCTTCCATTTTAAGGCATCCGTAAATTTCAGATACTCTAGCTTTGACAAACTTGTTGCAACACTCGGCGTGAAAAGGTATTTCAACTCTGCACATTCTGAAACTACAAGGATTCTCAACTTGTAAAACGAACAGTTTCGAGAAGGATGCGAGGGACGCGGGAATTCCACATCAACATCTTCAAGAGTATTCATATCATTCACTTGTAGATAAAGTGCATGTGTGATTTTAAACAGCTCGTTGATTTTAGATTTCAGTATTTCTTCTCTGTTGGTGACCAACTTCAAGCTGTTTTGATATGAGTGCGCTTCACCTTGAGATCTGTGCAGCCAGCGACCTTCTGTAAAATAACGTCCCACTGAGAGCTTGAATCTTTTAAGTTTCACATAAGACATGTTCTTCATATGAGCATTGTTACCAATAAATTCAAATTCTAATGCACAAAGTTTCTTTGAACGCTCTGCAAGTTCACTACAGTTGTTGTCTGTGAAGCAAACTGCATGTCCATCGAAACTTCTCATATAAAGCTCTTCAAGTTTTGCTAAGCTTCCCAAGACACCATCGTCTATAACAAGTTTGTAACAACGTGTTACATCCAGTAGCCTTAGCTCCTTCAAATTCCCGAACGTGGAAGGTAGGATTGTAATGCCAGAGTTAGCAAAGCTAAGCACTTCCAGATTCGAAGATTTCCAATACAAGTTAAATCAAATATCAACGAGCATTCATGGAGACAAAGAGTTCAAGGTTGGCGCACTGAAAGGATGTGGGAACTGGTGGATACTCCAATTTTTCAAAAGCTATAACTTGAAGCTTTTCCATTCCTTCGTAAAAGTCTTGAGGGAACCTTAGTGACTCATCTCCTTGCATAAGTTTCAAAAGTGTAACGTTTGGAAACTTAAAGTCAATGAGAAACTCTGACATACCCTTGCATGCTAACGAAATTTGCTCGCATGACTGGCTCATACTATTAGCTTCGCTCCAATTTGAGAAATCATCTTTATGGTGAATGATCCAACATCCTTCACCACCTTTAGAAACAGTAGCTACCACAAAGGCAAGCACAAGATCATGCAATTTCGCACAATCACTGTGAAGACTATCTCCATCCATCAACAAGTAGGCATTTTTGAGATTGCTAACACTCGTTTGTATGCTGTCTCTAGCATCCTCCATAGTATAAACTTTGTTTAAAAGTTTTAATCCCCATGCATATCTTGTGAGATCTTCTATGGGGATATTAGAGTCCTCAGGGAACAAGCCACAAAGCCGAAAAATTGCTTTATCTTCTTGTTTTAAATTATTGTAGCTTATCTCAATAATTTCTTGTACGTTCTCATCAAGATCATTATTCTCCAGACACTTGAGTGTACGTCTCCATACAAATTCATTTTGACTGTTAAGAGTTCGGCAATGAGTTTGATGGCAAGGGCAAACCACCGCACCTTTTGACAATTTCACATCCTATTTTATAGAGATCATGATCGGGTGAAATGTCAGCTTTTTGACAAAAGAAATCCCGTGCTTCCCCTTCCTCCAAGACATCAACTTTAACTACTTTAAGAACAGAAGCAACATCAACTGCAATCTGTCGGCAAATATTTGCATCTCGTGATGTTAGCAGCAACTTAACCCCGTTTGGCAAAGGACCCGTTAATCCGATATCTTCGAGTTTAATCTTCTCCCACACATCGTCCAATATAACCAGACTCTTTTCTTTACGCTCTGAAAACTCTCTAAATCTTTTAGAAAGACGAGTTGCCCTTAGCCTTTCATCAGTTTCGGTTAGAGGTTCGCCTGTGTGCGCTGCTATGGCATTTTGAATGGCAAACAAGTTGGGACTTTTCCCAATGACTACAACCACGATCCACTTAAACATCTTGTTATCTTCTGCAGCCTCTTTCAGTTGGTTCATTAGCGTGGTTTTCCCCACACCACCCATTCCACACAAGGCTATCACTTGAGTCTTACCATCATCATGTTGAAGGAACTTCAATGCATCATTGAATATTTTGTTTCTTGACTTGAAGCCATTTTGGGTATCTCCACCTGATGTTGATGTTGATGCCGGGCGTTTGGAATCAACTCTTCCCAAAGGGATTTGGGCATCACTCCAGATGATGTCAGAACTCTCTTTAATTAGACCTTCGATATCCTTGGTTACCCTCAACGCGTTTCTTCCTGCTAGATACTTCTTTTTGACATTAAAGCATCCAATGTCGTTACTTGGAATGTTTTCAACTTCTTTCTTGATGTTTTCTGCTTCTTCCAACCACCCCGTTACACGATCAGGTATCTCTTTATTGTTTTCACGGTTTCTTCTCAAATGCTTGTCGTTATCAATTTTTGACTGTCCAAAACCTTCATTTTGTCTTTCATTTCCTTCACACGATCGGCGAGGAAGTGAGGTTTCTCAACTTTTGCGTAATATGGCCCGTCAAAACGTTCACAACAGGACCAAGGATTGCAAATACAAATTCCATTTTCCTGAGACATAGAAATTATATAAACAAAATTAGGGTGGCAATTTCAGAAACGATAGGAAAATAAACATGTTAAGCTTGGGTCTAACAGGGTTAGTTCACATGGTTGGTTTGATGTGATTAAAACACGACTGAACTACAAACAAAAGGGATGAGAATCTTATTACAGTATTCATACTTTTGGATTGCTTATTATTCTCTGCTTATAAAAAAGTACTTATGAGCTACTTAAAAATAAGCACTCGGGTTAAAGAGTAAAATGACGTAAAAGCAAAAAGTTAATGCTAAACACTTAGTGTTTCATACAGGCAAAATAAAAAAACTAAACAACCATTACTAAACATGCTGTATATTTTAAACGATAAAAGCTCCAAAAAGCTCGTCCCCAAACACGTACAGCCTATGGTCAAATATAAAACCTTTGGTTAAGGCCAAATAAAAAAGTAAAGAAGAATAATCTCAAATAAGCCTATTGAAATAAGCAGCTTCTATCTCCTTTTAAATTTTCCCTCAAAATAAGCTATTAAGAAAAACCAGTATACATTTTATATGATCTCAAGCATTAAAATAAGGAGCTTCTTCCTACTTATTAAGACTTGCTTATTTTACTTAAAATAAATAATAACAAACACCCCT
Source organism: Chrysanthemum lavandulifolium (assembly GCA_022545495.1). Taxonomy (NCBI): domain Eukaryota; kingdom Viridiplantae; phylum Streptophyta; class Magnoliopsida; order Asterales; family Asteraceae; genus Chrysanthemum; species Chrysanthemum lavandulifolium. The sequence goes on along the minus strand of CM040240.1, from coordinate 13,314,497 downwards.
TAAATATGATCCCAACAGATTTCACTATGTTTCATTTGTTGAGTAATAAAGATAGAAATATTGATACATCAAACTTAAGAGGTTACACAACTTGTAAAATACTAGGAAAAGGTAAAACTTAGGTGTCTACATTTAGTAATTTAATTCTATGCCAAAAATATTAAGAGCTACTACCTTGAAATACAGACTTAAAAGATATCACTAGTTCTCAAAGATGTTACTATTTTTTAGTGTTCAAACAAAGAAGGTTAAATTCTAGATGATTAAAAACAAATGGAGAAGACGCTTCGAGAAAACATGCCGAAAATTTATATAGTGCAGGGCAATTAACATCAACTTATCAAACACTTTTAGCAAAACCCAAGTAAACATGATCGATGCTCCCATTAACAAATAAAAACCGCTTATATAACCTTCTAACAGCATCTAAAGTACCACGACAATTAATATCTACAAAAGCTATTTTCTTCGTTGACATATTTTATCAAACACTTGGCACATGCAAGTGTAAAATCAGGTTATAATAGGTTATAATATAATACATGTAAAAGCAAAACAGATTATGAAAATCTCACCAGTTGTAAACGAGGATAGCTACAAAGCCACAATGAAGGAAGTAATGGTATATCAAAGTCCAATGTGCTCTGAACAAATAATTTGGTTGAGCTCATATGATATTAAAAGTGCTCCAAGGAATAAACCAACAAACAAGCAAGCAATCTTGTGCCATGGAATCTAATAATTTGCTTTTCTCCATCTTTACTTTTTATTTTTTTTAGAAAAGCATCTTATACGGTGGATAACTCTAATCACAAGTTTATGTATATCATTTTTTCTAAACTAAAGGCATCTTTGAGTAGAGAAAATTTCACTAAAATGAAATCAGGCAAGGAAATAATAAAAATTATGAAATTTTAAGAAATATTTGGCCAGTTTCACTATTTGTAGAGGCACACTTGTTTGAGCTAATATGATATTAACAAAGTCAAGATGCGGAACAATGCTCCAAAATAAGCTACCAGTTTTCCTCGGCAAAATACCCAACAAGTGTGTTTGTTGGCCAACCAACTCCTCTTAAAACCGGTTTCGTTGGAACACACAAAATACTTTATTTTGAAAGTGAATTCAACACGATTCAAGCAGATTATTCAAGATTCTCATGACACCCGGGGACGGACATACTTGAGACACAAAGTATGCACATGCATACCCTTTTAGGACCATCGGTATAAATTGAGAAAAACTACTAATCCCAAACACCACAGCATCTAAAGTTAATCCATCTAACAGTTAATAAAAAATAAAACCTTTTTCTTCATTGACGTATTGAATCAAACAGTTGGCATGCATGTGTAAAATGAGATCATAAATATAAAGAACGTAAAAGCTAAAAAGGTTAGAAAGATCTCACCAGTACGTTGTTGGCTTGACGGAGTTGATGCCAAGGTATAAACCAACGAGCAAGCAATGTTGTGAGCCGGCCATGGAATCCAATACTCTGCTTTTCCCCATCTCTACTCTTTAAATATAACATTTTCTAAACTATATATAATCTTACCTATATAATGTGGGTGTGATCAGTATTAAAAAATACGAAACATTTTTTTTACACAGGTGGTATAGTTTGGTTGAGCTTAGAAACTGCATGTTTTCGTTACTAAATGCAGAAACTGAGGAACACGTACAGGTTATATATTTTGTGGAAATTTATCATTTTTGCGGAACTTACGTCCCTTCACACGTTTAAAAGCAATCAGGCACAAAACATATTGCAAATGATATTCTGTTAAACGACCCCTTCAACAAAAAGCTGCAAATTCTTACTTCTAGCAATATCTATAAAATCACAGTCACACAAAGCTACGTATTGATGGTGAAACCATAACAACATCAAAGCCTCCATTAAGTTGCTTTAATTACACAATCGCGTTTTGGTCAAGTGTCCAGTTTGTTTACGCGTCTCTAAATTAAACCTCAAAATTACAAGCTTCTTTCTCTTGAAATGAGAAATCCATTGGCCTTTATCACAACCGACTTCAATCCCATACTTTTAGTAACTCTTTTCACATGTTCAGCAGTTGCTTCAGCAGTATACTCCAGAAGAGGCTGCCATTTTTTTGTTTCCTTTTGAATCTGTCACGGTGACAAACGTGTTGTTGCGCATAACTTTACCTGAAATATATCCGCGGTTTGGGCTCGTTGTTCATACCTCTCTCAACCTCTTTTAGACCAACAAATTGTATAGAACTGTCCAAAAACAAACTTCATGCCCAAATTTCCACGAATTTAGGCATGGCGTATGAAGAACACGCGAGTTGAACCTCTGAAGAGTTCTGAAGTTCCTGTAATATTGGACACATTTTGTAAATATGTTAAACCAAGAAAGAAGGTATATAATAAATAATTAACTTCTATCTATGTCTCTGTAAGTAACTTTAGTTCTCTACAATGCAAAAAATTGGGGTAAATTACTATAGTTTAAAGTCATACTATATACTGTCCACATAATAAAAACTCAAGTTAAATTACAATCTATCCTCTTTCTAACATAAAATATTTTCGATTACAATGTTAACAAGATGCCCGAAAAAGAAAAGACTGCAACTTTTATGGGACATGTACTAGAGCATACTGATTTCACTATCGCGCTTAACTATTTCTGCAGCAATATATTCTAGGATTAGGCAGTTGATGACTGATCCTTTTGTTGTTGATCTCTTCTTAGTCACTAGATGTGATTGGTGTAAAAAATTCCCTAAAATAAGACTCTAAACTAGGTACTCACTGCACGGTTTCTAATTATTTTAGTTAACTTAGTTTTTTGAGTCCCCTCCTCCCCTGCTCCAGTTATCTTGTTTCTGTTACTAGGATAAGGTTTGATTACCATAAGTGAAGTTTCAAGCCTATACGTTTTAACTAAAGGTCATAATTCCGTTATAATTTAAACTATCACTAAAGATTAAAGGCACACTTCTAACGGATACAACCATTGCCAAGTTACCCTAAATCAAATTTGCCTTTTCAAACCATCTATCCTTCTTGTTTTCTCTTTTTTTCCAACCTTTACCAAATTCAAACATATGTAACTAATTAGCCAATAAAACACACGATATAGCCGATGAACAACCCCAATTGACTAAAAATCGTCACAAGACCCTCTGCATCATACATCTATCTAGTTCTCTTGTTTAAACATTTTACGAATCATATTATACATTCGGCTTATTACAATTTATACCTGCAATAAATACACAACACATAAATCAATTGTCATGGGTCAAAATAAGGAAGTCAACAAAAAAGTCAAACCCACATCAACAACAAGCAACACCATCAACCTCAAATTTCTTAATTGACATTTCCTCAAACATCTTTTGTGCACTATAATCTTTTTCATTTTTTACTTGATAATATCCGTCATATACTACAAAATCTTCCAATTCATCATCAAGGTTCAAACTAAAACTTGAACTTTTAACACTATTACAAGAAAATACTGCCAATTCTCATCAAACTTGTTGTTGATGTGGGTTTGACTTTTATTGTTGACTTCCTTATTTTGACCCATGACATCAATCAGGCTAAGACATAAACCCTTAATTAAATACTTCCAATTCAAAATACCCAATTAACTATAAATAAACAGAGTTAATTACGCAAATAAAAAACATAAATTGAACGACTTACCTGAAAACAGATCATGTGGATGGTGTCGAAAATTAAGTTTGAAGATGAAGAAGTTGTGAACATGAAATTTTTACATATTTAGTCCCTCTTATTTAAGGTGTTCATAAAGGAGTTCCCGTAGGATATTAGTTGTTTGGTCAAACTATCAGTAATTACATTAGTTAACGAATAATAGAAAAAGGGCATATTTGCCACTAAAGAAGAGTTGCAAGTATATGAACATGGCAAATTTTCCACCAACTTGTTCTGTCCTTATTTATTACGAGTACTAAAGAATAGTTTCTCCTCTTTCCTTTTTAAGGTTGACAAGGGTGCGTTTTACGTACTGTGTTGGTGTTTTTATATCATGAAAAACAACAAAGTGTAAGTTATCTGATCACTCCTTATAAGGCATACGTTAATGAATCGACCAACAGAAAATCTATGGTTCCCTCAATTTATCCTAAGTTTTTATCCAACATCAGTCATTTCATTTTTTTTTCTGCATTGACTTGTCTACTACAACTGACAATATTCTTTAATATAGACATAATAAGTACAGAAAATGCATCTATAATCCACATTAAAACACCAGCATCAAGGTTTGATCCAATTTATCCTTAGTTTTTATCCAAACAGCAGTGTATCCACCTTAAGATGCAATATCAAGTACCAAAAATGCGTTTCTGCTGATGTTTAATATAATATACATGGATAAAGGCCTTCTCAAAAGATCAATAACAAATTTACTTTTATTAACAAGTAATTTGTAACTTCAATTCAGCAATGTTTAGTGTCTCAGGTGTTTCAGATTACTTATTTCATGGTGAAAAAGCAAATATATATTTTTTTTGTCAAACACTTAAAACTGCTTATCTGCTTATATACATGTAGATAGATAAACATACAAGCATCCAAACAATCTCGTAGGCTTTCAAGATGTCAATGACAAAATTGCCCTTTCGATGACAGATTTGCTATTTCACATTTGAAACAGTTAAACCCATAGCCACCCACATGTGCAGGGGTGTTTGGGATTCCTTCATTTTTTGAAGCAGTTTAAATGTTTAGATTATCCAAACTGCTTATATTTGAAGTAAAATAAGCAGTTGTCAACAAGGGTTGGGAACTTGCTTAAACAAAGTGTTTATTTGTGATAAATTTGAATAACCTCTTGACCCTCATATCTAATATAAAAGTATAAAACCTTCAAATACATAGAAATGATACAAAACTACTAGCATATTATTTTTCAGGCTTATAGGCTTATTAAATTTTTGAACAGCCAATAAGCTCAATTTTTTGGGCTAATGAGCTTGAGCATATGGCTTATTTAAGCTTGTAAGCCCAAAAAATGAGCTTATTGGCTTTTCAAAGGTTCAATAAGTTCGTAATCCAGACAAAAAAAAAACTTAAACAAATACACCTTATGACCGGCCTTAATGAAGGCGCCACCCACGCGTAACTGAAGATACTCCTTTGGGAGGAAGTGGTACACCAGAAATTGAAAATTCTCCCAAGAAATGGTTATCTGTAGATCTGACCCTTTCCCCTTGATAGACCACAACACCTACGGTAGATTGGTTGTCACTGATTGTGTAGTAAACCCCGACCTGGGTTGTCGATATTTGAGTGTTACGTGGTATCACAACACTCATTAGGTCTCCAAGTGTATGTAATAATAGACATAGAAATGCTAGTGGGTTAATCGAGACTAGCATGTTTTGACCCATTGCCCGGCCTCCCATCTTGCCACCTCTTATGGTTTGATATTAACTACTTTGATATTAACTAAACAAATTGTGGGCCAGTTTCATTGTTAGTGTGTATATAACAATAAAAGTTGCATAGTTCAAGTTATTAAATACCTCATCTGCCTCATTTTTCTCAGATGGGGGACGATACGCTTCATAAAGCAAAGAATTCAGTTCACTTATTATCGTTGATGCAAGAGATTCAATGTCTTGCATATGTCTCTGTGAGATTGGAGAAATGGCCTGTAGAGTGAACACGTGATAAGCATCTTTACAGACCATAAAGAACTTATTGATAAACTTACAATTACAGGAGGCAATACCAGCCTATTTACTAATGAATTGATTGAGTTGGGTTGTGTTTGTTCTAAAAATGGGTCAAACGAGTAAACTCAAAAGCATAATACGAAATGGATTACCTAAAGTGTATTCTTAATGCATAAAACTACCTAATTCGTTATATTTAAAACATTAGATTATTATAGAAATGAGAAAAGGGACCAAGGATTTCCAATCCAGCGAGTCCTTAGGGCCTTCACTCTCATAACGGCTAAATAACCTGCAATATTTTTATAAACCTGTATAGTCAGAAATAGATAGAAAAAAGGGACCAAAAATATAAGATCATAACAACAATTTCACATAATCACTTTAACAAGTTAGATTTGTAGGTTTCAATCCCACTAGTCCGACTAACACATTATCATGGATGTACCAATTTAGCATCTATTATAATAGAAGAATTTAACGTAACTATATGATCAACTATCAAGCATCCTAAAACCATGTCTTATTACTACCAGTAGGTTCTTACTATTATATAATACAGTAGCAAATTCACTCAGAATGAACACATAACTTTGAATACTTAATAGTCAAGCCTAAAAAGACATGAATGCAAAACCATGCCCGAATAGCCTATTAAAATAACACATAAATAACCAAACACCTAGAAATATAAGACTTAACTTAAACGAACGCCAAGCATAGAACACCTTTTAGCAAAAACATCCCTCTGTTTGTCTCTACTATTCTTACATATTGGCCGCAGAAACTATGGCGCAAAATATCACAGTTGGTGTGCACTCCTATATTCAGTCAAAAGCAGTCTCCTACTTTATAACATCCAATTTTCACCTTCGTGATAGAATAGGCATATGAAGTGAAAGACTTATCATAGCGAAAATAAACGACACTCAAGTAATCAAATAAAGCCAATAATTCCACAACAAAAAAAGATGGAATTAAAAAGATGATTGAAATTATAGATCAATTAAAAAGAAAGAGTAAATTACAACCACAATGATTTTGTGAGACTCGATGAAAGGCACAACCAAAATGTTTTGTTGGATTGTTACAAAACAGAGTAGTTTAAAATAATAATTTTGAAAAGTGATATAAAAAAGTATCAGTACAAAAGTATAAAGTAAAAAAAGTCGCTTAAAGTAATTTGATTAAGTTGTTCAGCATTGGAAAGACGTTAAAAAAATAAAATAATATTTTAGGAAGTTTGACTTTTTTTTAGAAAAGGACAAAACAGAATGTCGCTCGAATCTTAAAAAGTCGCTCGGTTTAGGTCGCTTAAAAAATATAGCTAGTAAAAGTCAGAACCAATCATTGGGTTCACAAAATTTGGTGTGATACTTGGCGCTTTGATATTAAAAGTAGAAAAGTCGCAAGTCGTTGAGTCTATTTAGTGAATAACCAAAAGTCGAGTCTAGAAAGTGTTGACACCTCGATCGATCGGGGCAAATCCATAATTGCCCGCATCATAAAAAGTACAAAGCCTCAAACATACTACATGGACGATCCTCATGAGTGTTAAAAGGCCTCAGAACCAGTTTGAATGGTGCTCTCCGATATCTTAACTAGAAATGTAGGCAACAAAGATGGCTTCAATCACCTATGTTTAACCTTTTGCATAATTGAACTCTAGAATTCTAAGAGCTTAAATGACCAAAATTGCATGTGCTCAATAAAGACCTTACATGGAGGGACATGCCTTAGTTCATTTTTATAACATGTTAATGCGGAAATCAATATCATCCATTGTACACTAGGGATTATGCAAGTTCAGGTGGATCAGTATCTATAAATCAAAAAGAACAACAACGGCTATTAAATATACATAGAACATTACTATATATTTAGTTGCATAAACATGTATGGAGTATTTTTAAACAAAAAGGAATATAGTACCATTTTTTTAACTGACACGCATACTAAAAAAAAGTTGGAATTTTATATTAATTTTTCAACACAGATATGACACCAGAGCTTGATTTTTTTTGTTCTACAAGACCTGTCATCGTTTCCATGTTGAAAACATAACATTCTTTTCAACACGGCATATAATCGTACAATCTACTATATATCCAAGCAATATTTTACTTCTTTAACCTATGTAGGATTGTGAAATCTAAGGTTGAATCGACTTTATTCAAATAATACTAACATCGATGTTAATTAAGTAAAGAATGCAATTGTCAGATATCATCTACGTAGTACAAACTTTACCACTAATTTTCATATGGGTTTACTCTTGTTAAATAGACTTTAGGTATTTATGTATTTATCTGTTTTATATATTGATGTATAGTATAGGGACTTATATGTAACTTATACCTCTATATATTATAATGAAAAGCACAAACAACCATAATTGGTGCATTCATTCAAAGATGCAATAGCCATGGTGAACTTTATCCAGTCGTTCCATCCTCTTCCCCTCTGTCGGCATCTGCTACTTCACTCTCGGCTTTGTCGTCTGATACATGGCATCGTCGACTTGGACATCCTGGGTCTTGTTTTAATTTTTATTATCTAGGAATTTTATTAGTTGTTCAAATAAATTGTCTTCAATTTGTCATGCGTGTCAACTTGGAAAACATTGTCACTTTCCTTTACTAGTTCGGTTACTAAAACGACTCGTTTGTTTGAATTAATACATTCGGATTTATGGACCTCACCTGTTGCAAGTTTAAATGGTTTCAAGTATTACGTTTTGTTTCTTGATGATTATTCGCATTTCTTGTGGGTTTTTCCTTCTGAAACAAATCGATGTGTTTAATGTGTTTGTCAATTTTCGATGCGTATGTCTTAAATGAGTTCAAAACTGATATTCAAGCTTTTCAATGTGATAATGGACGTGAATTTAACAATGCCCTTTTAAATGTTTTAAATACTAAAGGCATTAAAATTCGCTTCTCTTGTCCTTATACTTCACAACAAAATGGAAAAGCTGAACGAACAATCTGGACTATTAATAATATGATCCGCACCTTATTGTTTCAAGCATCTTTACCATCATCTTTTGGGTCGAAGCTTTACACATGGCCGTTCATGTTCGTAACCTTCTACCCACCACTACTCTTACTTATCGTGCACCTTTTGAGGTTCTTTATGGGTTTTTTCCTACTTACACGCATATTCGTGTATTTGGATGTTTATGTTATTCGAACTTGTCTGCCACAATTAAACACAAACTTACCCCTCGGTCCACTGCTTGTGTTTACGTGGGTCCTTCTTCAGATCACCGAGGTTCACGGTGTCTTGATCTTATTACTCAAAGAGTTATCATCTCTCGTCATGTGACATTTGATGAAGATCATTTTCCATATTCCTCTTTCCACTCAACTCCCTCCCCATCAGAATATGATGTGTTTGGTTCTGAGGAAACACCGATTGTTACGCGTGGTCTTGGTCCCTTACCTCCTTTTACAAGTCTTCGTGGTGCTTCTTGTCATGCATCCCCCACGTCAAACAATGACAGTCCGGTGCACCACCATGGTCGAGTCGTGTCTGTTGATCATCAACCCAATGCACAAACACGAGCCTCTGCTAGTACATCTGATCAGGTCCCTCATCATGAGTCAGGTGGTGTCGCGCCTGACTTGAGCCATGTCGAGTAGACCAATCCTCCCGTTTTAGCCACTAGTTCTGCTCCTCCTTTGTCGACTCATCATATGGTTACTCAGTCTCAAACCGGTTCTCTTCGGCCTGTTGACAAACTCAATCTTACAGCTACCACAGTTGCATATCCTCTTCCTGGGTCTACGGCACAGGCTATGTGTGATCCTAATTGGAAAAAGGCTATGGACTCTGAAATGTCTGCTCTTCTTTCTAATAACACATGGACACTTGTTCCGCGTCCCTCTCATGCCAATATCGTTGGTTGTCGATGGTTGTATCATCATAAATTCGATAGTCTAGGTAATCTTGAACGATACAAGGGTCGATTAGTGGCTCAAGGTTATTCTCAACAACCTGGAATTGACTTCGATGAGACTTTTAGTCACGTTGTCAAACCAGTCACGATTCAGACGGTTCTTAGTATTGCTGTTCTCGACACTGGCCTATTCATCAGCTTGATGTCAAAAATGCATTTCTAAACGGAGATCTATCTGAAGAGGTTTATATGAAACAACCTCCTGGGTATGTTGATATGGCTCATCCTACTCATGTATGTCGCCTCCGAAAGGCTATTTATGGTCTCAAGCAGGCTCCTCGGGCTTGGTATCACCATTTTGATGTATTCATAGCTTCTATTGGCTTTGTTAATAGCAAATCTGACAATTCTCTTTTCACTTATCATCGTGGTTATGACACCATTTATCTAATGTTATATGTTGATGATATTATTTTGACCACATCCTCTGCTGGTCTTGTTCATCGTGTCATTTCTCAGTTATCTACCGAATTTGCAATGACAGATCTTGGAGAATTGTCATACTTTCTTGGCATTGCTGCCAGTCGCTCTTTGTCTGGACTGTTTTTGTCTCAGTCGTCTTTTGCACGCGACATTCTAGCACGTGCTGGTATGAGCACGTGTAATTCATGTACCACTCCTGCAGATACCAAGTCCAAACTTTCCTCCCGTGGTACACCCATATCTGATCCAACTATTTATCGAAGTCTTGCGGGTGCTTTACAATATCTCACTTTTTCGCGTCCAGATATCTCTTATGCGGTTCAACAAGTTTGCCTTTTTATGCATGATCCTTGTGAACCACATATGGAAGCCTTAAAGTGTATTTTACGTTATTTGCAAGGTACTCTGTCTCTGGTTTATTTATTCGTCCATCATCAGTAGATAGGTTGGTTTCTTATACTGATGCTGACTTGGCGGGTTGTCCTGATACACGGAGATCTACCTCTGGGTTTTGTGTTTTTCTAGGTGATAATCTTGTTTCTCGGTCATCCAAGAGGCAACATGTTGTCTCTCTTCTAGTGCTGAAGCTGAATATAGGGGTGTTGCCAATGTCGTTGCCAAAGCAGCTTGGCTTCGTAATCTTTTGCTTGAATTGTCATGTCCTCTTAAACGTACTACTATTGTGTTTTGTGACAATGTTAGTGCCATTTATTTAGCGTCTAATCCTGTACAGCACCAGCGAACCAAACTTGCTGAAATAGATTTACACTTTGTTAGAGAAGGTGTTGCTTTTGGACACGTGCGTGTGTTACATGTTCCATCTCAGCATCAATTTGCAGATATATTTACTAAAGGATTACCCTCGTAATTATTTCTTGAATTTCGGACCAATCTGAATATTCGGGACCCTCCGTTTTAGATTGCGGGGGTGTGTTAAGAAGACTTTAGGTATTTATGTATTTATCTGTTTTATATATTGATCTATAGTATAGGGACTTATATGTAACTTGTACCTCTATATATTATAATGAAAAGCACAGGCAACCCTAACGGGTATTCTCAATATTACATCAATTCTCATGTTTTTTTATTCTTTTTTGTTTGGTTGTGACGATAATGCAGTTGGTTTTGTGTTTTTGGAGTTACATGCCACGGCTTTAGACGTTAGTTTAGTGTCGTTGGTAATGTGAAGCAACTTATTCTCTCTTGCTATTGGGCCAAATCATGAACCCGTTACGTTTGTGGGAAAGACCCTAGTATGCTCTATATATATTTCACTTTGTTTTTTACGATATCAAACAGTTTAACTGATCTTTGTAGTCTAAAATTTGATTTGCATGTATGTTTGCACGAAGGTACTAGGTTTTGATTAAGGTGAAAGCTAAAGATACGCAACATAGTTTTTCAAAACAGACGATGTACGCAATGAACTTTGAAAATTACCATTGTACGCAAAATACTTTCAAATTTGGAACGATGTACATAATATGATCGGTAACTAGTAAGTTACCAGGTCACAAAGTTTGAAAAATGACAGAAATGGTCCATGTGGCTTGTGTTGACTTTCACAGGTCATCCCCAGACTTTATTTTCGGTTCAAAAAGTTTCAATAATGGTCCTTATGGTCATTGACTTTCGGATTTAGTCCGTTTTTGTCCGTTTTCATCCATTTTTCTTACGTTTTGTCCGTTTTTCTTACGTTTTTATCGGTTTTAATCCGTGTGTCTTACATTTTTCTTAGATTTTTGTCCTTTTTTATCTGTTTTTCTTACGTTTTGTCTATTTTCCTTCGTTTTTACCCGTTTTCATCCGTTTTTGTCCGTTGCTCTTACGTTTTGTCCGTTTTAAATGCGTTTTATCGGTTTATATCGTTTTGTCCGTTTTCTTACATTTTGTCCGTTTTTACGCTTTTGTTCGTTTTACTATTTCAAACATATTGAAAATTTTTCCAAAAGAAAAAATTTCCAAAAAAATTGGAATTTTTGTAAATTTGAAAAAAAAGTCCAAAAAATTTTGAAAAAAAATTATTTCGAAAAACAAATTTGAAAAAATAAAAAATTCCAAAAAAATTGCAGATACATTTTTCAAAATTTTCAAATTTGAATAAAGTTTCAAAAAAAAATTTGAATAAATTTTTTTTAAAATATATTTTTAAAAATCTTAAAAAGTTTTTAGAATTTTTTTTCAAAATTTCCAATATGTCGAAATACTTTTTGTTTCAAAACTTTTTTCAATATTTTTGAAATTTGGACATCTTTTTTCTATTTTTAAATTTAAAAAATATTTTCTTTATGAAATTTTTTATTCAAAATTTTTAATTTAAAAAATACATATTCAAAGAATTTCGAAAAAACAATTTGGAAAAAATTCCAATTTCTTTTTTGAAAAAAAGTATTTACGATTTCTTTTGCAATTTTTTCTGAATTTTTTTTCAAATTATTTTTACGGAAGATTTTTTTCCAATTTTTTTTTTCAAATTTTTTTGGAATTTTTTTTTCAAATTTGCGAAAAAATTCAATTTTTTTTTAAGATTTTTTTCTTTTTCAACTTTTATTTAAAATTTTTTAATATGTTGAAATAGTACACAAACGTAAGAAAAACAGAGAAAATATAAGAAAAACATACAAAAATGTAAAAAAATGACAAAAACAAATGAAAATGGGCAAAAACGTAGGAAAAAAGACAAAACGTAAGAAAAACGGATAAAAACCTAAGAATAATGTAAGAAAAACGGACAAAACCAGATTAAAACGGGCAAAAACGAAGGAAAAAAGACAAAACGAAAGAAAAACGGAAAAAATTTAAGAAAAACGTAAGAAAAACGGATGAAAACCGATAAAAACGTAAGAAAAAAGGACAAAATGTAAGAACAACGGACAAAAACGGATGCAAACGGGCAAAAATGAAAGAAAATAGATAAAACGTAAAAAAAATGGATAAAAACGGACAAAAACCGAAGATAAATGTAAGAAAAACGGACAAAAACGGATGAAAACCGATAAAAACGTAAGAAAAACGGACAAAACGGAAAAAACGGACTAAATCTGAAAGTCAATGACCTTAAGGACCATTACTGAAACTTTTTTAACCGAAAATAAAGTCAAGGGATGACTTGTGAAAGTCAACGCAAGCCACAGGGACCATTTATGTCATTTTTTAAAATTTGTGACCTGGTTACCAGTCATATTACGTACATTGTTCCAAATTTGAAAATATTTTGCGTACAATGGTAATTTTCAAAGTTCATTGCGTACATCGTCTGTTTTGAAAAACTATGTTGCTATCTTTAGCTTTCACCTTTTGATTAATTTGCATTTCAAATAAATTTACACACAATGTAACCTTCAGGGAAGATCGTCCTCGCAAGAGGATCGAATGATTTTGGATGGGATCCGTCTTCCAACCCGATGGTTATGATCAAATGTACTAATAAACGGGTCTTGGTTTTTCATATCTAAAATGGGTGAATGTCTCTAAATAAAATTAGTTAAAAGTGGAACACCTCAAATGGGTGAATGGGTCAAACATGTTGAAAGTCACGTCAAGTCTATCTTTTAAGAGCATTTGCTATCATAACTTGCAAATGCATGTTAAGGTTTAACATTTGGGTGTTAACACAAGTTATCCATACCGCGTCCATGTTATTTTGGTGTTAAAGGTCACAGGCGTTACCTTCTAACGTCGTTATTTCCTTTTTTTTTTTTTTTTTTTTTTTTTTTTTTTAATTTACGCCTAAATGAGGGGTTGTTTTGTAAATTGTTGGTGAGTTAAGGTTTAACCTTGGGAATGTTATGATTGCGTGTGTTTTTGTTGAGTTAAGGTGAAATGTTAAAGCTGATGTGGCGCAGACGTGGCGCTAAGTTATAGCATAACCTAAGTTATGATAGCAAATGCTCATGAGTACGATCTTATAAATTGTGGAGAAAGAAGTTTTGTTCCGCATTCTTACCTAGCCACTGTTTGAACTGAATCGATTTGACATTGTTATGGACCAAACCAGTTTGATCCATTTCAACCCACCCATTTTGACTCGCCATCTTGCCATCTCTAATCTTCGTGATCCCTTTGTATCATTGTATGCTTGCAATAACGCCAAACTAATTTTTAGATTTCATTGTTATAGTTATTTGAAATGCCCAATGAAGGAAAAAGATTTCTCATCGCGGAAGAGCTCTTGGTACGGTAAAATCCCACTTTGAAATGAGGTGGTTTTGTATTTAAAACCTAAGATTAAAATTATATCTATTGGTGTATAACACTTTAAATTTATAGCGTACTTCTTGACAATGTGCTATATAGATGGGAGTTCACTTTGCATTGGTTTAGATTCCCCATAAGGTATCCACTTTGTACATTGGGTTTAAAATCGGTTAATGCAAATCTATGAACTTCTAATCTTTGACCATGCTTTTACTTTAAATGTGAATTACCCCGATAAACCATCCAAAGTTGATAGAAAATGACAATGTGATAACTAACGAAAAATTCAAGTTACATTGTCGTTTTTGCTAATGGAATTGGTTTGTTGTATTGTGAGTGACCGTATGGAGGTTGAAGGCTCCTACATAGTCTTGTGAGATCCATAACCTCTCATCCTTATGATGATATACCGGTGTACTCTTTTAGGGAGATCATTTACGGTGATCTCGTAACCAAGCTCTGAGCAAAACTAGGACGAAATATGTTTCGTATCCTAGGTTTGTCTCTTGTGCTTTCTAAACGCATCGGGTTCAAATTATCCTCGGGAAGAAAAATTTGGTGCTTTACCGGCATCTGAGCCAATCAAACTTTCAAAAGGACCCATCCCTTGTCAATGATATTGAATTGACGGCCCATATGGTTGTCAGTAAACAACGGAGGAATCGATGTCTCCTAACCTGCTCCTATAAAGAGAAAGGGAAGTCTCGGTGGGACTAAAACCAAACCCAAGTCTCGAGGCACCGAGGCTTGAGGAGCATGACCTAAAAGGCAAAAAAGCCCAAGACCGATTTGCCACCCATTGGAGACCAAGCAACATCCACCCAAGTGACAACGAAGGACACCGATAAATCACAATCGGTGCCCTTGGTCCCAACTACTACTCCCCAAGATCCAGAGGAAAACAAGCAACCCACCGGTAGGGGAGCGCTTCCACAACGCCAGTGATGACATTAGCAAATCAAAGCCTTTATCGAGGGCACACCTGAATGATCCCAAAGACTCGAGAGGAACCAAACAACCCAATCGATAGGGATATAACTTTCACCGACTACGCTAAAGGCACGGAAAAACCCATCGGTGTCTCGGGGTCTAAGGGGACAAAGACTCGGAGGAAAGGAACAACCCACCGATATGGAACCTAAACCAATCGACTCCAGATAAGGCAATCGAAACTCCACAGTGTCCGAGGGTTCAACGGGGACAAAGACTCGGAGGAAATATACCACCCGATATGGAACCCATCACCACCCCCAGTTAAGTGTTACCGATGTTCTTGGCTTGCTATTATCGAAGATGAACTTGATAGCGATGATGATGAAATTTTATCGCAGGGGAAGAAGTGGACGAGGTTAAAGCGAACAAGAACCTCACCGATCCACGTGAGCATCTTGAATCACCATTCCACCGACAATAATGACTCCTCTTCCTCCACCGATGAATTCCAAAGATTTGATAATGTTCTTCCACTCACCGAGAAGCGGCTTGTTCATGGATCACCAAAGCCTCAAGGAAGCTATACTTTGGGGTCAACGAAATATTGTGGGAACAACATCACGAGGCTAGTGCCGTTATGCGGATCCGAAAGGCGAGGTACAAGCTTTTGATGAAAACGTTCATGAGCACGGGGATCGATGTATGACAATATTCACAGATGGATGAAAATTTGGCTAAATTCTTGACACTTCGTGGTGTTGGCACAAAGATAGATGAAATCAGAATCTGTCAAAGAAGACCCAGCTCAACTCTTGATCCAGTCTCTTCAAGATACATTGGGCTCTGTGAACACTCGGTGGCTACTTTGGCTCGTGCATCCTTTTCCTTGGCTCGGAATCTTGGGCCTGAATGATCGCTGGAAGTATCTCAGCCAATTTAGAAGCTAAGGTCACTGGCATTCAAACAGATGCTTGAGATATCAAGGCAATGATCACCGAAATTTATCAGCCTTCATGGTCATGCAGTTCCGTCCCCTCAAAGACCAACACTGAATCTTACCTCACCGACGCTCGACAACAGTTGAGGGAAGAATATTGTCAAGAAACTCCTCTTCACACTAAGGGGAGCCAACACAACCAAGATCTGTAGCTCAATATCATCATCACCACCACCCCAAATTGTACCTATCTCATCGAGACCACAAACAACATCAACAACAACAACACTGATAGTCACACCACCTATTATGACAACAACATCACCCTTGGTTGCATCATCTTCATCAGGCCAAGACAAAGGGAAGGCCTTAATGCAAACACCAGAGCCTAAACCTGAGCCTGAGAAGATTCCCTATAAGATCGGTGACACTGAATATATGCTCACACCTCAACAGCTAAGTGCATATCTTGCTAAAGTAGAAAGGAAACAGAAACTTGTTGAGGAAGAAAGGAAGAGCGAGATAAGCATTGGTAAAAGTTGTCAAGAAGTCGAAAACATTGGGATAGATGCTAAGAAGCTTGAAATGGGTCAGCGAGATGAGAAGTTCAAGGATGCTCGAGCAAAAAAATGTATGAAATGAAAAAGTTAGAAGAAAAGAACAAAAGAACTCGCATCCATCGGAAAGCAAGAATTGACCATTATAATTGGACAATGACAAGCGTAAGATCGCTCGAGAAGATCATCGATGTCAAAATCATTCCTGTGTCTAAACCACGGCAATGAACGCGTCTGTGGGGATCATAAAGGCATTTCGAGGTTCATGATCCCTAAAATTCACCGACTTTGGGATCATCGAACTCGATGAACTCGGTCCAATAATTGAAAAGAAGCAAAACGCGGTGGTTAAGGAGGCGATGAAGATGCTCGATAAAAGGTATGAAAGACTCGAGATACACCGCACAACCGGGAATTCATTGCTTTAATCGCACCACAAGGATCTCAACCTCGGTCATCACATGGTAAAGAAAGAGGGTTGAGTCCCACTGAGATAAAAGTTCACGGACTCGAATGCAACAAGGCGCGGAAGGTGTAAAGTTCGTGAAGCTGTCGGTAATTGAGAAGCCCGAAAGAGGGCTATTCCACATTGATGTCTATGGAAACCCGGCTTTCCAAAGATGGAGTGATATTGATCGAGCGGTGTGGTCGCTATCTTGAGCTACATACTAGTGGCCTCTCGGATCCAAACCCAGCAAACATTAGGTTCGCCATGACACGAATGCCAAGATAAGAGAGCACCCTACAAAGAAACACTCCTCAAAAGAAACCTAAGCTTGAAACACTGGGGATCCATCTCAACCGACATCATTTTGATTTATCTTTTGTACTAGTGATAGGAACCATGTAATGTGATCAATAAAAGATGTATGTTTTGTTAAAATACTCTGTTCCTTATTGTATTCATTAGTACATTCGGTGTAAGAAGAAGCCATTTGCTCACTTACATCGATCAATCACTTAGGCTATTTGTATATCCAAATAGGGAGATCTTGTTGGGTTCAAGAATACCCAAACCCTTAATCTAGGATTTGAATAGAAAATAGCCCAAGTGTTTAGTCCGTTAAACACTAACGGTCACCGAGTGCATAGTCTCTCGTGAGTCATCTTCAGGATACTCGGTGATGAGGCGAAGAAGTCTCTCCACTCGATGAAGGCGTAACTTTAAGGGTGAAGACCGAGTCAAGAAGAAGATGGTGGATTCGGTGGTGATGACAATAACTCACTGAATCCCTAAGACTCTCTCTAACTACTTACATCAAGACAAACTAAAGTAGAAGGCCAAGGATGTAAAGATCAAGAATGAGCGGAGACAGTAGGGATAAGTTTGAATCGATAAGGCGAAGTCCTTATCAACCAAAGTCAACTTTCACGAATGGTAAAGATCGGGGCTCGATGTCATCACCGACCTTAGGAAAGTAGTCTTGTCTCTTACCTAAAATAGTCTTTGTAAACAGAGACAAAATACATCGATATTTTATCTTACGTATGATATCGCTTGTCACTTAGGAAAGAGTTAAAACTCATACATGTATAAATAGCATAAGATATGGAGTGAAAAGATTAAGCTTGTGAATTGTAAAACACACATACATGCAAGCCATCTTTTCACTCCTCCAAATACAACTTAATCCCCGAGATAGCTCGGTGGGTTCTAAGAGTTGTGCTCGGACTTAGCCTCGACAGAGAGGAGTCACCAAACTTTGTCATTTCAATCCCAAGTCTTGTTCAAGTACTTGGGTAACGATTCTTTTATTGATTTCTAATAAAGAATATGGACGTTGAAAATTACTTGTGTGTTTTACTTACTTTAATTTCGGTCATTGTTCAACGTTAAATTGTTTTAAGTACTTAATTGTTTTAAACGATAGTGAATAGGAATAAGATTTCATTATCAATATGCGATGAATTACATCCAAATTTTCAATGATAATGAGAGAAAAACTCTTTGTTGTTGTATGGGCCATGTTATAATACACACAACAATAAAATTAGCATCATGCCAAAATGTTACTACAAATCCTCCCTTTATAATTTTTTTTTGTTTACAAGCCAAACGTATCCCATTTTCAGTTTTCATTTGTGCATTATATACTTAAATTACTCAACCAAAATGCACAAATATGAGATAAGGATAATTTTTTCAAAGGGAGAGAAGAACTAGCTGCAAATTTAGACCGAATTATCATATTCTATTGAGCAATAAATATTATAAATTTATAATTGAAACGATAATCCAATCTCCATTGATATACACTGTCTTAAAACACAATTTCAGCTAGTCATGCTCTAGTTATAGTCGCTCTAGTTATAGTTTGTCCCTCAAGGACACTATTTATTATAGCATACCTCAAGCATAGTTAATTAATCGATTCCAAATAAAATCTTCGATGAAAAATATGGAACATGAAAACAAGATAATTGCTCAAGTTATAAAAGACCCAACAATAGTCTCATAAAAAGACATTGGACATGAAGGTTCCTAAAGAACCTCAAATAACTAATAAGATCTCAATAAATTCTATCATGTTTAAAATCATATGGAATGAAAATACAACAGCATCGAAAATTTTGTTTATAGTGCTTAAATCACTTGTTATAATGCGCGATGAGGATCATAATAATTATTGTCCAAAAGTACGCTCATTGATAAGATTGGCCAACATGAAAAGTCGCAATCTCTTACAAATACGAGAAGTAATTGAACATGAAGTCCATACACATAAATTAGTAAAAGCTATTGGATCTACATCGGTCATTGTGCGAATGCGAACTAAGAGCTCTAAAGCTATGTGCTTTAAGATATATATTTTGCAATTAAAGAATTTACAAAGACGTGTAATTATTATAAGACATATTATCTTGAGGTGGATGCAAATATCTTATGAGGTTAGCAATTTAGAATTATTTGATTCGCCTCTAAATGAGTATCACTAGAGCTCTCCTTATATAATTGAGATTCCACGAAGAAACAATGATGCCTCAATTATGTCTCGCAACTTTAGCTTCGTTAAGCAATTAATAAATTCTCAAGAATTTTACTTGATCAAATTGAATGAATCCTTATATGGATCTAAGTCATTTGGACGCATTTTATACGAATTGCTTATGTATATTTCACAAAAAAAAAATAATTGGTCCTTGAAAATAAGTGCAATTGAGGCTTTAATGTAAACTTTGCAATGAATATGCGTTATGCGAGTGTATTGATCTCTTTTAGTAGTTATATTATCTATAAGTACTTTCCGACCTATGCATTGATATTGGGTTGGAAGCTAAACATATAACATCAAGGTTTGGTAGACATTATCACAAAATCTTTGCCGACAAAAGTGTTTGAGCAATTGCTTCGGGAAATTGACATTCGGAGCTTGAAAGATATACATTAAATTGAGGAGGAGTATTATGCGCACCGCACTCTTTTTCCTTCATCATTTTTTTTTTTTTTATTTTTTTAATCTTATTGGGTTTTTCTTGAGAATGTTTTATTGAGGTAGTGTATAGCGTATAATAAACGATGAATATTAAATAAAGAGTGTTGTAAATATTAATAATGGGCTTATGTATAGTCATCGGCATCTCAACTGGCCCATTAAGGTTTTACATGTATTTATCTACCTTATAAAGACTACATACTTGTAACCTCTTGGATCACGCTAATGAATAATTCTTTCTTTCTCTTATATTTGTGTTTTTATTCATTATTTAACAACGGTCATTTTTTTTCTAATGACTTTGTAATGTGTAAAATAAGTTATTTTAAAATATTTTGATGACTTGACTCTAATTTTGATGACTAATGATGTAATTGAGCTCTAAATGATTAACAATATAATAAGCGTAAATGAGGAGGTGGCACATGTAATTTATTCAACGTTTGGGAGGAGTGGGTGAGGAGCTAGCTGACTAAACAAAATATTATTCAATTCATTATAATACGATGATATGGAACAACGTGTCTTGAAAATAATAATTTTATTCTATTCATAAAACTAGTTTTGTACCCCACGTTTCTAGGTAAGATTGGGGACAGTGCATGAACACTAACGGCCAAAGCGGTTTCTTATAAAAAGATAGCTCGGTTTAAATTTTTGTAGCCCTACAACCTTTCATAAAAAATATACTAAAAATAATTTAGA